>BPTQ01000004.1:320637955-320985894 GCA_019973895.1 Chrysanthemum seticuspe | reverse complement strand
AAATACTAAATAGATAGAGAAAAATATGAAACTTTTTCTAAAAATACTATATGATGACAGAAAACTAAGAAAAATAGAAAAACAAGATTTGCTTATTAATAAGCTGAAAAGAAAAATCAAAAAGCTAAAATCTATTAAATAAACACTATCACTGATTTTTAATTGATCTTTTTCTGGATTTTCTTTTTGAAAACTACTTAAATACTAAAAATATGAAACTTTAATGAACACAAAAATTTTACAAACTTAGAATAAGCTGTTTGAGGAGCTTATGAGCAAACAGTGGGTACAAGAGCTTATTTTGATGGAATAAGCTAAAACAAGCTCAACAGCTGAAACAAAAGCCAAAATAAGATGCAAGTAGGCTAATGCTACTCAAATGAAGCTAAAACACACAGATAAGCACATTGCTAAGATAGAAATAAGCAGATAAGCACTTTGTTATTGTGTTGAAAAACAGAAAATGGGACAAAGTTTAAGCTTATAGCAGCCCTACCAAACAGGCTTCAAAATGAAAAACAAGGCTTGAGACCTCAAGATGGCTTGATTGGCTACTCAAAGAACCAAAAATCACAAGCTTTGGTCAACTAATAAGCTCTGTGTGAGCTTATCAAGTTGGACCAACCAACTGTGCACAGGGCATGGTTTCAGAACAGGTACCAAAAGAAGCTAGTAATAAAGCACTTAACAAGCTGATTCCAAGAGATCTAGTATTTTTCTAATTTTGTTAAGCAACTGAACTTTAATACCCTAAGAGATTTTAAGCTAAATCTTATTATTAAGCACACAGTAAAAATATCTATTTATTTCAAAAACGACCCAAATGAAAATTTGACTTTTCTTAAAAACTAAAAGAGTTGACTAAAATGAACTTTGATCTGATTCTTTGCACTGATTATGTTGTTTTGAGTTATACTAAGACTGATTTGAGCAAGATTAACAACTCATAAACACAAATTCATGATCATATATCATAAAAATCCAACAGTGAGCACATAAGACATGATTAACTGATATTTTGACTTTTGATAAAACAAGGATAGGTTTTCTTGACTGATATGAGTTATTTAGACCAAGTTAAACAGATTTCCAACAAAGCCAAGGACCAGAGAACTTTCAAACACCAAGAGCCAAACACCACTTATGATGACTGTTTTGGAAATTTTAAGAACAAAACATAGATTTAGCCCATGAAATTGATTACAGACCTTACATAATCTTTAAATAAGATTAAATAGACATGAATCAACAGCATTAACAACATTAAGCACAAGAACTATGATAATGCTATTTTAACTGTCCAAATGAGATTTTTATAAACTACAAACTAAAAGGAACAACCAACTGATTTTAATGTTTAACTATACCTATATAAAGCTAATGAACATAAAAACACAGAGATTCAAACTACTAAATAACCACAACAGTGAAATGTAAAAATTGAACAAAAGGCTTACAAATGGCTATCCAACTGAAATCACAGAACTAGGAACCAAGAACAATCCTAAAGGCTTACCACTAAGCCACTAACCCAAGTCCATCCATAATCTACCCTGCTCCAGCTGTGAATGCCATTTCCAAGTGATTTTTGAATTTTCAACTATTTAATTTGTATTTTTGGTGATTTTCTGTTTTTGCTTCTAAACTGAATTTTTAGAGTTTCTATTAGCTTTTATAAGCTATCTAGGAGCTTATGTGGCTTATATAGTCCATAAGAACATCTACAAACAACATTTGATCATTCATGAGATTTTGAAAATAAGGAAAATTGCATAATCTGAGATATAAATTGATACTTGAATTGAGGTTTCACAAAAGCTTTATTATAACATAAGAACTTGAAATACAGAGTTTTAAGACTAAAACATACACTTGAAATTAAAAGTAAGCTAAAACGACTTAAAATTTTAATATTACACTAGATCATTTGATACAACGCATCTCAGCTCCACTTTATAGACTTTTATGAATCTCTGATGACCTCTGATTGTATCCCACCAAATTCCAGCCATTGGATTGCACAAAATCATCAAAACCGTCCAAGTGTCTTTTTTGGCGCCAATTTTCTCATTAGCAGGTTTGATCATTAATTGGGTTGGTTTCAATCAATTAAGGATTTTTGGTGTTAGTGGAGGTGGAGGGGACAAGGTAAGGGGGGGGGGTTGAGAAAAAGGTGGGAAAACCATGACTGGTTTTGGGGAATCAGAGGTGGGAGAGGGAGAGCTACAGTACTAGCTGTTTTGGGCGGGGTTTGACCCTTTTGACCGTGTGGTATAATATTAAACGGGGTTGGGTTGGATATGGGCCAAGGGATTGGATCTGGGCTTGTGTTTGAAATAACAAAAGGGCCGGTTTGGTTTAGTGGTATACAAGGACCAAATATGCAAATCTGCTAAACATGAAGGACTGATCTTGCCAACTTTCCAAACTTATCACAAGGACCAAACTTGCCATAAATGAATAGTACATGGACCACTTTTGCATAAAATTCCATTTTAAAATGTCCAAGGACTATATGTGCAATTTTCCAAAGTTTAAGGACCTATTCCGCCATTTGACCAAAGAATCATTCAAGGATCATTTTTAACAACTTAGAATATTTCAGGGACCTTGAATGACATTTCTTCACATTTTTGAGTTCCAGGGACTAGATTTGACAACTTTTAAAACTTGAGGGACTAAAACTGCCAATTTTGCAAACTTGATACATTATTCATCTGATTTTGATATTTTTGCATTTAAAACACATAAAACACTGATTTGTGATATTTTGATCATTTTGATGCATTTTTGAGTGTTTTCAGATGATTTTGCAGTTTAGATTGTACAAAAATGATGAGTATTTAGACACTCATCAATCCCCCACACTGAGATATTGCTAGTCCCTAGCAATGATTTAGATCTTTAATGGATTTTAAAAACTCTTTACCAAAAGCCATCACTTCTGGAGTAGCCAATTGTTTTGATTCAAGCAAGAACCTTGGTACAACGATAACCAAATGATTTATTGGCAAATCATAAACCATATAACGGATTTGATGTGTCTTTACCAGAAGCCGTTTGCTCTGGACTAGCCAACTCTTAGATAAATTATCAGAATTATCTTTGGTGAGCTGAATACCAATTATGGATTTTCCACTGCCTTTACCACAAGCCATAACCTTGCGGGCTAGCCAACTCTTCACTTTTTAGGATATGGTGAGTTGAGAACCATACAATTTTGGGCAAATTGCAAGCCATATAAACGGATTTGATAAATCTTTACCAAGAGCCGTTTGCTCCTGGATTAGCCAATCCTTTTGTCTATTAGACAAGGCGGACTGATAACCAATTGAGTAAGTGTAGAACACTTACTCCAAAAAATTTTTTTTGCCAAAAACGGGGGAATTGGGTAGATAATATATGAAATTCGTGAGAATTCCCCCCACACTTAGAAATGAATATTGCCCTCAATATTCAAAGTACCGGCGGTTATTCCGAAACTGAGAACGTAAAAGGGAAATACTACGGCCATTATTTTAAAGATTTTTTTTTTTTTTTTTTTTTTTTTTTTTTTTTTTTTTAGAAACTTATATATATACACAACATGTGGGGCAACCCCCCCACACTAGGGTGGTAGAACAGGGAAAGAAGACAGAAATATGGGTGAAAACCCATATGGTGTGTGCTAATGTTTTTTATTACCGAGTCACTAGCTTGACTCGATCCCCGCATTCATTGGTTCATGGGGAAAGTTTGTAGATCCGGGACAACCACATGGGGAATGTCCTCTCCAAAGTAATGCTTCACTCGATGACCATTCACTTTAAAATTAGGACCATCGGGTTGAGATAACTCAACGGTGCCATAAGGATAAACCTTAGCGATAGTAAATGGACCAGACCAACGGGACTTGAGCTTTCCCGAGAAAATCTTCAATCTTGAATTGAAAAGAAGGACTCGATCACCAACGTTGAAAACGCGGTTCTTGATTTTAGAGTCATGAATCTTCTTTGTCTTTTTCTTGTAGATCAAAGAGTTCTCGTAAGCTTGATCACGAAGTTCATTTAATTCATTCATTTGAACATTTCTGTGATCACTAGCTGTCTGTATATCGAAATTTGCATGCTTCAAGGCCCAGTATGCCTTGTGCTCTAACTCAATCGGAAGATGACATGCCTTTCCGTACACTAGCTTGTATGGAGTACACCCGATAGGTGTTTTGTAAGCTGTACGGAAGGCCCAGAGTGCGTCATCAAGTTTATCCGACCAGGATGCACGATTTTCTCCTACTGTCCTTTTAAGAATCCTTTTAATACCACGGTTGGAAACTTCCACCTGCCCACTTGTTTGGGGGTGGTATGCTGTAGAGAGACGGTGGGTAACACCATACTTTTGCATGACACGATCAAATTGGTCATTACAAAAATGTGTACCACGATCACTGATTATCACTCTTGGAGTTCCAAACCTGGCAAAAAGGGATTTCAAAAACTTCACAACAACTCGGGCATCATTGGTGGGTAAAGCTTTCGCTTCAACCCATTTTGACAAATAGTCAACAGCCACGAGTATGTACTTGTTTCCACGAGACGAAGGAAATGGCCCCATAAAGTCAATACCCCATATGTCAAATATCTCACAAACTTGAATGGCATTTTGTGGCATTTCATTTCTTTGAGATATATTTCCATGACGTTGACAAGCGTCACAAGCTTTGACAAAATCGTGGGCATCCTTATAGATTGTGGGCCAATAAAACCCGGAATCAAACACCTTTTTGGCGGTGTAGTTTGGACTATGATGGCCCCCGGTGGGTCCAGCATGGCAAGCTGTGAGAATGTCAATAGCTTCCTGTCCATAAACACACCGTCGGATGACTTGATCCGCACAGATTTTGAATAAGAAGGGGTCGTCCCAGAAATAATGTTTAACATCCTTGAAGAATTTGTTCTTCTGCTGGGTCGACATCCCTTTCACAATGAAGTTACCCGCATGGTAATTTGCAAAGTCAGCAAACCATGGGGTAGAAGAGTTTCCATGAAAAGAAACCGCATTGAGTGTCTCGAGAGGAAATGTTTCATTTATTTCCTTTTTCTCGAAAACATCTTGGTGAGGGTTTTCTAATCTGGACAGATGATCAGCAGCTAGATTCTCAGCTCCTTTTTTATCACGTATAATGATATCAAATTCCTGGAGGAGGAGAATCCAACGGAGCAATCTCGGCTTTGCCTCTTGTTTTGCAAAGAGATATTTAAGAGCCGAGTGATCCGTATACACCACGCATTTGGTCAAGATTAAGTACGGCCGAAACTTCTCAAATGCATACACCACGGCTAATAGCTCTTTTTTTGTGGTGGTGTAATGAGTTTGAGCTTCAGTCATAGTCTTACTTGCGTAGTGGATAGGCTGAAAATGCTTGTTTCTTCGTTGCCCTAGGACTGCACCGATAGCAAAATCACTTGCATCGCACATGAGCTCAAAAGGCAAGTCCCAGTCGGGAGCAACGAGAATGGGTGCTTCAGTAAGCTTTTTCTTCAATGTTTCAAAAGCTTTTATGCACTCGGGTGAGAAAATAAAAGGAGCATCTTTTTCAAGAAGATGGGTCATAGGCCGGGCGATTTCAGAAAAATCTTGTATGAATCTACGATAGAAACCGGCATGACCTAAAAAACTCCTAATACCTTTGACGGTAGTAGGATGAGGTAATTTAGCAATAACATCGACTTTTGCTCTATCTACCTCAATCCCATTTTTTGAAATCTTATGGCCAAGGACTATGCCTTCTTTGACCATAAAGTGGCTTTTCTCCCAGTTTAGACAAAGATTGGTGTCTGCACACCTTTGAAGCATTTTTTCTAAATGGGAGAGACATGTTTGAAAAGAATCCCCAATGACCGAGAAGTCATCCATAAACACCTCCATTGTTTCCCCGATCATGTCGTGGAAAATGGCCATCATACATCGTTGGAATGTGCCAGGAGCATTACATAAGCCAAAAGGCATACGTTTGTAGGCAAAAGTTCCGTATGGGCAGGTGAATGTGGTCTTCTCTTGATCCTGTGGATCAATGGGAATCTGAAAGTAACCCGAGAAACCATCAAGGAAAAAATAGTATTCATTCCCTGCTAATCTCTCAAGCATTTGGTCCATGAAGGGTAGAGGAAAATGGTCTTTACGGGTGGCGTCATTTAACTTACGATAGTCAATGCAAACACGCCATCCCGTAACCAATCGAGTTGGAATTAACTCGTTATCTTCATTTGTAATAACAGTAATGCCACCCTTTTTCGGAACACAATGAATTGGGCTGACCCAAGGACTATCTGAGATAGGGTAAATCAATCCTGCATCAAGAAGTTTGATAACCTCCTGTTTGATAACATCATGGATTTTTGGATTCACTCGTCTCTGATGTTGAACTGCTGGTTTGAAGTCATCCTCCATCAAGATTTTATGAGTACAAAACTCAGGGTTGATACCCTTAATGTCGGAGAGTTTCCAAGCAATTGCTTTCTTGTGTGACTTCAAGACCTTTATGAGAGCAGCTTTTTCATCTTTACTCAAATCTCGAGCAATAATGACGGGTAATTTATCATCACCTTCTAGAAATGCATACTCAAGATGAGGAGGTAAGTCCTTAAGCTCAACCTCAGGAAATTCTTCAGTTTTCTCAACTGACTTGACTTCCTTGTTATGAAGTTTGATGGGAGGGAGAGGAGGAGAAGTGTCCAGATTTGACAACTTCTTTAGAAGAATATCTCCCTCCAGATTAATCTCATTTTGATTAATCTCATCAGGAATTTAATCACTAGGGTGAGGGGTTGATGATGGATCACCATGAAGCAACTTCTCAATAAGAAGTATGTCCCCCTCAATATCAATTGGAGCATGATCAATTTCCCATGGAACAGAATCACTAGCCAAGTATGCTTCAATCTCATCTAAGATGAAGTCGCTTCCCTCAAACGGAGTGAGAGAAGGGGTAGAATTGGCTATGATAGGTTGGGAAGATGTGGTGGTATCCCCACTCACAGAATTATGAGAATAACCAAGAACTTCTTGAGAGTACTCTTCAGAAGCAACATCAATGATATCTATTCGGTTAACCGACTCAGAATCATAGTTTGCGGAGTACCTCGAAGTTTGATCAAGGTTAAAGGTGACAGCTTCATTACCAACACGCAATGTGATTTCCTGCTCAAATACATCAATGAGAGCACGGCCCGTTCTCAGGAATCCTCGACCAACAATGAGAGGAACCCGATGATCGGCATCAAAATCAACAACCACGAAGTCAGCTGGAAAATGGAACTTTCCTACTTTCACAAATACGTCCTCGGCAATGCCAAGAGGACGGGATATGGAACGATCTGCAAGCTCAAGAGTCATGCATGTAGGAGTAAGTTCCGGAAGAGAAAGTTTCTTCCACACTGAATAAGGCATCAGGTTTATGCTTGCACCAAGATCTGCTAGGGCAAAGCATTCAACCATTCCTGGGAATACACAAGGTAAGAGAAATTTCCCAGGATCTCCAAGTTTTTCTGGAAGCTTCTTCAGGATAACTGCAGAGCAATTCTCGTTCAGAGGAGTTTTTGCCATTTCAAACAGCTTTTCCTTGTTGCTTAACATGTGTTTGAGAGTTGATGCAAACTTGGGCATCAACATGATAGCATCCGCAAAGCTTATGTCAAAATGTAACTCTTGGAAAATTTGGAAAAATTTGTCCATTTGATGACTAGCTTTCTCGCGGAGCTTTTGTTCATTCAAACGCGATGGGTAAGGAATAGAAAATTTGGATTTTTGATTCTCAACAGGAGCTACAGGAGGTTCAAAAACAACTCCTTGATTTGACTTGGGTTTCTGGACAACTTGAGGTTGGACTACCGAAGGTAGGACGTGTGCGGTACTTCGTGGGCTTGAATAATGCACCTTGTCCATTGTTTCCTTGGTAACTTGACTCATTGCCACAGGTGGAGGAGGCATTGGAGTCGTAGGTCCATTGTTTGTCGGAGGTTCACTTTCCACTACCTTTGGGAGAGAAGAAGAACAAGAGGTAGTAGGAATAGCAGGTCCATCATATGAAACACCACTTCTGGTTGTGATCGCCCCTCGGGTTAGCGATCGTGTTGCTCGGAAGTTTTCCTGAGCCCGAGGGTTGATCATTTAAAGACTTCTTAAGATCAGCGATCTGACTGACCAACAACCTGTTCATTTCATCTTGGGACTTCATGAATTGCTTCAGTAACTCATCAGATGATGGTACTGGAGGAGCAATGACGGGAGGAGCTGGAGGGATAATTTGAGGCCGTATGTTTTGATTATAGCCAAAATTCGCTTTATTAGGATTCATATTCCCATGAAATTGATTCCCTTGATTGAAATTATTTTGATTAAGGTTCCCTTGATGTTGGAAACCTTGATTGGGTCCAGGATAGAAATTACCTTGGTTTTGATAACCTTGGTTTATTCTAGGTTGGTTCTGATTCCGGTTTTGCATGTTATGATTCTGGTTAAAACCGGGTGGTGCTTGATTAGTGTTAGCATGGTAGTGTGGTTCATTTTGAGGACGGTATAGATTACCTCCTTGCTGTGAACTACCGGCTAGAGCATTGGCTTCAAAAGGACTACCATCGGTGGCAGTACAGTTGTAGTATGCATGAGGACCACCACAAGTAACACAACTCTCAACTTTCTTCACTTCACCATGTGTTGGTGTCTGAGTGAAGGTCACTTTCTTTTGGTTAGCAAGAACCAAAGCCTGAACAATGTCTGTGAGTTTGTCAATCTTAGCATCGGTGCTAGATGTACTCACGGGGGATGAAGAAGAAGGAGGTCCAGCATGAGACTGATATGTTTTTGCTCGGAAAGGACGGACTTGAGACTTGTTCTCAATGATTTGCAAGGCCTCTTTTGTGGTCTTGCTCAGGAAATTACCTCCCGCGGAGGCATTCAAAGAGTCTTGATTAGTCTGGTTGAGACCATTGTAGAAAGTATCCATTTGCATTAACTCGGTAAAACCGTGATGCGGACACTTGCGAAGCAACTCTTTGTAACGATCCCATGCCTCCCCGAATGATTCATCAAATCTCTGAGAAAATTTCATTATGTCATTCTTATGACTTGTAGTTCGGGATGGAGGATAGAACTCGTTAACGAACTTGGTGACTAGATCTTCCCATGTCTCTATAGAACGAGGGGGTTGTTTCTCAAGCCAATTCCGGGCTTGTCCCTCTAGAGAAAATGGGAACAGAAGAAGCTTGATAGCTTCATGTGGGACATTCTTGTACTTGATGGTAGATGCAATCTTGTTAAACCATCGAATGTGTGCATGAGGATCATCCCGCTCAAAACCATAGAATTGGCTTTGGGTTACCAGATTAAGCAACCCGGTTTTGAGGTCAAAGGTATCAGCCACGATGGCTGGAACAATAATGGCATCTCCGTAACCCTCGATGGGTGCTTGGAGAAGCTCATTCATGGGTTTGTCTTCTGCCATTTCGACAGGAGGTGGTGGTGGTAGACGTTCCTCAGTCACGGCTGAAGGAGCTGAACGTCCTCTACGTCTACGAGGAATCTTTCCAAGTTCTGAAAGTGGACTTGTAGAACTGGAAGAACGAGTGCGCATGCACTAAGTATAAAAATCAATTTTCAAAACAAATGAGGCAAAACGACAAGTGAACTTAACCAATAATCACAAATGAAATGGCTTCTTTGAAAAAGGTACACCAAATCACAAGGACACAATGGCAAGTTTTAAATCTGATGTTCGGGAACTTATTATGGTCACACCCCCAGTTAGTAGGTGTACTGCCTTGATTTGCGGTGGTTGATTTTTATGTATATATTAAGTACCACTGAAAAGACGTAGGTAATGATTTGTGCAAAGGGTTTAAAACTTTTGGACAATATTTTTGGATCGTCTCGTTTAACCAAATCGTATTTCTTTAAGAATCACCTTAAAAGAAACACAAGCTAGAAAACGTTACGATTGTTTTGTTGTTTTATATTTTTTTGGTGTTTTAAACACTTTAGGAAAAGTGTTAATGAACTTTTTGAGATTTTCTTATAACTTTACAAAAAACTTTTTACAAATGGTGGGTTATGTGCAAGAATGGGTCTGAAAATGGCTAAACACACGCTAAAGCCTCCCCGGCAGCGGCGCCAAAATTTGATCTGTGCTAAACCAGTCAAGTCTAATCACACAAGCTAGCCACTTGTGAATGGCTAACCGTAATAGACTTACAACTGCTTAAAACACAAATACAATGAAGATCAGAGAATACAATGAATTCCCGGGTCGTTTAGTCCCACGGAGACTCAATGGTGTGTCAAAACAAACTCAGATGAGAGAGTGATCACTAAGGATAGTGATCAGTAAAGGTTTTGATTGAGAAATTACACTACTGATTGATTGGAATGGAATTGGAAAGCACAGCAATCAGATGAAACAAACGTAAAACTTACGTTTAAAAACTACGTACACGTACAAAATAAAAAGTGAAATCTAAGAAATAAAAGACCTAAAAATATGAAAATAACATTTTTGGAATCCTAAAAATAAAAGAAAATTATTAGAAAAAGAAAATTTGTTTTTATAACTATTTATTTAATTATTATTAATTAAAAACTATTTTAACTATTTAATAAATACTCTAAAATAGAAGAAAATACAAAATAAGGCTAGAAAAATAAAATTATGATTCAGAAAACTCTAAAATACTATAAAACTATTTTTAAAATTAAAAATATATTTTTCACACTTTTTATCTAATTATTACTAATTAATTATTATTTAAAATACACTTAAAGATATTTTTTATGCTTTTTAATTATTTATTACTAATTAATTACTATTTTTAACTATTTAAAACTATAATAAATACTAAATAGATTAGGAAAATTATGAAACTTTTTCTAAAAATACAATATGATGACAGAAAACTAAGAAAAATAGAAAAACAAGATTTGCTTATTAATAAGCTGAAAAGAAAAATCAAAAAGCTAAAACCTATTAAATAAACACTATCACTGATTTTTTATTGATCTTTTTCTGGATTTTCTTTTTGAAAACTACTTAAATACTAAAAATATGAAACTTTAATGAACACAAAAATTTTACAAACTTAGAATAAGCTGTTTGAGGAGCTTATGAGCAAACAGTGGGTACGAGAGCTTATTTTGATGGAATAAGCTAAAACAAGCTCACCAGCTGAAACAAAAGCCAAAATAAGATGCAAGTAGGCTAATGCTACTCAAATGAAGCTAAAACACACAGATAAGCACATTGCTAAGATAGAAATAAGCAGATAAGCACTTTGTTATTGTGTTGAAAAACAGAAAATGGGACAAAGTTTAAGCTTATAGCAGCCCTACCAAACAGGCTTCAAAATGAAAAACAAGGCTTGAGACCTCAAGATGGCTTGATTGGCTACTCAAAGAACCAAAAATCACAAGCTTTGGTCAACTAATAAGCTCTGTGTGAGCTTATCAAGTTGGACCAACCAACTGTGCACAGGGCATGGTTTCAGAACAGGTACCAACAAGAAGCTAGTTAAAAAGCACTTTATAAGCTGATTCAAAGAGATCTATTATTTTTATATTTTTGTTTAGCAACTAGACTTAAATACCCTAAGAGCTTTTAAGCTAAAACTTATTATTGAACATACAATGAAATTCCAAAGTTTATTCAAAAACGACCTAATGAAAATTTGACTTTTTGGTTTGCACTAAAAGTTTGACCAAAGTGAACTTTGATTTGATTCTATGCACTGAATATGTTGTTTTAAGATATATAAAAACTGATTTGGTTAATACTAACAACTTACTAACACTAAATCATGATCCTAGAACTTTAAAACTCCAACAGTTAACAAGAGAGATGGATTAAAGAGATTTTGACTTTTGCTTAATCAATAACTGGTTTTCTTGACTTCTTTGAGTTAATTAGACCAAGTGTGATACAAAGCAATGACAAGCAACCACTGAAACAACCTTTTAGACAGTTAAGCTCACAAATCCAAACAAGACTTTATATGACTGTATGGGTGATTTTAAGAACAAAACACAGATTTAGCCCATGAAATTGATTACAGACCTTACATAATCTTTAAATAAGATTAAATAGACATGAATCAACAGCATTAACAACATTAAGCATAAGAACTATGATAATGCTATTTTAACTGTCCAAATGAGATTTTTATAAACTACAAACTAAAAGGAACAACCAACTGATTTTAATGTTTAACTATACCTATATAAAGCTAATGAACATAAAAACACAAAGATTCAAACTACTAAATAACCACAACAGTGAAATGTAAAAATTGAACAAAAGGCTTACAAATGGCTATCCAACTGAAATCACAGAACTAGGAACCAAGAACAATCCTAAAGGCTTACCACTAAGCCACTAACCCAAGGCCATCCATAATCTACCCTGCTCCAGCTGTGAATGCCATTTCCAAGTGATTTTTGAATTTTTCAACTATTTAATTTGTATTTTTGGTGATTTTCTGTTTTTGCTTCTAAACTGAATTTTTAGAGTTTCTAATAGCTTTTATAAGCTATCTAGGAGCTTATGTGGCTTATATAGTCCATAAGAACATCTACAAACAACATTTGATCATTCATGAGATTTTGAAAATAAGGAAAATTGCATAATCTGAGATATAAATTGATACTTGAATTGAGGTTTCACAAAAGCTTTATTATAACATAAGAACTTGAAATACAGAGTTTTAAGACTAAAACATACACTTGAAATTAAAAGTAAGCTAAAACGACTTAAAATTTTAATATTACACTAGATGATTTGATACAACGCATCTCAGCTCCACTTTATAGACTTTTATGAATCTCTGATGACCTCTGATTGTTTCCCACCAAATTCCAGCCATTGGATTGCACAAAATCATCAAAACCATCCAAGTGTCTTTTTTGGCGCCAATTTTCTCATTAGCAGGTTTGATCATTAATTGGGTTGGTTTCAATCAATTAAGGATTTTTGGTGTTAGTGGAGGTGGAGGGGACAAGGTAAGGGGGGAGGGTTGAGAAAAAGGTGGGAAAACCATGACTGGTTTTGGGGAATCAGAGGTGGGAGAGGGAGAGCTACAGTACTATCTGTTTTGGGTGGGGTTTGACCCTTTTGACCGTGTGGTATAATATTAAACGGGGTTGGGTTGGATATGGGCCAAGGGATTGGATTTGGGCTTGTGTTTGAAATAACAAAAGGGCCGGTTTGGTTTAGTGGTATACAAGGACCAAATATGCAAAATCTGCTAAACATGAAGGACTGATCTTGCCAACTTTCCAAACTTATCACAAGGACCAAACTTGCCATAAATGAATAGTACATGGACCACTTTTGCATAAAATTCCATTTTAAAATGTCCAAGGACTATATTTGCAATTTTCCAAAGTTTAAGGACCTATTCCGCCATTTGACCAAAGAATCATTCAAGGATCATTTTTAACAACTTTTAAAACTTGAGGGACTAAAACTGCCAATTTTGCAAACTTGATACATTATTCATCTGATTTTGATATTTTTGCATTTAAAACACATAAAACACTGATTTGTGATATTTTGATCATTTTGATGCATTTTTGAGTGTTTTCAGATGATTTTGCAGTTTAGATTGTACAAAAATGATGAGTATTTAGACACTCATCAAATTGTTATGCCTAAGCTCATCTTCAACAACAAACTGAAGTTTCATTCAACTACAAAGATCCATCAACAACACAAGGAAAAGAAAGTTATAAAATTTAAGGGCCTAAAATGTAACCAAAACTCTACTACTATAGCAAATTTTCTATTTTTTCTTTACTCACTTTGCAAAAGTAGTATCTGAAAAGTTGCAAAATGGTCCCTGTAATTACATGAAATTATAAAAATAGTCCTAAAGGTTTTTTTCCTGAAATGGTGAAGTTGTATTAATTAAATCAGCAAGTTACAGGAGACTCCACAAAACTTATATGAACATTAAGTGATTCAATTTAATAAAGTTCGTATTTTCTTTATGAAAAATCCTTGTTCATTAAAAAATACGAACTTTATATGATTCCATTTTAATAAAACTTCAAAAAAGAAAGATATTAACTTTAAGGGCCTAAACTGTAAACAAAACTCTACTACTATAGAACATTTTCATTTTTTTCTTTTCTCACGTTGCAAAAGTAGTCTCTGTCATTACCTACAATTACAAAAATAGTCCTAAAGTTTTTTTCCTGAAATGGTGAAGTTATATTAATTAAATCAGCAAGTTACATGAGATTCCACACAGCTAATATGAAAATTATACAATTCTATTTAATTGTTGGAATCACTCCAAACTAGTATTTCAACTGTTAGTCACTTATATCTAATAGGTTGCGTAATTATGGCTTTTATGTTTGTTATTAAGTGCCAGGCTTATGTAGAAAGACCATAGGCCTATTCTTACGCCTAACTTTACCCCTAAAGTCATAGTTTACGGCTAAGCAGTTTACGCGTAAGGAATCTTAACCAAATTCTTCGAAGCTCTTGGTAACTCAGTGTTTATCATGCTTAGATAAGCTTGAAAAAGACTTCGACTTGTGAATATCTCTCACACATGGACAAGTGTGAAAGGTTTTGGTTTTAAACCTAATCTTACGCCTAAGCAAAATACTTACAAGTAACACTTTACGCCTAATAACTATCTTACGCTTAAGATTCCTTACGCATAAGTCTTTAGTTTACGCCTAAGGATATGTTTAACCACTATTCTTACGAGTAAGGTAAAGTTTACGCCTAAAGGAAGTTAACGTGTAAGCACATCAGATTACGCCTAAGGAATTGTTACGCCTAAGCTCATCTTTAACAACAACCTCAAGTTTTATTCAACTACAAAGATCCATCAACAACACAAGTAAAAGAAAGTTATAAACTTTAAGGGCCTAAAATGTAACCAAAATTCTACCACTATAGCACATTTTCTATTTTTTCTTTACTCACTTTGCAAAAGTAGTCTTTGAAAAGTTGCAAAATGGTCCCTGTAATTACCTGAAATTATAAAAACAGTCCTAAAGTTTTTTTTCCTGAAATGGTGAAGTTGTATTAATTAAATCAACAAGTCAGAGGAGATTCTACCAGTTAATATGAACATTAAGTGATTCCATTTAATAAAATTCATATTTTTTTTATGAAAAATCCTTTTCATTAAAAAATACGAACTTTATACGATTCCATTTTAATAAAACTTCAACAAAGAAAGTTATAAACTTTAAGGGCATTAAGTATAAACAAAACTCTACTACTATAGAACATTTTCTATTTTTTCTTTACGCACGTTGCAAAATTAGTCTCTGAAAAGTTACAAAAGTGGTCCCTGTCATTACCTGCAATTACAAAAACTGTCCCAAAGTTTTTTTTTTCCTGAAATGGTGAAGTTGTATTAATTAAATCAACAAGTTACATGAGATTCCACACAGGCAATATGAAAATTATATGTTTCTATTTAATTGTTGGAATCACTCCAAACTAGTATTTCAACTGTTAGTCACTTATATCTAATAGGTTGCGTAATTATGGCTTTTATGTTTGTTATTAAGTGCCAGGCTTATGTAGAAAGACCATAGGCCTATTCTTACGCCTAACTTTACCCCTAAAGTCATAGTTTACGGCTAAGCAGTTTACGCGTAAGGAATCTTAACCAAATTCT
Source organism: Chrysanthemum seticuspe (assembly GCA_019973895.1). NCBI lineage: Eukaryota > Viridiplantae > Streptophyta > Magnoliopsida > Asterales > Asteraceae > Chrysanthemum > Chrysanthemum seticuspe. The sequence continues at coordinate 320,970,226 of BPTQ01000004.1, read as the reverse complement.
TCGAAGCTGTTGGTAACTCAGTGTTTATCACGCTTAGATAAGCTTGAAAAACACTTCGACTTGTGAATATCTCTCACACATGGACAAGTGTGAAAGGTTTTGGTTTTAAACCTAATCTTACGCCTAACCAAAATACTTACAAGTAACACTTTACGCCTAATAACTATCTTACGCTTAAGATTCCTTACGCATAAGTCTTTAGTTTACGCCTAAGGATATGTTTAACCACTATTCTTATGAGTAAGGTAAAGTTTACGCCTAAAGTAAGTTAACGTGTAAGCACATCAGATTACGCCTAAGGAATTGTTACGCCTAAGCTCATCTTTAACAACAACCTCAAGTTTTATTCAACTACAAAGATCCATCAACAACACAAGTAAAAGAAAGTTATAAACTTTAAGGGCCTAAAATGTAACCAAAATTCTACCACTATAGCACATTTTCTATTTTTTCTTTACTCACTTTGCAAAAGTAGTCTTTGAAAAGTTGCAAAATGGTCCCTGTAATTACCTGAAATTATAAAAACAGTCCTAAAGTTTTTTTTCCTGAAATGGTGAAGTTGTATTAATTAAATCAACAAGTCAGAGGAGATTCTACCAGTTAATATGAACATTAAGTGATTCCATTTAATAAAATTCATATTTTTTTTATGAAAAATCCTTTTCATTAAAAAATACGAACTTTATACGATTCCATTTTAATAAAACTTCAACAAAGAAAGTTATAAACTTTAAGGGCATTAAGTATAAACAAAACTCTACTACTATAGAACATTTTCTATTTTTTCTTTACGCACGTTGCAAAATTAGTCTCTGAAAAGTTACAAAAGTGGTCCCTGTCATTACCTGCAATTACAAAAACTGTCCCAAAGTTTTTTTTTCCTGAAATGGTGAAGTTGTATTAATTAAATCAACAAGTTACATGAGATTCCACACAGGCAATATGAAAATTATATGTTTCTATTTAATTGTTGGAATCACTCCAAACTAGTATTTCAACTGTTAGTCACTTATATCTAATAGGTTGCGTAATTATGGCTTTTATGTTTGTTATTAAGTGCCAGGCTTATGTAGAAAGACCATAGGCCTATTCTTACGCCTAACTTTACCCCTAAAGTCATAGTTTACGGCTAAGCAGTTTACGCGTAAGGAATCTTAACCAAATTCTTCGAAGCTGTTGGTAACTCAGTGTTTATCACGCTTAGATAAGCTTGAAAAACACTTCGACTTGTGAATATCTCTCACACTTGGACAAGTGTGAAAGGTTTTGGTTTTAAACCTAATCTTACGCCTAACCAAAATACTTACAAGTAACACTTTACGCCTAATAACTATCTTACGCTTAAGATTCCTTACGCATAAGTCTTTAGTTTACGCCTAAGGATATGTTTAACCACTATTCTTATGAGTAAGGTAAAGTTTACGCCTAAAGTAAGTTAACGTGTAAGCACATCAGATTACGCCTAAGGAATTGTTACGCCTAAGCTCATCTTTAACAACAACCTCAAGTTTTATTCAACTACAAAGATCCATCAACAACACAATTAAAAGAAATTTATAAACTTTAAGGGCCTAAAATGTAACCAAAACTCTACCACTATAGCACATTTTCTATTTTTTCTTTACTCACTTTGCAAAAGTAGTCTTTGAAAAGTTGCAAAATGGTCCCTGTAATTACCTGAAATTATAAAAACAGTCCTAAAGTTTTTTTTCCTGAAATGGTGAAGTTGTATTAATTAAATCAACAAGTTAGAGGAGATTCCACACAGCTAATATGAACATTAAGTGATTCCATTTAATAAAGTTCGTATTTTTTTTATGAAAAATCCTTTTCATTAAAAAATACGAACTTTATACGATTCCATTTTAATAAAACTTCAAAAAAGAAAGTTATAAATTTTAAGGGCATTAACTATAAACAAAACTCTACTACTATAGAACATTTTCTATTTTTTCTTTACGCACGTTGCAAATTTAGTCTCTTAAAAGTTGCAAAAGTGGTCCCTGTCATTACCTGCAATTACAAAAACTGTCCCAAAGTTTTTTTTCCTGAAATGGTGAAGTTGTATTAATTAAATCAACAAGTTACATGAGATTCCACACAGCTAATATGAAAATTATATGTTTCTATTTAATTTTTGGAATCACTCCAAACTAGTATTTCAAGTGTTAGTCACTTATATGTAATAGGTTGTGTAATTATAGCTTTTAAGTTTGTTGTTAAGTACCAGGCTTATGCAGAAAGCCCATAGGCCTATTCTTACGCCTAAAGTTTACGCCTAAAGTTTACGCCTAAAGTCAGAGTTTATGCCTAAGCAGTTTATGTGTAAGGAATCTTCACCAAATTCTTCGAAGCTGTTGGTAACTCAGTGTTTCTCTTGCTTGGATATGCTTGAAAACCACTTCAACTTGTGGATATCTCTCACACTTGGACAAGTGTGAAAGATTTTGGTTTCAAACCTAATCTTACGGCTAAGCAAAATACTTACGAGTAATACTTTACGCCTAAGAACTATCTTACACATAAGGTTCTTTACGCATAAGTCTTTAGTTTACGCCTAAGGTTATGTTTAACAACTATTCTTACAAGTAAGATATTCTTACGTGTAAGGGAAAGTTTACGCCTAAAGGAAGTTTATGCGTAAGCACATCCGATTACGCCTAAGGAATTGTTACGCCTAAGCTCATCTTCAACAACAAACTCAAGTTTCTTTCAACTACAAAGATCCATCAACAACACAAGTAAAAGAAAGTTATAAACTTTAAGGGCCTAAAATGTAACCAAAACTCTAATACTATAGCACATTTTCTATTTTTTCTTTACTCACTTTGCAAAAGTAGTCTCTGAAAAGTTGCAAAATGGTCCCTGTAATTACCTGAAATTATAAAAACAGTCCTAAAGGTTTTTTTTTCTGAAATGGTGAAGTTGTATTAATTAAATCAGCAAGTTAGAGGAGATTCCACACAGCTAATATGAACATTAAGTGATTCCATTTAATAAAGTTCGTATTTTTTTTATGAAAAATCCTTGTTCATTAAAAAATACGAACTTTATACGACTCCATTTTAATAAATGTAATATAAAGGATTTCACAATCACATCAAACCATAATCACTTGAGGCGTATACAAATGTTTAGAGAAAGAAAGTTCTAGAGAGAGAAAGGGAAGAAAGTTGGGAACTATGTGAAACAAAGAAAAATGGTATTGAAGCTCCAACCCTCTACCTTGGGAGGTAGAGGGTATTTATAGTGTCTTACAATAAACGCCACCTACGGGCTGTGGATCAGGCATGCAGTGGGTAAAGACCCGTCCGTCCTCCACGGTGTTACTTAACAAACTACTTATTAACATAACTTGACTACGACTACGAGCTTTCTAACGAATATATATACTTGAGGTGACCGACTCTTTAACGACTGGATTTTCTAAATCCTAACAATCTCCCCCTAAGGGAGGTCACCTCAAATTACATAGAATACAAACAGATATCACATTATGATTGTTCTTGGATTCTTGTTTAAGTTCATTGCTCTGTAGCTCGTAGTCTTTGATTCTTCATGTTTTGCTTGTTTGGATAATTCAAGTGGAGGTCTTTAACTGATCCACATGACGATGAGTTTTGAGCCAGCTTTGAGATCATCAGCTAGCATAAATCTCTGACTCTTCCATTGTAGTGTTGACATTATGTGATGTTGTGACATTGGACCGACATGCTCACATTTTGGATCATGATTTATTTTCATCAGAGTAGCGGAAGCTTTTTGTTGATTCATGATATTTGCAGCAGCGTAGCAGAAGCATGGAGTGAGAATATCAGAGTCATTGATGCACTAATCATGATTTCTTTTGAAATGAATGTGATGTGTGAGCATGCGGCTATGTATTGACCTCTCCATTCTGATCAGCTGTAAACGTTGGGTGTACCTGCATACAACAGTTAGCAATAAAGCGCACGAAAGTTTCTTTGATCACTTTCGTTGAATTGAGGTACATGGCCCACGGTTTCCCGTTGATCAGTATAAGTACTGCCTGTGATCAGGTATAATTCCGAAGAATCTCCTTGACAGGGTTTCACAACTGTTCTAGCCGTTCTCAAACCGGAACATCTCAAAGAAGACAACACGGAGTGAGTGAACCAGCGAATTTGAGATTCACTGACTGATGAAAAGAGATTTGACAAACAATAATGTACTGCTCAAAATAAAGTGTTTTTTCAATACAATGAAGGTTTTAAGGAAAATCAATTATCAATCATAAACACCTTTTAATTTTGAAATATTAATACACAGTCGTTGTGCTAGCGAAAAGAGTTTTAAGCACAACGACCGGTTTTTCAAAGGTATCCGTCAATCCATATCCTGAACCAGGATTGATTCAAAATTATGAATCGCCCCATTGTTTCTGTTCAGTTGTCACATGGTTGATCTATTGGATAGATCTCACATGCCACCTACCAAGAGCTTGTTTGATGTTGGCTCTAGAAGGCTTTCCATCTTCATTGTGAATATGTTTGCATATCCGTCAGATGTTCTGGCAATACCACAAGGATAATGCGTAGGACTCTTAAAATATATTCTCTCTTTCTACATTGTGTGAAACAGAGAGTCTTCATTGATTGTGTCCTTAATGAGATTTATTAATAATCTCGTGGCTCTAGACTCAATTGTGCACATTTGGTTCCTATGCTGGAGACTAGGGAGAGGGTCTCCTTCTTCAATATCAACCATCTCTAAGAGAAAGTCGATAGATAATGTAGGTTCCCCTGTGAGAATGAAACAAGTCCTTTTAAGAGGAACTTGAGTAGCTTAGGAAGATGTAGTGCAGTGCGTCACTGGGTCCATGACGTCTTGTCTTCAATACCGGTGTTACCTTGGTAACAGCCAGTAGCATATGAATTGAACCCGGTTTCTGACATAAGGTTGAAATAATGGAGGGCTATTTCTTTTCACCCTTTTCACATTTATTTCTTTTTCATTCTTCAACCCCTTCAGTGCTTACCGAGATTTCATTACTAGAGCCTTGTTGGGTTTATTCTAGTTCTAGCTCTATCTCAGTCCGCACTCTTCCCATATCTCACTTTTCTCCTTTTTTCATCATACCTAAGGACTCTACACTATCTAGTGGATTGTCCCTGGGTAGATCCCTCCGGCTCTGGCGGGATCGTGGGAACGAATACCTAACATAATCATCCTTATATCACCATACCTGAAGTAAATTTGGTCGGTCTTTTTGGTATTGCTCATCAGTCTTTGGAACCAATTGAAAACCATTTGAAAATCAATCCAAGTACTTGTGATACATGATCAAAAAAATTTGTACCTGAATTGTTTTTGATATTTTTAGAAAACGGCTCCCCCTCAACATGTGCATCACATGTTTGAAATCATTTTGGCTCATGGAGGCAAGAGGAAGAATTCACTTCTTTGATAAACGGCTCCCCCTTAACATGTGCATCACATGTTTGAAATCATTTTGGCACATGGAGGCAAGAGGAAGAATTCACTTCTTTGATAAATATTTTTTAAAAATATCGACATCACTTTCCCGATCAAAATCAGTGTTTCACATACAGTTAAAGATATTTTCAGGAAAGAATGTGGTTTTCAAAACTTTGCTCACCTTCAATATGTGCATCTGATTTTGAAATTGTTTAGCACATATTAGGTAAAACCTGCACTTAGAGACAAATCAATCACGTTTCAATCCATTTTGGTTTGATATAAATGCTCCCCCTTAACATGTGCATGGAAATCTTGAAATCGTTTGGAACATGCAGGGAGGAGAGCTAGTTAATCACGTATAAAACCATTTATCGAATTAGCAGTTTAAATCCAATTTAAATCACAAATTCTCCCCCAGTCACAATTTTCAAATCCTTTGAGAGTTGTGATCTCTATTGATTTAAATTAAATTTTGAGAGGTTTTGAGGAGAATAGTGACTTGCTTTTGAAAGACATTTTAACTGATAAGGACTAGATTTTGAGACTTTAAACTCCATTGTCCAATCATGCATAAATATCTTTTGTATACATAACATTAGCCAAGGTCTTGAATCAATTGTATAAAACATTGTTCTTTTTGATTTTCCAAAAGTAGACCTTGCTCTTTTACGTGCTAATTGTTTGAAAAATAACCTTTTTGATTGAATTGAAATCATTCTGCCCCTCAATCAATGACATGAGTTGTTGATTGAGTGTTAGAGAGTTTGACAAAGATAAGCCCAGATGATTTTCAAAAATAGAGTCCGAGGTATTTTCAAAGCAATTTTGTTTACATTAGATGACAAATATTTTTCAGAAGAATCATTAGACGGAAAAAATATTTGGAAAGAAAACATTTGTCTTTTTGATGACAAACATTTGTTTTAAGAATCAGAGAATGAGATTTAAAAAATAAGATTAAGCATGACTCTGTTCTTTCCTTTTAAAACGGGTTACTGCCTGAAATGATAATAAACCACCATTTTTCTCCGACTCAATTTTTTTAAAGCAAATTATGTACATTCGAAGAACATATAAAAACCCATCACATTCTTTGAATGTCAACACAAAGTCCGTAGATGTTATAGAATTAAGAAAAACATGACAAAATAACAATATTTTGGGATTTTTCAAGATTTTCTAATTTTTATGGATTTTGAAAATTTTATATTTTTCTATTTTCTTTTGAGGGTTTTGAAATTTTGTATTTTTTTTAAATATATACAAGAGATAGATGAAGAAAAACCATTTACTCCTCGTCTTCCTCTTGAAGACGTTTGAGTGTTTCCGGTTGTAGACTCTTTGACCAAGTCGTGGAAGGATAAACTCAAAACGTTCTCTAGGAAGAGCTTTGGTGAAGATGTCTGCTAACTGATATTCAGTCCTCACAGAATAGAGTTTTACCACACCTTTTTCCACTTGTTCCCGAATGAAATGATGTCGAATGTCGATGTACTTTGCTCTTGAGTGTTGAACGTTGTTGTAAGAGAGAGCAATGGCACTTTTGTTATCACAATACAAAGGGATTTTGTTGAATTCAAAGCCATAGTCAGATAATTGGGATCTCATCCATAGGATTTGAGCACAACAAGATGACATGGCTATGTATTCAGCCTCTGTAGAGGATATAGAAGTACTCATTTGTTTCTTTGAAGACCAGCTCACAAGATTATCACCCAAAAACTGAGCACCTCCAAACGTACTTCGACGTGTATCTTGATATCCTGCATGGTCAGCATCTGCATAGGCTGTTAGTGACATACCGGTGTCCTTCGGGTACCAAAGTCCGATGTTGATGGTTCCTTGGAGATGTGGAAAGACCCGTTTAACCGCTTCAAGGTGCTTTTTGGTAGGCTTAACCAGGTATCTAGCACACATGCATACAGCGAACATAATATCAGGTCTACTGGTTGTGAGGTACATCAGGGATCCAATCATACTTCGATATTTCATTTGATCTACTATGATCCTTGAGTGGTCCTCATCCAGTTTGGTACACTTCACCATAGGAGTGTTAACGGTGTCATAAGTGTCTGTTGGGATATGAAAGTGCAGAAGAATGACAAAGTACTGGAAAAAGTCAAAGTACTGCTAAAGAGAAAGTCAAATTACTGCTGTCAAAGTCAAAGTACTGCAAAGCTAACGATATGCTATATTCGTTTATAGAAAGCTTTGTTATTCAAGAATATTCTTTTTTTAGATTACTTGTCGTACAAGGATACAAATTGTAAACCGATTATGGTTATCCTTAAGCCTATAAAAGGATCCCTAGATTGGCATTAGAGATAGATGTTTTAGAATCCTAAAAGTAGGATTATTATTAGAGTTTTAGAGTTGTTTAAGAGTCTGCATAACAAGCAGATTTAGAGTTATTAATAAAATCATTAAAAGTTAAAGTTATATTCTTCTTAGCTTACTCAGTGTTTCATTGTTAACAACTTAGGATTTATTAAACCCTTTAAAAGCTATATAGTTAGTTTGGTTAGAGTACATCGATCCAACAAGTGGTATCAGAGCTTGTGTGAAAACTCTGACTAAGAAGAAAACCAATTTCACAGCAAACCCTAAGCATCAAATCCTATCTCTGAGGTATGTTCTAAGTGTCATGATTTTTATCAAAAAATTCTTAATAGTTATGTGATTGAAAGAGATAACTGTATAAGGGCTAGGTCTGAGGTAGCTGGTTATCAAATTACTTTAGAGTCTATGGAAGCCAATATTATAACACATGAAAATAATGAAATGGCTTGGGCAGAAAAGTATGAACAACAGGATTATCAGTTAAAATTAAGTGAATGGAAGTTAAATTGTAAGATTTCTGAAATTGAGAAACTGACTAAGGAGAGAGATGAATTGTTAGCAAAGTTTGATGCCTGGAAAGAATCTGGTCTTTCTCATGTTTCTTATGTTCAAAAACAAAGAAGAGCTTACAATAGGACTGGTCTAGGTTTTGGTATGGATTTCAGTAGTGTAGAAGAAAACCCACCTAGTGATAAGGATGACCCTGCTTTTGAGGATATAACCACTAGTGATGATGAACTTATTAATTATGTTGACACGTCTAGTAATGAGGAATCATTTAGTGAACCACCTCCTGAATATAAGAAAGACAAGGGTTATCATGTTGTCCCACATCCCACTGGTAGTCATCAACCTATTAGACCTGATGTTTCTCATTTTGGAGTAGACAACCTGGAGTTTAGGAAATAGCTTACTGGTCAATCTAGGTCTGAAACCCCAAAAGAAACAGTTGAGACACCTAAGGTAGATGATGCTAAAAGCCAAGCAGTACTTTTATCTCAAAGTACTGATACACCTCAAAGTATTGCTATACCTTCAGCAGTACCTTTAAGAAAACCTTTTCACAATCATGCTAAACCTTTTTGGGATAATTTTGGTCAAAACAGTTTTAATCATTCACCTAGAAGTCAGGACAGGTTTGGTAATACACATAGAAGAAGAAATTTTGGGATTACAGATCAAAAACTATGTTTCGTTTGTTTTAGTCCTGATCATTTAATTAAGGGTTGTGACTTACATTCAGAGTACCTAAGTAAGTTCCCAAAGAACAGAACTGTCAACCAAAAACCAAGGGCGACTAGACCAGCTTGGAATGATTCACATAGGGTTAACCATAGAAACTTCTCACTAGACTATAGGCACCCTCACCAGAGAAGACCTTTTTCAAAACCTCCAGTACCTTTAAACACTTTCTAAGGTACTGTTAAGCAAAATACAGTACTTTCTCAAAGTACTACTCAGTTTTCACCAAACACCTCTTGGAATAGGAACCCTAGTAGATCTAATTACTATCAATCTAGAAGGCGTTACAACTCTAATAAAGTAGCTAGATCAAGGGACTCTACACCAGAAGTTAAAACTAAATGGGTTAAGAAGGAAAGTACTGATGATGAACAAACAGTACTTTCAACAAATACTGGTGAAACAGAGATTTTTGATAAAGATGATTTTGTGGTAAAAGAAAAGGAGATTTTTGTTGAAAAAGAAAGTTTTGTTGAAAATTCACCACAAGTTTTAAAACAAAAGATAATACTGGATCATGCTTTAAAAATAGTGGAGAATACATAATTACAGAATGTAAGTATGTCACTCCACAAGGGGAACACAAGTCAGTGATGGCTTGGGTTCCTCAAAGAAACTAATGTTTTCATCTTATTAGACAGGGCAACCCAGAAGAGGAGCTTAAAGATCATATTATTGTTGATAGTGGTTGTTCTGTGAGCATGACAGGAGACAAGGAGTTTTTTTCAGGTGTTTTTTAGTATATTAGTATGTTACATTTGAGGGGAGGACTATTTAGTATAACTATAGTCCTATGCATTGCTTGAGGGGAGGAAATTCATGTTTATTTGAAGTATTTTCTATTATCAAGAGGAGAATGGGAAATTACTGCTTCTTGGTTTTATGAAATTACTGCTTGGAAAGTACTGCTTTTGGAAAGTAATGCTTTTGAAAGTACTACACACGTGGAAAGCACTGTTTTGTCTTATCAAAGTACTGTTCCAACGGTAATATTGAGGGGTAAACTTCACTAACGGTAACTTTGTTATTAAGGAATGTGATTTTTTAAATCTCACCTATAAATAACTACTCTCCGAATTTCCCTCTCACCTTTAAACCTTATAATCTTTTCCATATTTCTCTTTCTTTCACCTATATTCTTCATCAAATCACTTTCTTAGTTAATCAATCATCAATGGCGAATCATAATACAGTTTCAAAACACAACATGGTGGCAAATTTAGACAAAACTGAAGCTAATGTCATCTTCCATGACATCATTGATTTTCTCACTGGATCGCCGATTAGTTATGCACTTTTAGTGGAACCAGATATCATTGAGCCATGGATTCAACAATTTTGGGCAACTGCTAGGGTTCATATGGAGAATGATGATTCGTATATTCAAGCTAAAGTTGCTGGGAAGATTGTGAAGGTTTCTGAAGCCTCCATTCGTGATGATTTATTGTTTGATGATGAAGAAGGGGATGTTCGTTTTGATAAGCAATTGATTTGGGATACATTCAGCAACATTGGATAGGAAGGGTCCTTAACTGCACAAACTTTCAAGAAACCCTTATTCAGTCCACACTGGAAGTATTTAGTTCATGTATTGCTTCATTGTATTAGTGCTAAAAGTACACCATGGGAGCAATTTGGTTCTAACATAGCATCTGCTATAGTGGGATTAGCTACAGATCGAGTTTTCAATTTTTCAAGGCTAATTCTTGATGGAATGTTCTCTCATATTTCAAATGGATCAAGATGGTTGATGTATCCAAGGTTTATTCAAGTGTTCTTGAATAAGCAACTTACTGATGTGCCAAAGCCTACAAGTCTTTTACCTGTTGTGGTGCAACCAGCCAAGATTTTTACTTTCATGGCCAAGAAGAGTGATTCATTCACTGGAAGGAACACTCCATTGACTACTTCAATGATGGAGATTGTTCAAGCTATTAGAGATGAGGCTGAAGATAGTGATGAAAGAGAAGGTACTGCTTCTGAAGGTACTGCTACTCAAGGTACAGCTTCTAAAGGTACAGCTTCTAAAGGTACTGCTTCTCCAGAGACTGCATCTCAAGGTACTGCTTTACAAGGAACTAATCTTAATGAAGGTACTGCAGTTTCTCCCACCTCATCCTACCATACTACTCCTATTGAGACACCAGAACCAGTTCTCTCATCATTTTCTGGAGGAGATAATGCTCCTATACCCCCTGAAATATTAGTGTTAGATAATTATATTCTGACAAGGGCATTAGTCAGATTGCAGAAGTCTTTTGAAAAACAGGCCACTCAGATTAAGAAGTTGAGGTTTAAGTATAGAAGGTTAAAGAACTTTGTATGGCCATTGGTTAAACATTATCGGTTATGGGTCAAAGCTGAAAAGAAGAAGCGAAGGCAATTAAAGAAGACCACCAAAGGCACAAAGGTTCAACAACATTCTTCTGTCCAATTGGGGAGGAATTTAGAAGAAGAGAATTTTAAAGAAGATGCTGAATTTCTTGAAGAAAAGGAGAATGAACATCACAATACTGAAGCACATGCAAATCTTTAAAGTACTGAGCCTAAAGAAACTGGTATTAAAAGTACTAATGATCAAGGTACTGCTGATCAAAGTACTGGCGCTCAAGGAACATCTCGACAAGAATTGATTACACCAAGGGTGTTAGATTTCGAAGAAGAAGCTGGTCCTTTAACAATTCCACAAGAAGAAGAAGCTGATACTCTCAAACCAATATACTATGCAAGTGATGATGAAACCATTGCTGAAATATTGCATGATTTATCAAAACCAAGGAGTGTTAGTATTCATGGTGTTACTAAAGAACAACAACAAGTTTCTCAACCTGTGATAGATCTAAAAGATAAAAGAAAAGGTAAGATGGTAAAACAAAGAAGAAGAAGCTCACTTTAGCACAAATAAGGGCTGCTCAAGTTGCAATGAATGAGGAAGCAGCTAGAAAAGTACAAGCTGAATTAAATGCTAAAGTTGCTAATGAAGAAGCTAGGAATGAAGAAGAAGCTAGGAAATTACAAGAAGAATTAAATGCTGAAGCTACTGTACCATTACAGTCACCTATTCCTGTTTCTGCTCTACAAAGAAGACCAAATCATGCTAAGGAAAGGAATACAATGATGGCTTATTTAAAGAAGCAAGGATATATTGGATTGAATAAGTTGAATTATGTTGAGATGAAGGTTTGTATGAAGCTGTTAGAGAAGCTTATCAGAAACAAGTTGATAGTATCAAAGACTATAAAGAGGTTGATACTCAGAAAGAGGATGATAGAAGAGGAAGCTTAAAAAGAAAAAGAACAACTGAAGTTGAAGATCAACAGCCATCAAAGAAAGTTGAGTTAAGATCTGATACTAATGATGAACTGAGGAATTACTTAAGAATTGTAGAATTTGAGTATTCTAAAGCTGATGCAGAAAAGAAGACAGAAAAGAAGAAGAAAAAGTCTCCAATAACTACTTTTGAAGTTGTCGAATCAAAGGATGGAAATTATCTGATGTTTCATAGAGAAGATGAAAGCTTCAGAATGTTTAATATGCTATGGGATCTATTGTACATAATAGATAGAGAGGATTTGTTTCATCTGTATCATTTGGTGCAAGAATATTTTGAACATATTCCATCAGAAGGAGTTGGTTTAATCTTGCTTGGAGATCTCACAACTGTTTGGGAAACTGAAGAAACAAGTACTGAAGAGATTTGGAAAAATCAAGAAGATTGGGAGATTATTAGCTGGAGATTCTTTGAAGAATCTGGAGTACATGTTCTAGAGTTAGAAGATGGGACTATGATTCACATGTTAGCAGATAGAAGATATCCGCTTACATCGGATGTCATGATGAGAATGTTAGAGCATGGAATGGAAGTTGAAGAAGATAATGAAACTGCACTTCTGGTCATCAAATTGTTTATCAAATGGACGACTATGGCTGATGATGATGCATGAATAACTGGTATGAATCTTAATTGAATAAATTATTTTTGATGTATCAGTACTTTATTCAAAGTACTGCTGATCAAACAGTACTTTCATCAAAGTACTGCTTGCTGCATTAAACCAGTTAATGATTTTGAAGAGAAAAATTTTGTTAAAGTGATAAATATTTTGAAACAAAGGTTAAAAGAAATAAATGGTTTTTGAGATGGTGACAACAATAGGTTATCAATCCACCATGGTTACAAAAGTATTGGCTAATCCATGAGCAAACGGCTCTGGTAATGATATCTCTAATCCGTTTTATAGTTGACAACTTGCTAATAAGTTGTATGGTAATCAATTCACCATATCAGTAAATGTGAAGAGTTGGTTAGCCCACAAGAAAATGGCTTGTGGTAAAGGTTGTGGAAAAACCATTATTTGGTAATTAGTTCACCATTGATGAAAGAAATAACTAGTCTAAAAGGGTACAACTTTTGGTAAAGACAAATCAAATCTGTTGATAGCTGATGATTAGCTAAAAATCATATGGTTATCAATGTACCATGATCTTACACATCAAAACATTTGGCTACTCCAGAGTTAATGGCTTTGGTAAAGAGACATCAAATCCATTAAATTTTCAATTATTCACCTCTCACAAGAGTTTACACACCTGGAAGTGATGAGAATAAACTGGAACTTAAACTGAATTAATGTACAAACTGTCTTATGTTGTTGAAAAGATGGAGCTTGCTGAATGTTGCTGAAAAGAGATTACTGATCAAAGATGCTGTAAAGAATAATTTCTAAAGAATAAAGATTACTTTGATGATATAAGCACAAAATCTACAAAGACAAAATTTGAAGATAAAGCCACAATCTCTCTTTGAAGACAAAGATGTTAAACCTGAATATACAAAGGAAACTTGAAGTCAAGCAAGTAGAATTCACATTAGGGGAGGATTGTTGGGATATGAAAGTGCTGAAGAATGACAAAGTACTGGAAAAAGTCAAAGTACTGCTAAAGAGAAAGTCAAAGTACTGCTGTCGAAGTCAAAGTACTGCAAAGCTAAAGATCAGCTATATTCGTTTATAGAAAGCTTTGTTATTCTAGAATATTCTTTGTTTAGATTACTTTTCGTACAAGGATACAAATTGTAAACCGATTAGGGTTATCCTTAAGCCTATAAAAGGATCCCTAGATTGGCATTAGAGATAGATGTTTTAGAATCCTAAAAGTATGATTGTTATTAGAGTTTTAGAGTTGTTTAAGAGTCTGCATAACAAACAGATTTAGAGTTATTAATAAAATCATTAAAAGTTAAAGTTATATTCTTCTTAGCTTTGTTAAGTAAATTCCGCGTACTTAATAGAGATTACTCAGTGTTTCATTGTTAACAACTTAGGATTTATCCAAAGTTATTAAACCCTTTACAAGCTATATAGTTAGTTTGGTTAGAGTACATCGATCCAACAGTGTCAAATCCAAATTTCTTTAAAATTTCATTAGCATATTTAGATTGATTGATAAAAATGCCTCCGGCACTTTGTGAAATTTGTAATCCTAAGAAAAATGACATTTGTCCCATCATTGAAATTTGAAATTTGGAGCCCATTTCCTTAGAAAAATGGTCACATTCATTGGGGTCAGTCGAGGCAAAAATAATATCATCAACAAAGATTTGAACGTGAATTAAATGTTTGCCTGACTTTCTGGTGAACAATGTCGGATCAACTGCTCCTTTGCTGAATCCAGTAGATAGAAGAAAATTTGATAGTGTATCATACCATGCCCTTGGAGCTTGCTTCAAGCCTTAAAGAGCCTTCTTCAAGCGATAGACATGAGTAGGATGCTCTGGATTCACAAAACCTTCCGGTTGGCTGACGTATACGACTTCTTTAAGATCTCCATTAAGAAAAGTCGTCTTTACATCCATCTGATAGACTATGATATTCTTACTTGCAGCATTAGCCAGGATGATTCTGATTGCCTCGATGCATGCAAAAGGAGCAAATGATTCTTCAAAGTCAATACCTTCCTCTTGACGGTATCCTTTTGCAACCAATCTAGCCTTGTTCTTTAATACATAGCCATGCTCATCAAGTTCTACTTTGAAGATCCACTTTAGAGCAATGATCATAGCACAGTCAGGAGCAGGTACTAATTCCCATACATCTAGTTGATCAAACTCATGAATTTCTTCTTGCATGGCATTGAACCAGCTGTCTTCATTCATGGCCGTTTTAATGTCTTTTGGTTCGACCTTGGATAGTACGGAGTTGAAGAAGCACCATAAGGCATCAGTTGCATGTTGTTTAAGTGTGGATACTAGACGAGAGGGATTTCCAATGATGTTATCCAATGGATGATCATGTGTCCATTTTCTAAGGTGTTCGTGTGGTTGTTGTTGAGGAACTGAAGTAGCAGAGTTGTTTTCTCCTGATGAAGATGGTTCTGATGATGGTTCAAGAGCAAATATGTTCTCAAAGGGAGCATCTTCGGGAGTAGTAAATTGGTTATCTCCATCATATGTGCCAGAAACAATTCCATGATGTACACTTGATGATTGATGACTTGAAGATGATACCGAGTGATCAGCAGCAGGTGCTTCTTGACTCAATGACATAGAAACTGAAGGGTTTTCTACGTTGACAGGGATAGGAGCAGCCTCTGTTGATGGATTTGATAGATCATTAGCAATTGGCTCATAGTGTTCATCAAACATTGGATCAAATAATTTCTTCAAATCATCTTCTGAAGGTGGTACATATGGAGTTGCTGGTGAGGGATTGTAAATAAGAGTAGAACTAATGGGACAACTTGATGAAGGTTGTTATGCGGGTCCAAAATTGGGTTGTCCTGGAGCCATTTGACCGGTCAGCTCATAGAATGTAACGTGAATTGTTTCCATGATATTTCAGGTTCTTTTGTTGTAGATTCGGTATCCTTTTCTGCTTGGTGCATATCCTACAAATACTCCAGTGTCTGCTTTAGCTTTAACTTTGCCTAAGTCTGGACAAGTTCATATGGAGTTTTTCCATGAGATGTGTGAATAAGGGATCGATTTTGAGTGTAGCATCCAGTGGCAATGGCTTCAGCCCAGAGAAACATTGGAACCTTTAAGTAAATCAGCATTGTTCTTGCGGCTTCCACAAGAGTTCGATTTCATCTTTCAACTACACTGTTCTGTTGAGGAGTTTGTGGAACACTTTTTTGATGACTGATTCCAACACTTTCATAAAACTCACTAAGTTCTTTATTAACAAACTCAGTTCCATTGTCTGTTCGGATGATTCTGATAGTTTTGTTAAGTCGAACCTGCAGCTGTTTGATAAGTTTAATGATGATATCTGGAGTTTCATCCTTTGTCCTTAAGAACTTAACCCAAGTGAATCGAGAGTAATCATCAACCACAACTAACACATATTTCTTCCCATAAATATTCTGCACTCTCATGGGTCCACATAAATTCATATGAATGGTATGAAGAACTTCCATAACTGAGTTTTTAGGTTTGGGTTTGTGGGCATACTTCTTGCTTTTTCCCAATTGGCATGCTGAACAAAGATGATCCTTTTCATACTTTAGTCTAGGTAAGCCTATTACTAAGTCCTTTCTGGAAAGATCATTTATGGTGCCGAAGTTCATGTGATTGAGACGACGATGCCATAACCATGACTTTGTTTTTTAAGCCTTTGACAAAAGGCAAATTGGAGAAGACTTCATCATATCTTCGATAGAGATGGTGTATAGGTTTGAACCACGTGTTCCTTTTAAAATTTCTGCACCATCAAGTTCTCTAACGAAACAAGTACGTTTTCTGAAGGCCACTTCTAGATCAGAATCACAGAATTGACCGACAGAGAATAAGTTATGACCAAGACCTTCAACGTAATATACCCTTGAGATTACACTATCACCAACAATATAGTCTCCATAACCCATAATTGCACCAAAATGATCATTCCCGAATCTAACAGTCCCAATGAATTTACTCACGAAGTTTATGAGCCACGACCGGTCTCCAGTCATATGCTTGGAACAACCTGAGTCCAGGTACCACAGAACGATTTGAACAATCTGCAGTTGAACACAGACAAGAATGGATAACTAGATAATTGGGATCCCCATGCAAGAATGGGTTCCATTTGGTTAGTAACAATGATTGGAACACCCACATCGGAAGTAGAAACCTTGGAATCATCAGGGATTGATGTAGTGCTAGTATATGCATTAGACCTATTCAAAGTATGTTCACTTCTTAAAGGAATATTTCTACCAGTAGGCATCCATTTCCTAATGGGCATTGACCTGGATAATTTAGGACACAATATATTAAGACTAAATTTGTGTCCAGTAGGTATCCACTGATAACCTACATTACTAAACTTTCTTCCTGTGGGTTTCCAATGTTTACTAATCTTCTTCCGCCTTTGCTTTCTAGCCTTCTTAGCTCGATTTTTGGCATTAACAGTTTTAACCGGGTATTTAACAGCATTAATCAAATCATTCACACCACATACATGATTAGTAACAGAAACCAAGCAATCATCATTACATGTTTTGCCAAAACTAGCAGAATTCGAATTAATTACAGTACGCTTATAGCTAATACTAGAATCAACACGATTCGTTTTATCCAACTCAAACTTAAAGTTCCTAGGGTGGTCTTCGACATTCTTCCACTGAACATTCCTAGCTTGCAAGGTCCTATCATTCTTTGTGTTGCCTTGAGGCTTTGACCTGCTTGCTTTGGTGTCACTTTTTACTCCTGTAGAGGGAATGGGAACATTAGTTGGTATTGCTACTTTTTGCTTTTCAGGTTTAGAAGTGCTGGGATCTGAACTACTTGAAGGCACATTGAAGCTTACATGCTTAACTTTAGGCATAGAACAAGGCATCACAGCTTTATCTTTCTCACATAAGGATTTAGGGCATATTGCTTTTAAACATTCTAACAGCTCCTGAGATCGTTTGGCCTGAATGCAAGCAAACCTAATTTCTCGATCAAGTGGCTTATTTATGAAATCCTCTTCTACAATCTCACGGAGACATTCTAGACTATCCTTAAGGTGAGCGAAATAGTTATGAAACACAAGTTCGTTATTCCTAAGATGAGGAGGAATGTATTTAACAGTCACAGTATATTTAGAGTCTGCAGATGACTTTGATGCAACATTCTCATTAAAGACAAGTGGCATTTTCCCTTTTTCCAGTTTCTTCAGATTCTCAATTTCTTTTTGTAAAGAAGTTATTTTTTAGTTGTTTTTGTCACGAGTGACTTTCATTGAATTATATAACGCTTTAAAGTGTAGTTAAACCTTTTCATTTTCTTCTAGAAAACACTCATTTTCCTTTTGTAAAACATTAACGACGTTTTGAAGATGAAAATTTTAAGAAGGTTGAGAATCTAAAGGTAGAGGCATTTGGGAGCCATTTCTTTCGCCCTTCAATTGTGAGATTTGGGCTCTCAATTTTCTGATCGTGTTATAATGAGCTTGAATTTTTTCATCACGTTTGTTTATTTCAAAAACTACATGAAATTCAAGAGCATTTGAGGATGTCTTGATATTTGCGGTTTTAAAATTTTCTTTGAGATGTTGATATTTTAACCGCAAAGCAAAATGTTCAACTTCCAATTTATAAAAATGTTTGACCGAGTTATCATGATCATCCTGTTCAATTTTATCATGCATTTTTTAATTTGCTGTTTCAAGCTCAATGACACGACAATGGGAAACTTTCAAAGCAACAGATAATTCATGAAATTGAGAAGCAGTAATAGAGTGCTTAGTAACAGTATAAAACAAATCTTGAGCCACACAACTCAATACTAAGTTCTTATTTAAGATATGCAGATTTTTCCATTCAATTTCATTATATTTGTGTTTCCGTTCATAGTCATTGACCTCAACCATCATTGCATCAAATTCCATTTCCATTTCTTTAATATCCGAGTTTATTCCTTTTTGAAGACATTCAAATTGACCTTTTAATTGTTTAAAGAAAGGCATGACCTCAGTTAAATAGCATTCTTTAGTTTGCTCAAAACCCCTTTCCCCTTCAGTTATCCCAGTAGGTGTGATCCTTTTCTTACATGTCTTCTCAAAATCAAAAAATAGTTGATAAACAACATATAGGCTGATTAAGGTCTTGCTCTTAGTGGGAATAGACCTAGGAACTAAATGCATGGGTGTATTCTGTCACACCCCCAAATTACCTGTTTTGCAGCGGAATGGAATTCCTGGGGATTGACTGTCATAGCATCACAATCACAGTTATATTGAACGACCTAAAGTGTCGTTTGGAAAATACATTGCTTGATTTAATAAAAACATTCAGAGTTACAAAGATAGGTCCCAAATGAAAGTTACTATGCACGGAAAATAAGTTTAGTACAAGTCAAATGATGTTTTTAAAGTGTATCAATCCCATGTGAGACGCGTCGTCACCGCGACTCTATGATATGTCCAAATGTATGCCATGAATTGTATACCTGAGATAAAACATGCTTAAAAAGGTCAACAAAAAGGTTGAGTGAAATCCATAGGTTTAATTAATTCGTTTGAACACAATAATCGTAGTGTTAGTTAAATTGTTTCACACTCATCGTTGAAAACAAGACAGTATTTATTTCACTAAGTTCATGACACCAAAGCGTAAACATCGCACCAATAAAAATTGGTAATCATCGTTTCATCGCCACCCTAATAGGTAAGCTTGCCAATTTACCTTACTGGTTCAAATATAGTGCGCTCGATTTCCCCTAACTGGGTCAATAAGAGCGGGAGTGTTAATTCCAATAGGCCTATTCACAATATTCGCGCTCACTCGCAAGTGACTAATGGTTCATGATGTAGGGACTTCGAACATGGCAAATACTTAGTGACAATAAAACATTCGGATATAGCATACAGTTCAAAGTATTTGTGTTCGATTAAAAATGTAGCATGTATCTCCCCCAAGAGTTTGTAAAACGGTTAAAAGAGTAAAAGTGGGGCTATGAACTCACCTGTTGCAATGATTACGATGACAAAAGTGGATACACTGAAATATAGCGTGAATCTCGAAAATGACCTATTATGGATGATATGATATGTAATAAGTTATGATGTAATGTTATGCATGCATTTCGTATGTTATTTATACCATTTGTGAGTTTTGAAAATAATACTTATCGTCGAAAAATACCCTTTTGACGTCTTGACCATTCTTAAATTACTTTACCAGTATTTACGTCAAAATTTCATCCTACCATAGTTTCGTAATGATTCATTGTGAAATTATCACTTTTCGTCGTAAAATAAAGTCGTCGGAATTTTCATGAAAGTGACAAAAATGGCTTCGAAAAGCTAGTCGTAAAATGGTGTACGTCGAACGTTAGGAAACGAACTCAACGGTTTTGGAAAGCTTGTATCAAAATCTAGAAGTTTTAGTACATGAGTTTTCGTCATAGAGGTCTCGAACATAAAGATAATAGAGGTTAAATATGGTGATTTTGTCAAAAATGTTGTTTAAAAAGTTAGTTTCGGCAAAGTTTAAGCAACCGTAAATAATTTATTACAACTCCGCTATACAAACGGTTGGTCGTTTTGGAATATATGCTTGGTAATCTCGATTTTATTAGAAGACATCTCGTTACAAAAAGTTCTACGTCATCATTAAAAATAGCCTTCAATATGATCGTTTTGTTTACCGTAACACTTGTCTCGTAAAAATAATATAGTTTTTCTAAAAATAATAGTCACGGCAATTTTATAAAAACGTGTATATCTTAGTCGTTTCAAATCCGTTTTCTACGTATTATACGTCCTTAGCTTCGTATCAAAGTATACTAATATATTTTTGATAAGTCGAAATAATTTGTGAAGCTTAAGACTCGTTTTTGACTCGTACAAAACAAAAACACCTTGCTGAAATTTTCAGAAAATATATATTTCGTCGTTAAACTTGAAAAATTCATAACTTCTTCGTTATAACTCCGTTTTAATCCGTTCAAGCGGCCACGGATTCGTTTTAAAGTATATTTTCTAATAATCTAGGCCAAAAACTCATGTCTACTTTCGGATTTTCCAGAAAAACAAAATAAGATCAGATCACTTTTTATACTTGTCGAAAAGAGTTTTTCTCGTACTAAACCTATTCCAATCCCTTCAAAACAACTCCAAAGCTATTCTAATCCTACCATACACCTTCTTAGGGTGTCATGGGTTCCTAAACATCATCAAGACCAATATATAACAAGGGAATAATTATAGGATGACTTTTATATATTAAAGTCTAAAAATCAATGTAAAATGGTATAAATAAACACAAGTCTTGCATGTTAGCTAAGAAAATGATGAAATACATATGAAAGGAAAATGAAAGATGTAAAATGAAGTGATATGCTTACAAGCTACTATGATGAGGTGATTAGAACAAGGATTAACCTAAACACCCTAGGTTTTTATTTCAAAACCTTATATAAGAGTGTAATCTAGATTGTTTAACACTTGAATTGGAAAATTTTTATGAAATCTCTTCACCCCTCCTAGTGTGGCCGGTTCTTGGAAGGAAACAAGAGAGAAGAAAAACTTGATTGAACTTTGAATTATTGTAGTGAATGAATGAGGTGATTGTGAGATTGAGTATTTATCCATACAAGTAAGAAAATTTGCTACCAACTAATAAATGCAACCCCTCCCCTTAGGGCCGGATTTTTGGGGAAAATGTTTCTCAAAGATATATATATATATTTTTTTTATAATGTATATATATATAAATGTGTATGAAAATGAAAGTAAGTAAAGGATAACTTGTAACTTTGTATATACATTAGTGTATTTAAGGTAGTTTTAGCTAAAAGTAAACTTTAATGGATCAAAGTAAAGTATATTGGGATCATATAAATTGTAAAAATGCATTTCTAGAAAAATTTGAGTGATAATATAATTATCGTGTAGTTTTCAAGAAAAACGTCGTAATAATATAAATTTAACGATTTATATACAAAATAAATTTAAAACACTAGGTAAACTCAAAATATAGTTTTTATAAACTAAATGTAAGTATAAAAATATATTGGGATCATTTTTGGAAGTATCGGATTAAATGTTCAAAATATAACTTACGCGATAACGTTTCTTTAATATAAAATTTACGTGTTTAATGTGAAATGAAAAATCATGAATGAACTAACATGATGCAAATGATGCTAATGAAATGTAGACTAAACTTAGTCCATATGAAGTGTTCGTGATGATATGATCATGAATTCGCCGCTAAACCTTTAAGGTTACGCGAATTTGGAACACGTAAACCTAGTTTACGATAAATGTTGAAATAGTGAAACTTGAGAAATGACTTGAAATTGCGAGTTGTCATATATTCGGAGGATACACAGTTGCTGGAGGCATTTTCCTAAGGGGTGTGTTCGTTTTAACAAGTGCATTAGCTTTTTGCATATCTATGTCCTTCTTCCAAAAAACTTGTTCAGGGGTTAATAGAGTTTGAGGCTTAAATCTGTTCAGGGAAATCCAATTTTCTTTAGTGTAATCATGGGGTTTGAACGTTATGTTTTGCTTTTTATACTCAGGATCTTTTAGCTTCATATTTAGTTTTTCCCTAGTGACTTCATCTAATTGCCTATCTTCCTTAGTGCACTCAGCGCAACTAGGTTTCTGCCTAGGCTTAAGGATTTCCTTACCATCATATATTACCTTTTAAGCTTCTCTAGCTGCTTTACCATATTCAGGATTGGGTTCCTTTATGAGGGGAATGCTATGTGTGAAGATCGTTGTAAGCTCTTAGACGAGGTCTAATATTATATCTAGGAACACATAATAACGAAAGCGGAATATTCAATAAGAATTAACGTTATAATGAACAAGGTTTTTCATTATCATACACTAACTAAACAATAATAAAGATCAAAGACTTGATCTTTAACACTAACTAACTAAACCACTAAACCCTAGGCGTTTTCCCAATCCCTACGCCTAGGTTTCCACACACACACACCTAATTAGGAAACAATACAATTAGGAAACTAAATATTCTTTTAAGCATATCTTCTAGAATATTCCAAATCCTCCATCTTTTTGTAGTTTCCCTTCTTGTCACTTTTAGTCCTTCATGTTTCATTCTTCTTGTTTTGTATTATCAAATCTATAATAGACCCAACAATCTTCCCCTATTTGATGATGACAAAACAAACACGATCTTGTACGAACTTCCCTAGACGAAGTAGCAAAAGTTGAGATAATTAAATCTCACCATGAATGAAACAATCTTCCCCTTGACTTAAACATGTCACTCAAACATCTCTTCCCCTTTTTGTTATTATCTAAATAGGGAACGTATGCAAATAATGATCTTGACCACCACGAACCAATATCATACTTCCAATCTAAGACTTCCAATGCTTCAAATCACCCACCATTACGCATCATAAGAAAAATAGATTCAAAACAATAGAAACTGCAACTAGGAGTAGTAATAATGATCAACAATAGTAAAAATCAAACACTTCCCCTTGAGTGATGCATGTAGATGGTTAAACTTTTAACAATAAGCTTCCCCTAAAAACCATATGTTAACCATCTTCTTGATTCTTCAAAATCTGTAAGCTCCTTGTAATGATCACTTTGTGAAGAAAACCAAGTATAACGAATTTGATGAAGAAGTAAAATTTCCCAAACTTGTGTCTTAAATCTTTGACTATCCACGGAACTCCATACTTATACAAACCAACAATATAAGTAGACCGCAATCCCTTGAAAAGAATCCTCAACTAGTATGAGACACTGAGCACTACAATGTAACTCCTTCAAGTGATAGCCAATGTGTACATAGAGCATCATAAGAAAAATCACACATTGCTAGATTCAACAAGCTAGATGATAAGAACACAAATCAAGCAATTCCACTTCACCTTCAAATAAGTGATAAATAATCCTCTTCGTAATCAATTCTTCAATAAATCTCCATAACGAGCCTTTTTAAATCCTTTTAAGAATAAATAACCAAACTCCTTGTGTGTGAACAATAACCTCTGTGTGTCTCCAAAAATCTATAACAAAAATTACGCTCGACTTCCCCTTAATTCAAAAACCATAGAACCAAAATCTTGTACTGTAGAAAACGTGAATAAACTTATCAGCGTACATACGTCTTCAAAATTCCAAATAAATACCGTGAGCGAATTAATACACCATAATAACCAATACCCACGTTAGCAGCCTACTAACATGTACCCATAAATTTCATGTTATCGACCAGATCGATAACTCATACTATCAAGGATAGGGACCAATATAATACGATCAATACATTGTTGTCATGCAAACAATATACTACATATGTCCCTCTCATAATTATTTGACCAATCATAATTTTGCATACCCATGAGTCATATCAATATACCTTTATATCTTCACAATAGGGTAACTTCCCCTCACGTGACCCTATTATCATATGACTAACTGACCAATCAATGCAATATGCAGTACGAAGGAATTTTTAACAACAATTAGCATGCAATCACCAACAGCAATGATAAGAAACAATATCATGTAAATACACGGATAAGTACCCTCTCTTCGTAGTGCATTACTCCTACTATCAACAATCCAAATCAGTAAATGCTCTCCAATAAGATAACCATGCTTCAATATCTGCTCTTTGAACATCACTATTTTCGTCACGCATTAGTACTTTGAAGAATATGAGCAGTACTTTGAAAATATGGACAGTACTTTGATCAAAAATAACGCTCGAACAGTACTTTCATTACGGCCAAGCAGTACTTTGAAAAGCATAAGCAGTACTTTGATCACACATCAGTATTTTGAAGACTCGCCTGATCACTGACCCACTGACCAATCTAATTACTATCAACAGAAACACCATACTCGAGGAGGGACCCAAAAAAAATATTAAATTCGAGCCTCAATAAAAATTATGGTCACTAACCTCCACGTGAACGTTGTGCGCAGTATAAACAAACCTCCAAACTATATGAGCAGCACTAGGTTTCTTTGTTACCAATCTTCGCTCATGTTTTCACAAAAACATCTTCACCAAGCCTTTCACCTTTGTTTGTTCTCACTCGTAATCATTAACGAGCAGTTGTAACGTGAGTAAACAGTACGAGAACTGATAAGCAGTACTTAGGATCCAACATAACCAATCAACTTTATCCTTGATCTCACTCCAATAGAATCCCATGATAATCGCAGTGTTAACCATGTACTTTTATAAACCATGACCAGCTCTTTCATGTAAACAAACATGCTTCAAATGCTTCTTCCATCTGCTCAATAATCATTACCATTCGAATATAATAATCCATGTATACCTTGCGTACAAAATCATAAAGGGCAGTACACAAAGCGAACGAGCAATACTTTGATTAAACCCAATGACCAATCCATAGCTTTAAAATATCATAATCATATTCCAAACCTGCTTCTTCCATTAAAAGTATTTTGTACGTTTAGAGCAAAGTAATAGCTATCTCCATCGTTCTATTGGCCAATCAATAAACATCACAAAGTTTGTGTGACCACCAGTACCAAGTGTAATAGAGTAGTACTAACTACATCATGAAAAATATTAAAACTTGTTTGAGTCGGCGTAGGACCATCTCTAACTAAGTTCACCAATACTTTTAAGAACTCTTCATACGCATGCAACTTCACCTTGCAACTTGATTAAATAATAGTAAGAGAAATCATGCACATGCAACTTTACAAATCGTTAGATAATCTCATAAAAATTCGACTTTTAAGAACTCTTCAGCAGCCAACTTCGACGCCCTATATCTTTCAACTCAGAGCTCCAATTAAAGATCCCTTCGGTGGAAAGTTAGATTAGTATATAGAGAACGTCCACCTAAAATTTCGTCACGATCCAACGGTTAACGAAAAAGTTATCGCCGTTTCAAAACAGTGCTGTATAAAAATACGAAAATTTTGAGCTCCGAATTTTTTGTCTTTTTCATCATTCTTCGACGCATAAAACCTTGTAATCCTAGATATCACGAGCCCCAGGCTCTGATACCACATGTGAAGATCGTTGTAAGCTCTTAGACGAGGTCTAATATTATATCTAGGAACACATAATAACGAAAGCGGAATATTCAATAAGAATTAACGTTATAATGAACAAGGTTTTTCATTATCATAAACTAACTAAACAATAATAAAGATCAAAGACTTGATCTTTAACACTAACTAACTAAACCACTAAACCCTAGGCGTTTTCCCAATCCCTACGCCTAGGTTTCCACACACACACACCTTTAGACGTCTACATCTTGTACGTCCGTGCTAAAACTAATGACCCTATGTCTCTTTATATACTAAAGACATCTAGGGTTTACAAGAGGAATCATAATATAATTAGGAAACAATACAATTAGGAAACTAAATATTCTTTTAAGCATATCTTCTAGAATATTCCAAATCCTCCATCTTTTTGTAGTTTCCCTTCTTGTCACTTTTAGTCCTTCATGTTTCATTCTTCTTGTTTTGTATTATCAAATCTATAATAGACCCAACACTATGCTTATCGCTGAGAACTCTATGCTTAGTGATCATGTGAGCAGTCTGAATGGTATTCCCTGGTACGTACAACTTATTTTAAAGCTTTTTTTTCAAAGTTGTTAGATTGGAAAAGTCATTCAAAAGTTTTGATTCCTTAGCATTAAATTCTTGTTTAAGCACTTTAACATTATCTTGGAGTTCTTGGTTTTGCTTAACAGTTTTAGAAAGCTTTTTTTTGTAAGGAGTTTAACTCTTGTTTTAACACTTCTTCTCTAAAGTTACTTTTACTAATAATTGTACGCATTTGGTCATCCATTTCCTTCTCACGGGTGGTTAACTCAAACTTAGCACGTTGTTCATCAATTGCAACTTGTTCTTTATAGGTATTCAGTTCAGAGATAACAGAATCATCAGGGGCACATGGAGTGTATTCGTCAAAAACAAAGTCATCATTGACTGCAGAGGATGCATCACTTGGTACAATCTAACTTTCACTTTGTATCACATATTGATCATATGGGACAGTGTTGCTATTACCCACATTATCCATATCTGATTCATTAGTTACATGTGATTGTACTTTGTTATGCATCTCTTGCTCATCAACTTCATCGTATAGTTGTAATACCTCAGAGATGAAAGATTCTTTGGAAGGACCAGCCTGCTGTGGTGATGAAACCTTTGGTGAAATGCTAGCCATGAAGATGGTTTGGGCAGTTGGTTCATCATCAACATCTGAGTCATATGCATCACAATCAGCTACCTGAAATGCATTAGGATGATTCTGACCCATGTCTTGCACAGGCTGTTCATCCACATCAGCATCATAGGTCTTGGCATTTCCCTCAGCAATAAACATCAATTCCTCTTCATCCAAAACAACTCCATTATCCTGAGCTTGTACCAGCAACATCTTCTCCTTAAAATTCTCATCATTTTGTGGGCGTTTTAGAGACGTGCAGTTCCTCTCAATATGTCCTTCTCCACCACAGTTGTAGCACTTGATTGGCTTACCCTGTCCTTGATTTGCATTCCCTCCACGGTTTTGATTAGCTGCATACCCTCCACCTGCTCCTATATTTCCCAAACCTGCTCCAGCCATCCCTTGTTCGTTCCTTCTTCCTTGAAAATTTTGCACTACCACCTTGCCATCTCTAATAGTAGCTTGATTGTGAGGATTAGATGCTGCTCTGAGGTTGTTGTTGGTGTGTGAGTTGGAATTCAGATTTTGACTAACCATGAGTGACAGTTGATTGATGAAGTTTTCCATGAATGTGTTTGGGTCTGGATGCTTGTATGCTGGATCAGGAATGAGCTTGTAATTACCATTTCCAGTAGGTATGACTTATGAAGCTTTGGTTGTAATCCTTACATTGGTGTAGAATGCTGTTGAATCATTTGACGAACTTGCTTCTCCCTGTTTGGATTTGAACTGATCAAGAATCATTCGTTCAAACATAGCATGTCTCTCATTCTGAAGAAGGAATGCATACAATTGCTCATAGTTAGTATTCTTTAATCCTCTGGTTAGCTTCACAGATGTGACAAATTTGTGCCATTCGGGATTCATGTTGTTCACAAACTTTGAG
Organism: Chrysanthemum seticuspe; assembly: GCA_019973895.1. Taxonomy (NCBI): domain Eukaryota; kingdom Viridiplantae; phylum Streptophyta; class Magnoliopsida; order Asterales; family Asteraceae; genus Chrysanthemum; species Chrysanthemum seticuspe. Next base: position 320,942,166 of record BPTQ01000004.1, on the reverse strand, counting down.
TTCAGCTGAATAATTGGCATGGTCATTTTGATATTCCTTATGTCATTCACAAGCTTGTGGAATCTCACGTAATATTCATAGACACTTTCTTCTGGTTTCATCTTAAAGTGCTCAAATTCATTATACAATTGTGATTCTCTGCCTTCCTTAGTTAATTCAGAACATGAGAGAAGCATCTTGACATTATCGCTAACTGCCTTGGCTTCAGTATTGTGATTGATCAACTTCTAGATGTCTTTTGGAAGACCCTGAAGTATAATGTTTGAAGCCCTGATATCAGCATCGTATCTCTTTTTCTCCTTATCACTAAGCTCATCATACGTCTTTGGTCTGTCCAATCCTAAGATCACTGTTCCATCCGCAGCAGTTTCAAGTATGTCTCTTGTAGTCTCAATCTGATAAGGTCCTTCATCAATTGATTTGAGAATGTTGATCCCATTTTCCTTTCCCAAACAGTAAAACCTAATTCGTTGAGCGCATGAGTCATAATCAGTTCTTTCAAGCATAGGTGGACGAGTATCTGATCCAGCTGCTTGAACGTCCTCAGCTACAGTAGAAATGATAGTAGGTACGTTGTTAGACATGATTACAAGTTCTACGAGATTTTACTATTCTTTGATTAAACCGGGAAATTGATTCTTTCACGGGATTTTACTAAACCAATAGAACAACCGTAAAAATGTAGCACGAAGAAGTGACAAGTCTCAATAGACAAGTAGCTAAGCAGTCAACTCGATTTGGTATCAACTCGCTAAACAGTCAACTCGCTTCAAAGATAAGTCGCTTAAAACTCAAGTCGCTTAAAGAAACAACTCGCTTAAAACCCAAGTCGCTTAAAGAGTTAACTCGCTAAATAGCCAAGTCGCATACAGAGACAACTCGCTTAACAACCAAGTCGCATAAACCAACTCGCTATCAATACAACTCGCTTAATAGCCAAGTCGCTTTAGAACTTATGTCGCTTAAAGAATCAACTCGCTTAATAGCCAAGTCGCATAAACTAACTCGCTTCCAATAATAAAGCAACTCGCTTCCGAATGACAAAGCAACTCGCTTCGAAGAAACGTTTTACCGTGTCTCAACTCGCTTAGTACAATATTCAAAAACAACCACTTTAACAATCAAAAACAGCCCAACCACGATGATTCAAGCGTTCCAATTCGAAACCTAAGCACATATGATGATCCTAAACACAAAAGTACTATCAAAATTCAAACTTTAACACTAGAAATTGACCAAATGATTCAAACTCTCCTAAACACTTATAACCCCAAAAACCTTATGAAAATCCACCAAAACAAAGAGCATGAAAGATGAGTGATCAAACCATGGCTCTTGATACCAATTGTAATATAAAGGATTTCACAATCACATCAAACCATAATCACTTGAGGCGTATACAAATGTTTAGAGAGAGAAATGGAAGAGAGTTGGGAACTATGTGAAACAAAGAAAAATGGTATTGAAGCTCCAACCCTCTACCTTGGGAGGTAGAGGGTATTTATAGTGTCTTACAATAAATGCCAGCTACGGGCTGTGGATCAGGCATACAGTGGGTAAAGACCCGTCCTTCCTCCACGGTGTTACTTAACAAACTACTTATTAACATAACTTGACTACGACTACGAGCTTTCTAACGAATACATATACTTGAGGTGATCGACTCTTTAACGACTGGATTTTATAAATCCTAACAATAAAACTTCAAAAAAGAAAGTTATAAAGTTTAAGGGCCTAAACTGTAAACAAAACTCTACTACTATAGAACATTTTCATTTTTTTCTTTACTCACGTTGCAAAAGTAGTCTCTGAAAAGTTGCAAAAGTGGTCCATGTCATTACCTGCTATTACAAAAATAGTCCTAAAGTTTTTTTTCCTGAAATGGTGAAGTTGTATTAATTAAATCAACAAGTTACATGAGATTCCACACAGCTAATATCAAAATTATACGATTCTATTTAATTGTTGGAATCACTCCAAACTAGTATTTCAACTGTTAGTCACTTATATGTAATAGGTTGCGTAATTATGGCTTTTATGTTTGTTGTTAAGTGCTAGGATTATGTAGAAAGACCATAGGCCTATTCTTACGCCTAACGTTTACCCCTAAAGTCATAGTTTAAGCCTAAGCAGTTTACGCGTAAGAATCTTCACCAAATTCTTCAAAGCTATTGGTAACTCAGTGTTTATCTTGCTTGGATAAGCTTGAAAAACACTTCGACTAGTGAATATCTCTCACACTTGGACAAGTGTGAAAGCTTTTGGTTTCAAACCTAATCTTATGCCTAAGCAAAATACTTACAAGTAACACCTACGCCTAATAACTATCTTATGCATAAGATTCCTTATGCATAAGTCTTTAATTTAGGCCTAAGGTTATGTTTAACTACTATTCTTACGAGTAAGGGAAAGTTTATGCCTAAAGGAAGTTAACGTGTAAGCACATCAGATTACGCCTAAGGAATTGTTACGCCTAAGCTCATCTTTAACAACAAACTTAAGTTTTATTCAACTACAAAGATCCATCAACAACACAAGTAAAAGAAAGTTATAAACTTTAAGGGCCTAAAATGTAACCAAAACTCTACTACTATAGCACATTCTCTATTTTTTCTTTACTCACTTTGCAAAAGTAGTCTTTGAAAAGTTGCAAAATGGTCCCTGTAATTACCTGAAATTATAAAAACAGTCCAAAAGTTTTTTTTTCTGAAATGGTGAAGTTGTATTAATTAAATCAGAAAGTTACATGAGATTCCACACATCTAATATGAATATTAAGTGATTCTATTTAATAAAGTTCGTATTTTTTTTATGAAAATTCATTTTCATTAAAAATACGAACTTTATACGATTCCATTTTAATAAAACTTCAAAAAAGAAATTTATAAACTTTAAGGGCCTCAACTATAAACAAAAACTCTACTACTATAGAACATTTTCAATTTTTTCTTTACTCACGTTGCAAAAGTAGTACCTGAAAAGTTGCAAAACTGGTCGCTGTCATTACCTGCAATTACAAAAATAGTCCTAAAGTTTTTTTTCCTGAAATGGTGAAGTTGTATTAATTAAACCAGCAAGTTACATGAGATTCCACATAGCTAATATGAAAATTATACGATCCTATTTAATTGTTGGAATCACTCCAAACTAGTATTTCAACTGTTAGTCACTTATATGTAATAGGTTGCGTAATTATGGCTTTTATGTTTGTTGTTAAGTGCTAGGATTATGTAGAAAGACCATAGGCCTATTCTTACGCCTAACGTTTACCCCTAAAGTCATAGTTTACGCCTAAGCAGTTTACGCGTAAGAATCTTCACCAAATTCTTCGAAGCTGTTGGTAACTCAATGTTTATCTTGCTTGGATAAGCTTGAAAAACACTTCGACTTGTGAATATCTCTCACACTTGGACAAGTGTGAAAGCTTTTGGTTTCAAACCTAATCTTACGCCTAAGAAAAATACTTACAAGTAACACCTACGCCTAATAACTATCTTATGCATAAGATTCCTTACGCATAAGTCTTTAATTTACGCCTAAGGTTATGTTTAACCACTATTCTTACGAGTAAGGGAAAGTTTATGCCTAGAATAAGTTAACGTGTAAGCACATCAGATTACGCCTAAGGAATTGATACGCCTAAGCTCATCTTAAACAACAAACTCAAGTTTTCTTCAACTACAAAGATCCATCAACAACACAAGTAAAAGAAACTTATAAACTTTAAGGACCTAAAATGTAACCAAAACTCTACTACTATAGCACATTTTCTATTTTTTCTTTACTCACTTTGCAAAAGTAGTCTTTGAAAAGTTGCAAAATGGTCCCTGTAATTACCTGAAATTATAAAAACAGTCCAAAACTTTTTTTTTCTGAAATGGTGAAGTTGTATTAATTAAATCAGCAAGTTACATTAGATTCCACACATCTAATATGAATATTAAGTGATTCCATTTAATAAAGTTCGTATTTTTTTTATGAAAAATCATTTTCATTAAAAAATACGAACTTTATACGACTCCATTTTAATAAAACTTCAAAAAAGAAAGTTATAAACTTTAAGGGCCTAAACTATCAACAAAACTCTACTACTATAGAACATTTTCAATTTTTTCTTTACTCACGTTGCAAAGGTAGTCCCTGAAAAGTTGCAAAAGTGGTCCTTGTCATTACCTGCAATTACAAAAACTGTCCCAAAGTGTTTTTATCCTGAAATGGTGAAGTTGTATTAATTAAATCAACAAGTTACATGAGATTCCACACAGCTAATATGAAATTTATATGATTCTATTTAATTGTTGGAATCACTCCTAACTAGTATTTCAAGTGTTAGTCACTTATATGTAATAGTTTGTGTAATTATGGCTTTTAAGTTTGTTATTAAGTACTAGGCTTATGCAGAAAGCCCATAGGCCTATTCTTACGCCTAACGTTTACGCCTAAAGTCAGAGTTTATGCCTAAGCAATTTATGCGTAAGGAATCTTCACGAAATTATTCGAAGCTATTGGTAACCCAGTGTTTCTCTTGCTTGAATAAGCTTGAAAAATACTTCAACATGTGGATATCTCTCACACTTGGACAAGTGTGAAAGATTTTGGTTTCAAACCTAATCTTACGCCTAATAAAAATACTTACGAGTAACACTTTACGCCAAAGAACTATCTTACGCATAAGTCTTCAGTTTGCGCCTAAGGTTATGTTTAACCACTATTCTTACGAGTAAGATATTCTTACGAGTAAGGGAAAGTTTACGCCTAAAGGAAGTTTACGCGTAAGCACATCAGATTACGCCTAAGGAATTTTTACGCCTAAGCTCATCTTCAACAACAAACTCAAGTTTCATTCAACTACAAAGAACCGTCAACAACACAAGTAAAAGAAAGTTATAAACTTTAAGGGCCTAAAATGTAACAAAATATCTACTACTATAGCACATTTTCTATTTTTTCTTTACTCACTTTGCAAAAGTAGTCTCTGAAAACTTGCAAAATGGTCCGTGTAATAACCTGAAATTATAAAAACAGTCCTAAAGGTTTTTTTTCCTGAAATGGTGAAGTTGTATTAATTAAATCAGCAAGTTACAGGAGATTCCACACAGCTAATATGAACGTTAAGTGATTCCATTTAATAAAGTTCGTATTTTTTTATGAAAAATCCTTGATCATTAAAAAATACGAACTTTATACGATTCCATTTTAATAAAACTTCAAAAGAAAGTTATAAAATTTAAGGGCCTAAACTGTAAACAAAACTCTACTACTATAGAACATTTTCATTTTTTTCTTTACTCACGTTGCAAAATTAGTCTCTGAAAAGTTGCAAAAGTGGTCCCTGTCATTACCTGCAATTACAAAAATAGTCCTAAAGGTTTTTTTCCCTAAAATGGTGAAGTTGTATTAATTAAATCAGCAAGTTACATGATATTCCACACAGCTAATATGAAAATTATACGATTCTATTTAATTGTTGGAATCACTCCAAACTAGTATTTCAACTGTAAGTCACTTATATGTAATAGGTTGCGTAATTATGGCTTTTATGCTTGTTATTAAGTGCTAGGCTTATGTAGAAAGACCATAGGCCTATTCTTATGGCTAACATTTACTCCTAAAGTCATAGTTTACGACTAAGCAGTTTACGCGTAAGGAATCTTCACCAAATTCTTCAAAGCTGTTGGTAACTCAGTGTTTATCTTGCTTGGATAAGCTTGAAAAACACTTCGACTTGTGAATATCTCTCACACTTGGAGAAGTGTGAAAGGTTTTGGTTTCAAACCTAATCTTACGCCTATGCAAAATACTTACAAGTAAAACTTTACGCCTAATAACTATCTTACGCATAAGATTCCTTACGCATAAGTCTTTAGTTTACGCCTAAGGTTATGTTTAACCACTATTCTTACGAGTAAGGGAAAGTTTACGCCTAAAGAAAGTTAACGTGTAAGCACATCAGATTAAGCCTAAGGAACATATTCAACAACAAACTCAAGTTTCATTCAACTACAAAGAACCATCAACAACACAAGTAAAAGAAAGTTATAAACTTTAAGGGCCTAAAATGTAACAAAATCTCTACTACTATAGCACATTTTCTATTTTTTCTTTACTCAATTTGCAAAATTAGTCTCTGAAAAGTTTCAAAATGGTCCTTGTAATTACCTGAAATTATAAAAACATTCCTAAAGGTTTTTTTTTCCTGAAATGGTGAAGTTGTATTAATTAAATCCGCAAGTTACAGGAGATTCCACACAGCTAATATGAACATTAAGTGATTCCATTTAATAAAGTTCGTATTTTTTTTATGAAAAACCCTTGATCATTAAAAAATACAAACTTTATACGATTCCATTTTAATAAAACTTCAAAAGAAAGTTATAAACTTTAAGGGCCTAAACTATAAACAAAACTCTACTACTATACAACATTTTCAATTTTTTATTTACTCACGTTGCAAAAGTAGTCCCTGAAAAGTTGCAAAAGTGGTCCCTGTCATTACCTGCAATTACAAAAACTGTCCCAAAGTTTTTTTATCCTGAAATGGTGAAGTTGTATTAATTAAATCAACAAGTTACATGAGATTCCACACAGCTAATATGAAAATTATACGATTCTATTTAATTGTTGGAATCACTCCTAACTAGTATTTCAAGTGTTAGTTACTTATATGTAATAGTTTGTGTAATTATGGCTTTTAAGTATGTTATTAAGTACTAGGCTTATGCAGAAAGCCCATAGGCCTATTCTTAAGCCTAACATTTACGCCTAAAGTCAGAGTTTATGCCTAAGCAGTTTATGCATAAGGAATCTTCATGAAATTCTTTGAAGCTGTTGGTAACTCAGTGTTTCTCTTGCTTGAATAAGCTTGAAAAACACTTCAACTTGTGGATATCTCTCACACTTGGACAAGTGTGAAAGATTTTGGTTTCAAACCTAATCTTACGCCTAAGCAAAATACTTACGAGTAACACTTTACGCCAAAGAACTATCTTACGCATAAGGTTCTTTACGCATAAGTCTTCAGTTTGCGCCTAAGGTTATGTTTAACCACTATTCTTACGAGTAACATATTCTTACGAGTAAGGGAAAGTTTACGCCTAAAGGAAGTTTACGCGTAAGCACATCAGATTACGCCTAAGGAATTGTTACGCCTAAGCCCATCTTCAACAACGAACTCAAGTTTCATTCAACTACAAAGAACCGTCAACAACACAACTAAAAGAAAGTTATAAACTTTAAGGGCCTAAAATGTAACAAAATATCTACTAATATAGCACATTTTCTATTTTTTATTTACTCACTTTGCAAAAGTAGTCTCTGAAAAGTTGTGTTGGGTTTTAGGTTCCTTGGATTTGATGAGACAAAATAAATACAAGAATGAAATAAAAGGACTTAAAGTGAAAGAGATGAAACCTACAAAAAATGGAAGGACTTGCTTGCAAAAGAAGATTTATTATTTAGTCCTTCGTAGTATTTTGTAAACCCTAATCCTCTAGTATATAAAGAGGACATGGGGTGTAGGTTTTATCAATTAAGTCTTCCATAATGTAGTCATTAAAGGTGTGTGTGTGTAACCTAGACGTAGGGTATAAACGTCTAGGGTTAGAGTATGTTTAGTTTAGCCTCAAGGATCTTTGATCCCTGTTACAAGTTTAGTGTAACCGTATTATACTGATCAAATAGTATTTGAGGCTTGGAGTGATTATGATGAAAACCTTGTGTCAATAACTTTGATTTGTTTTATTCCGCTGCATGTACAAGTTCATTATCATCGTTATTGTTAACCCTAGAGGCTTTAAAACGATCCCATGGAGTCTTATCAAACTCCACAATTGGTATCAGAGCTTGGGGAGCTCGTTACCTAGGGATTCGCAAGGTTTTCAGTCGAAGAAAAAGAAGAAAAATCGATTTTGGGTTATTTTCGTATGTTTCTGCAGAGCAGTTTTTAAATGGCAATAACTTATTCGTTAACCGTCGGATCTGGCTAAAATTTTAATTGGAGATTCTTGGTATACCTAGCTATATTCTCACCGGAGGGATCTTCAATCGGAGCTGTCAATAATAAGATCTACGTGCTTAAAGTCTGCTGCAGAATCTAGAATTTTTCGTAATGCTTCTACACCCCTGTTTTGTAACGATCATAACTTTTTCGTTAACCGTTGGATCTTGACGAAATTTTTGGTGGATGTTTGATAAGGTTTTAAAAGGTACCTTTTTGAGGGGTCATTTAAGCCCTTATTCGATCACTTCTGTATCCGTTATTGCTTAATATCGTTCCTTTTCACTTTTTAGGTCTCTTGAAGGCAAAATGCTGGAATGATGCTTATTTGGACGAAAAGGCGCGAATATACCAAGAAAATGGCCAAAGTCAGAATCGAGACACTCAAAGCTGCTGAAACATAAGGCGACGGCGTCACTGCATATCTGCGACGCCGTCGGGAAGGAATTTTGCGACGGGTCAGAAGCGAAATTGCATGTTTTCAAGGGACGACGTCAGGTTCTAAAGGAGTAGGCCGTCGTTACTCAGACGGCCTAGATGCAGCCAAGACGGCGTCAGAGCTGAAGGGGACGGCGTCACAGTCATAAGGTGACGCCGTCGAAAGGTTTACGTGGCCAAGACGAAACCCTAATGACGGCGACACGACGGCGTCACGAAACATAAGGTGACGCCGTCGCAGATGTAATCTTATATATAGAATCCGAATTTTTCAGTTTTAGTGTGTAGTCTTTTGGAGTAAAAACCTAAAACCGAACCAAGGCTTTCTTGTGCAGTATTTTAGGGTTCTAAACCCTATTATACATCAAGATAAGTATTTACTTCATTAATTTAATTATGTCTTTGATTATTTGTGTGTATGCTTGCATGTTCTCCATGTCCGGCTAATTTATTTGTGTGTTTGCTTAGGGAATATGAAACTTAATTATTGAATATTGATTGGTTGATACTTATCTTAGTTGACTAATGATCTAGAGTGCGCTAGATTATTCGTTGTGTACTTAATGCTTGACATTTCTTTGTGAACTTTAGAATATAATTATCTAGGTAATTGTAGGATAAAGTATTCAAGGACAACCGTAGAGTAGGCGTCTATAAATCACTAGAGGATTTGTAAACAAGACCCTTTGGTAATTTCAAAGAGTTAGGGAAATAAGCACGCCCTATAGCCTTAGAATCACAACGCAACTAGGAATAAGGACGTGACAAATCAACCATCAATAGGAGATAATTAAGGAGTAGTAAAACCTAAGTAAACACATCTTTAAACTATCATACGAGTACACATCAATTAGACATAGACTATCACAACCTTAGCTTAGATAATTAGATAATAGTAGAGTAATCGGTAGCAATACCAACCCCCCAAATCCAATACCCGAGATTCGTACCTTTTCATTTTCTAAAAAACATAAAAAGATAAAAAATAATCTTCCTCAACCTCAACCTTAGCGTAGTAACTTCTCACTAGCATTCCTATTCCCCTAGAGAACGATATCAATACCCGTGGCTTACCCTAATTACTACACTACAACGATTAGGTTCACTGCCTAGGGTGTTATAAAACTTGCTCGAAGAAAAGGAAGTTTCCTTGACCCCGAACGACGCGTGTAGCGTTATCAAGTTTTTGGCGCCGCTGCCGGGGAATAGAATAGCTAGTTAGTAGTCCACCTCGTTTAGGTTTCTTTGCTTGATTCCTATCAAGTAAACTTTTTTTTCTCATTTTTAGCCTTCTCTTAGTCTATCCCCCTTCTTAGTAACCTTTGTTCGTAACCCCATCACTTTTCATCATGGAAGGTGGTAACCAACCAATGTCGCTCAAAACCCAACCCAATAACCAACACCAACGTCGAAGCCGCTATGTGAGTAGAAACACCGACCTTCCGGATTTGCAGAAAACATTCGATAGTACAATCAGAGAAGCTGTTGAGAAAGTAGTCAGCGCTGCTATAGTTGGCTCTATGATTAGCAGTAATTCGGACAATGGCATAACCAACAACAAAGTGGACGAGGAAAATAGTGCGTACTTCAATCTTTACCCCACTAAGGAAGAGGTTGCGTACCATCAATACATAATCAATGATCCACGATCACCTATCATTAGGATATGCCCTAAGATTAGGAGAGGAAATCCCTGGAACCTAAAAATTCCTTGTATGATCGGATATAGGAGTATCGACCACGCTTACATAGATACGGAATCTCCCATCAATATAATGTCGTCTGCTGTTTACAATGACATTATGAATGAGCGACTCAATATTAGGAGAGACCCTAAATATCCGGGAGGAATTTGCAACTTTGTGGGAAGAGTCAAAGATGTGCATGTCTTTATAGGAAATTTCACCTACCTTGTTGATTTTATGATCCTAGAAGATGTAGGATGCGTCATTGACTATAGCCTATCCCAAGTAGTGCTAGGGAAACCGTTTGTTGAGACATCTAGGATGGGCCATAACAAGCATGATGGAACCGTTAGGTTTAAGGAGGGAACCGATGAGATTACCTATAGGATGCCTTGGAAAACAACTGAGTATGGCCACTTGTCCATTTATGATCGAGACAACATCAAAGCTTTTGAGGACAAAAGCAAGGAAGATGTTGAAAAGGGTTATAAATTCATGTGGGAAAGAAGGAGGCATTATTATAAGGATTGCTTGACCCTAGGGCCTAGGTATAGAGTCGATGAAAATTTTGTCAACATGATAGAATTCTCATTGAGAATGCAAAACGAGGCAACGTAGGGGTAGGACTACGAGTCTAGCTACAAGACTCTTAAATAAAGAAAAGCGCTTCGTGGGAGGCAACCCATGCTTAATTGTTTGCTTGTTAGTGTCATATATCTTTTATTAATTGTTTGTCCTCATGTTTAAATTTGTAAAAATGCTTTATTTTGTTTTTAACCTCGTCTTAATTACATATAAAGGTATTTTACATAAAGGATAAGTGTAGGGAGGATTACACACGTTTTCATAAGAAACGTAAACATGAGAATAACAATTAACTAAAAGATATATATGTTTGTTCGAGTCAAATGCTTGTATCGAGTCATAATGGATGTTTTTGCAGAAGTTTTTCCAGATTCTAAAGATGTAAATTTTCCAGAATTTTTTCCAGAAAATCGCAGACCAGTTTTTGTCAGGATAACCTGACGGCGTCAGGATTGCAACCTGACGGCGTCAGGAAGGAATAAAAACTTCAGCTTACTTTTTCTCGTTTTCTGAGCTACTTGTAAAATTTTGGAATTTTCCAGATCTTAACTTTCAAAACAAATTCTGTAAACATCCATTCCACAAGCATTATATCCTAGTTTAAATCGAGTCTTATGTATATTATTACCGCCGATTTTACGCGAAGGTTTCGTTTGTTTTCTTCTAGTGTGCAGGTTTAGTTTGTCAAGAAGAAGTTACACAAGTTAAGAAGGAGCCTTTCACGCAAAAACTCTTCTTGGAAAAGATTTAACCACCACTTTTTACGGATCCTACCGAGCTAATCAGGGGAGTATTAGTTTCTTTCGTTTTTAATTACCTTCTATTATCATAACTTTGATACTTTCGGGGAACATTGGGGACAATGTTCAGTTTAAGTGTAGGGAGGGAAAATAAACGGGAACTTTGAAACTATGCTTATCCTTGACTGTTTGCTTTGTCCAAGTGTATTTGTGTAATAAACCATGAGAAAATGTAGGTTAGGGTAATTTTAGCCAAATTTAAAATTTTTTCATGACGTATAAGAGTGGGCCATTAGTCTTAACAAAAGCGTCTCATGGATAGGAAGTTGCATGACTAGCACAAAAACCCTTACCACCTAAATTCCACCCAAAATGTGAGGATCGCCCTTAGATTAGTAGGAATTAAAGCATTCATCTTTAATGCTTAGAGTGTGAACCGGTAGTATATTAGATTCTAGAACTTGTTTTGTGATGCATTCCGAGATCGCTAAGTGAGGACTACACTTGTGTAGTTAGGAATAACTAAATGATAAGAGGCATTAGGATAAACCCTTGTTTGATACCTGTAATATAATTACTTCTTCCATATCGGTTGAGTAATTCCCCCATACCCTTTGCGTTGTACTCATCTTTAGTACACGATACCCCTAGTTAACCCCTCAGAGCCTATCCTTTTCGCGGTTCTCGTGATGTTTCGGTTTTTCCGGAATATCAATGAAGAGCATTGTTTACACCCCACCCCCAAATATACACCCAAATCGCCTTAGCCTACCTTTATTGCACTCACTTTTAGTGCAAATTTATGTTATCACCCAAAACCCTTAGTTCAATTATCTGGTTGCTTGCATGAGTTGCTAAGTCGAGTCATATCCCTTGTATACAGTTTTGGGATGATTGGGATTCATGGGAAAAGTTAAAGTTTATGAAACATAGGAAAGAGAACGTTAAACTCAAATTCCCTTTGTTTGCATAATAATGTACTCCAAGTGTTTTGATCTTTTCAATTCGGGTCAAATTAGTGTTAGAGTAATAAAAACTCAAGTGTAGGGATGTGTCTATAAATCCCTATCATTTTGATGTACCGTAGAGGATGGTAGAGTAAAAGTGTATGCAAAAAAAAAAAAAAAAAAAAAAAAAAAAAAAAAAAATTAAAAAAAATAGAAAAAAAAAAAAAAAAAAAAAAAAAAAAAAAAAAAAAAAAAAAACCATACGGGCTACCATCCTACATCTATCTTTTAAATTATGTTTGTTTATTTTCGTTGCCTAGAGTTTTAGAGTGTCGAGTCTTGGCTTAGCAACGCCATTCTTCGTATACTTGCAACATAGAGATTTTTGACTATCCACCACTATATAGCCTATCCCACCAAACCCTTATTTCCCTACCGTAAGCCTAACGTTACAACCCTTTAAAGACCTCTTTGATAGTCTTTCCTAGGTGCTTACGCCAAAGCGATGGAGGTTTGATCTATTCTCAAGCCTATGGTAATCTATGTACTAGGACCGGTTAATGAGTGTTTATCTTCCATTTCCGATTTGTTATATTTCATATATACACCCGAGAGAGATGTGAGTATCCAAACACCCCATGTGAGGTGCTAGTATGTAATTTCCGTGCTTGTTATGACTTTTGCGGGGCTTATATGTGTTGTGGACCGTTTTGAATGGATGCTTCATGACCCCTAACTTATAAATTAATTGGCTAAAAGCACATTTGCTTGAGGACAAGCAAATACCAAGTGTAGGGATATTTGATAAGGTTTTAAAAGGTACCTTTTTGAGGGGTCATTTAAGCCCTTATTCGATCACTTTTGTATCCGTTATTGCTTAATATCGTTCCTTTTCACTTTTTAGGTCTCTTGAAGGCAAAATGCTGGAATGATGCTTATTTGGACGAAAAGGCGCGAATATACGAAGAAAATGGCCAAAGTCAGAATCGAGACACTCAAAGCTGCTGAAACATAAGGCGACGGCGTCACTGCATATCTGCGACGCCGTCGGGAAGGAATTTTGCGACGGGTCAGAAGCGAAATTGCATGTTTTCAAGGGACGACGTCAGGTTCTAAAGGAGTAGGCCGTCGTTACTCAGACGGCCTAGATGCAGCCAAGACGGCGTCAGAGCTGAAGGGGACGGCGTCACAGTCATAAGGTGACGCCGTCGAAAGGTTTACGTGGCCAAGACGAAACCCTAATGACGGCGACACGACGGCGTCACGAAACATAAGGTGACGCCGTCGCAGATGTAATCTTATATATAGAATCCGAATTTTTCAGTTTTGTGTGTAGTCTTTTGGAGTAAAAACCTAAAACCGAACCAAGGCTTTCTTGTGCAGTATTTTAGGGTTCTAAACCCTATTATACATCAAGATAAGTATTTACTTCATTAATTTAATTATGTCTTTGATTATTTGTGTGTATGCTTGCATGTTCTCCATGTCCGGCTAATTTATTTGTGTGTTTGCTTAGGGAATATGAAACTTAATTATTGAATATTGATTGGTTGATACTTATCTTAGTTGACTAATGATCTAGAGTGCGCTAGATTATTCGTTGTGTACTTAATGCTTGACATTTCTTTGTGAACTTTAGAATATAATTATCTAGGTAATTGTAGGATAAAGTATTCAAGGACAACCGTAGAGTAGGCGTCTATAAATCACTAGAGGATTTGTAAACAAGACCCTTTGGTAATTTCAAAGAGTTAGGGAAATAAGCACGCCCTATAGCCTTAGAATCACAACGCAACTAGGAATAAGGACGTGACAAATCAACCATCAATAGGAGATAATTAAGGAGTAGTAAAACCTAAGTAAACACATCTTTAAACTATCATACGAGTACACATCAATTAGACATAGACTATCACAACCTTAGCTTAGATAATTAGATAATAGTAGAGTAATCGGTAGCAATACCAACCCCCCAAATCCAATACCCGAGATTCGTACCTTTTCATTTTCTAAAAAACATAAAAAGATAAAAAATAATCTTCCTCAACCTCAACCTTAGCGTAGTAACTTCTCACTAGCATTCCTATTCCCCTAGAGAACGATATCAATACCCGTGGCTTACCCTAATTACTACACTACAACGATTAGGTTCACTGCCTAGGGTGTTATAAAACTTGCTCGAAGAAAAGGAAGTTTCCTTGACCCCGAACGACGCGTGTAGCGTTATCAAGTTTTTGGCGCCGCTGCCGGGGAATAGAATAGCTAGTTAGTAGTCCACCTCGTTTAGGTTTCTTTGCTTGATTCCTATCAAGTAAACTTTTTTTTCTCATTTTTAGCCTTCTCTTAGTCTATCCCCCTTCTTAGTAACCTTTGTTCGTAACCCCATCACTTTTCATCATGGAAGGTGGTAACCAACCAATGTCGCTCAAAACCCAACCCAATAACCAACACCAACGTCGAAGCCGCTATGTGAGTAGAAACACCGACCTTCCGGATTTGCAGAAAACATTCGATAGTACAATCAGAGAAGCTGTTGAGAAAGTAGTCAGCGCTGCTATAGTTGGCTCTATGATTAGCAGTAATTCGGACAATGGCATAACCAACAACAAAGTGGACGAGGAAAATAGTGCGTACTTCAATCTTTACCCCACTAAGGAAGAGGTTGCGTACCATCAATACATAATCAATGATCCACGATCACCTATCATTAGGATATGCCCTAAGATTAGGAGAGGAAATCCCTGGAACCTAAAAATTCCTTGTATGATCGGATATAGGAGTATCGACCACGCTTACATAGATACGGAATCTCCCATCAATATAATGTCGTCTGCTGTTTACAATGACATTATGAATGAGCGACTCAATATTAGGAGAGACCCTAAATATCCGGGAGGAATTTGCAACTTTGTGGGAAGAGTCAAAGATGTGCATGTCTTTATAGGAAATTTCACCTACCTTGTTGATTTTATGATCCTAGAAGATGTAGGATGCGTCATTGACTATAGCCTATCCCAAGTAGTGCTAGGGAAACCGTTTGTTGAGACATCTAGGATGGGCCATAACAAGCATGATGGAACCGTTAGGTTTAAGGAGGGAACCGATGAGATTACCTATAGGATGCCTTGGAAAACAACTGAGTATGGCCACTTGTCCATTTATGATCGAGACAACATCAAAGCTTTTGAGGACAAAAGCAAGGAAGATGTTGAAAAGGGTTATAAATTCATGTGGGAAAGAAGGAGGCATTATTATAAGGATTGCTTGACCCTAGGGCCTAGGTATAGAGTCGATGAAAATTTTGTCAACATGATAGAATTCTCATTGAGAATGCAAAACGAGGCAACGTAGGGGTAGGACTACGAGTCTAGCTACAAGACTCTTAAATAAAGAAAAGCGCTTCGTGGGAGGCAACCCATGCTTAATTGTTTGCTTGTTAGTGTCGTATATCTTTTATTAATTGTTTGTCCTCATGTTTAAATTTGTAAAAATGCTTTATTTTGTTTTTAACCTCGTCTTAATTACATATAAAGGTATTTTACATAAAGGATAAGTGTAGGGAGGATTACACACGTTTTCATAAGAAACGTAAACATGAGAATAACAATTAACTAAAAGATATATATGTTTGTTTGTTCGAGTCAAATGCTTGTATCGAGTCATAATGGATGTTTTTGTAGAAGTTTTTCCAGATTCTAAGGATGTAAATTTTCCAGAATTTTTTCCAGAAAATCGCAGACCAGTTTTTGTCAGGATAACCTGACGGCGTCAGGATTGCAACCTGACGACGTCAGGAAGGAATAAAAAACTTCAGCTTACTTTTTCTCGTTTTCTGAGCTACTTGTAAAATTTTGGAATTTTCCAGATCTTAACTTTCAAAACAAATTCTGTAAACATCCATTCCACAAGCATTATATCCTAGTTTAAATCGAGTCTTATGTATATTATTACCGCCGATTTTACGCGAAGGTTTCGTTTGTTTTCTTCTAGTGTGCAGGTTTAGTTTGTCAAGAAGAAGTTACACAAGTTAAGAAGGAGCCTTTCACGCAAAAACTCTTCTTGGAAAAGATTTAACCACCACTTTTTACGGATCCTACCGAGCTAATCAGGGGAGTATTAGTTTCTTTCGTTTTTAATTACCTTCTATTATCATAACTTTGATACTTTCGGGGAACATTGGGGACAATGTTCAGTTTAAGTGTAGGGAGGGAAAATAAACGGGAACTTTGAAACTATGCTTATCCTTGACTGTTTGCTTTGTCCAAGTGTATTTGTGTAATAAACCATGAGAAAATGTAGGTTAGGGTAATTTTAGCCAAATTTAAAAAATTTTCATGACGTATAAGAGTGGGCCATTAGTCTTAACAAAAGCGTCTCATGGATAGGAAGTTGCATGACTAGCACAAAAACCCTTACCACCTAAATTCCACCCAAAATGTGAGGATCGCCCTTAGATTAGTAGGAATTAAAGCATTCATCTTTAATGCTTAGAGTGTGAACCGGTAGTATATTAGATTCTAGAACTTGTTTTGTGATGCATTCCGAGATCGCAAGTGAGGCTACACTTGTGTAGTTAGGAATAACTAAATGATAAGAGGCATTAGGATAAACCCTTGTTTGATACCTGTAATATAATTACTTCTTCCATATCGGTTGAGTAATTCCCCCACACCCTTTGCGTTGTACTCATCTTTAGTACACGATACCCCTAGTTAACCCCTCAGAGCCTATCCTTTTCGCGGTTCTCGTGATGTTTCGGTTTTTCCGGAATATCAATGAAGAGCATTGTTTACACCCCACCCCCAAATATACACCCAAATCGCCTTAGCCTACCTTTATTGCACTCACTTTTAGTGCAAATTTATGTTATCACCCAAAACCCTTAGTTCAATTATCTGGTTGCTTGCATGAGTTGCTAAGTCGAGTCATATCCCTTGTATACAGTTTTGGGATGATTGGGATTCATGGGAAAAGTTAAAGTTTATGAAACATAGGAAAGAGAACGTTAAACTCAAATTCCCTTTGTTTGCATAATAATGTACTCCAAGTGTTTTGATCTTTTCAATTCGGGTCAAATTAGTGTTAGAGTAATAAAAACTCAAGTGTAGGGATGTGTCTATAAATCCCTATCATTTTGATGTACCGTAGAGGATGGTAGAGTAAAAGTGTATGCACAAAAAAAAAAAAAAAAAAAAAAAAAAAAAAAAAATCGAAAAAAAAATAGAAAAAGAAAAAAAAAGAGTAAAAAAAAAAAAAAAAAAAAAAAAAAAAAAAAAAAAAAACCATACGGGCTACCATCCTACATCTATCTTTTAAATTATGTTTGTTTATTTTCGTTGCCTAGAGTTTTAGAGTGTCGAGTCTTGGCTTAGCAACGCCATTCTTCGTATACTTGCAACATATAGATTTTTGACTATCCACCACTATATAGCCTATCCCACCAAACCCTTATTTCCCTACCGTAAGCCTAACGTTACAACCCTTTAAAGACCTCTTTGATAGTCTTTCCTAGGTGCTTACGCCAAAGCGATGGAGGTTTGATCTATTCTCAAGCCTATGGTAATCTATGTACTAGGACCGGTTAATGAGTGTTTATCTTCCATTTCCGATTTGTTATATTTCATATATACACCCGAGAGAGATGTGAGTATCCAAACACCCCATGTGAGGTGCTAGTATGTAATTTCCGTGCTTGTTATGACTTTTGCGGGGCTTATATGTGTTGTGGACCGTTTTGAATGGATGCTTCATGACCCCTAACTTATAAATTAATTGGCTAAAAGCACATTTGCTTGAGGACAAGCAAATACCAAGTGTAGGGATATTTGATAAGGTTTTAAAAGGTACCTTTTTTAGGGGTCATTTAAGCCCTTATTCGATCACTTCTGTATCCGTTATTGCTTAATATCGTTCCTTTTCACTTTTTAGGTCTCTTGAAGGCAAAATGCTGGAATGATGCTTATTTGGACGAAAAGGCGCGAATATACGAAGAAAATGGCCAAAGTCAGAATCGAGACACTCAAAGCTGCTGAAACATAAGGCGACGGCGTCACTGCATATCTGCGACGCCGTCGGGAAGGAATTTTGCGACGGGTCAGAAGCGAAATTGCATGTTTTCAAGGGACGACGTCAGGTTCTAAAGGAGTAGGCCGTCGTTACTCAGACGGCCTAGATGCAGCCAAGACGGCGTCAGAGCTGAAGGGGACGGCGTCACAATCATAAGGTGACGCCGTCGAAAGGTTTACGTGGCCAAGACGAAACCCTAATGACGGCGACACGACGGCGTCACGAAACATAAGGTGACGCCGTCGCAGATGTAATCTTATATATAGAATCCGAATTTTTCAGTTTTTGTGTGTAGTCTTTTGGAGTAAAAACCTAAAACCGAACCAAGGCTTTCTTGTGCAGTATTTTAGGGTTCTAAACCCTATTATACATCAAGATAAGTATTTACTTCATTAATTTAATTATGTCTTTGATTATTTGTGTGTATGCTTGCATGTTCTCCATGTCCGGCTAATTTATTTGTGTGTTTGCTTAGGGAATATGAAACTTAATTATTGAATATTGATTGGTTGATACTTATCTTAGTTGACTAATGATCTAGAGTGCGCTAGATTATTCGTTGTGTACTTAATGCTTGACATTTCTTTGTGAACTTTAGAATATAATTATCTAGGTAATTGTAGGATAAAGTATTCAAGGACAACCGTAGAGTAGGCGTCTATAAATCACTAGAGGATTTGTAAACAAGACCCTTTGGTAATTTCAAAGAGTTAGGGAAATAAGCACGCCCTATAGCCTTAGAATCACAACGCAACTAGGAATAAGGACGTGACAAATCAACCATCAATAGGAGATAATTAAGGAGTTGTAAAACCTAAGTAAACACATCTTTAAACTATCATACGAGTACACATCAATTAGACATAGACTATCACAACCTTAGCTTAGATAATTAGATAATAGTAGAGTAATCGGTAGCAATACCAACCCCCCAAATCCAATACCCGAGATTCGTACCTTTTCATTTTCTAAAAAACATAAAAAGATAAAAAATAATCTTCCTCAACCTCAACCTTAGCGTAGTAACTTCTCACTAGCATTCCTATTCCCCTAGAGAACGATATCAATACCCGTGGCTTACCCTAATTACTACACTACAACGATTAGGTTCACTGCCTAGGGTGTTATAAAACTTGCTCGAAGAAAAGGAAGTTTCCTTGACCCCGAACGACGCGTGTAGCTTAAACTGTAAAAGCTCTTCTTGCATTGATTCTACCCAGCCTTCTTCTGATAAAGCTTCTTCCACTCTCTTGGGCTCCTTCTGAGACAGAAAACAAGCAAACAGGCAATTTTGCAGATCTTTATGACTGTTTCTTTTGTAAAGTGATTTTGCAAAGAACCCATGTTCAGGAAATGGTTCAGTGTTCTTAACATGCTTCTTGTTTGAACTGGAGTATTCAAGTTTCCAAGTATTTGTTCCTTGGGATGAATCTTGTGAATCCTTGTAGTGGTGATTGGACTTTCATGAATGACAATTTCCAAATTAGACAAATCAGCATTGAAGAAATCATCCATGTCTTCATCATCAGTAGGAGTATCAATTTCAATCAAACCAAGCATGTTAGGATCATGTGGACACTCCTCATCACCAAATAGTGGCTTTCCAGTTGGTCCAAAGAAAGTACTATCACCAGTACTTTTAGCCAGGGTTTCACTTGGACTGTCAGTGGCAGAAGATGGCTTGTCAGCGGTTACAGTTGGCCTATCAGTGCTTTCAGTAGGCTTAGCAGTGCTTGCAGACTGCTTTTTCTTCTTTTCAATTTCTTCTTGATAAGGTTTTAAAATGTACCTTTTTGAGGGGTCGTTTAAGCCCTTATTTGATCACTTTTATATCCGTTATTGCTTAATATCGTTCCTTTTCACTTTTTAGGTCTCTAGAAGGCAAACTGCTGTAATGGCACTTATTTGGACGAAAAGGCGCGGATATATGAAGAAAATGGCCAAAGTCAAGAATCGAGACACTCAAGTTGCTAAATTACAAGGGGACGGCGTCACTGCTTATCTGCGACGCCGTCGGAGGATTTTTGTGACGATACAAAAGCCAAAAACCCTATTTTCAAGTGACGACGTCGGGCTTTAAAAGAGTAGGCCGTCGCTACGCAGACGGCCTAGATTTAATCCAGACGGCGTCAGAAGCTAAAGAGGACGGCGTCACAAGTATAAGGTGACGCCGTCGTAAGATTAACTTGGCCAAGACGAAACCCTAATGACGGCAACACGACGGCGTCACAAATCATAAGGTGACGCCGTCGCATATGTAATCTTATATATAGAATCCGAATTTTTCAGTTTTAGAGGGTAGTCTTTAGGGTGAACTTTTGAAGTAAAACCTAAACCGAACCAAGGTCATATTTTAGGGTTTTAAACCCTATCTTACACCAAGATAAGTTGTTTACTTCATTAATTTAATTATGTCTTCAATTATTTGTGTGTATGCTTGCATGTTCTCCATGTCCGGCTAATTTACTTGTGTGTTTGCTTAGGAAATATGAAACTTAGTTATTGAATATTGATTGGTTTTTTCTTATCTTAGTTGATTAATGATCTAGTAATGCGATAGGTCATTCGTTTTGTACTTAATGCTTGATTAATCTTTGTGAACCTTAGGTTATAGCACCTTGAGTTGTTGTAAGCTAAACTATCCAAAGAGGCCTTAGAGTTAGAGTTTATCATCCCTTATGGGTTTTGTAGACGAGACCCTTTGGTAACTTCAAAGAGTAGGGAGAAACGCATACCCTACAACTTTAGACACACAACGCAATTAGGAATAAGGACGTGACAATTCAACCACCAATAGGAGATAATTAAGGAGTAGTAAAACCTAAGTAAACACATCTTTAAACTATCATAGGAGCACACAATAATTAGACATAGACTACCACCACCTTAGTTTAGATAATTAGATAATAGTAGAGTAATCGGTAGAAATACCAACCCCCCAAATTCAAACCCCGAGATTCGTACTTTCCCTATTCTAAAAACATAAAAAGATAAAAAATAATCTTCCTCAACCCCAACCTTAGCGTAGTAACTTCTCACTAGCATTCCTATTCCCCTATAGAACGATATCAATTCCCGTGGCTTACCCTAATACTACACTACAACGATTAGGTTCACTGCCTAGGGTGTTGAAAAACTTGCTCGACGAAAAGGAAGTTCCTTTGACCCCGAACACGCTGTGTAAGCGTATCAAGTTTTTGGCGCCGCTGCCGGAGAATATAATAGCTAGTTAGTAGTCCACCTCGTTTAGGTTTCTTTGCTTGATTCCTATCAAGTAAACTTTTTTCTCATTTTTAGCTTTCTTTTAGTCTATCCCCCTTCTTCGTGACCTTTGTTCGTAACCCCATCACTTTTCATCATGGAAGGTGAAAACCCCCCTCAAATCATTGTCCCGCCAAGAGACCGTACTCTTGGTGAATACTCGAGACCTAGCCACCTAGGCTATAGGAACACCATTGAGCTTCCCGACCAAGCCCAAATTACGACCCTGCGATCTGACACCATCCGGTTGGTGCAAAATGGATGTGCATTCCATGGAATTCGTTCCGAAGATCCTAATCAGCATCTTAAGGACTTCCTTAAAATTGTCGATTCTATTGACCTTGATGCTACTACTCGAGAGACCACGCGTCTGTGTCTCTTCCAATTTTCTCTACGGGACCAAGCTAGTAATTGGCTTGAGCGACTTCCCGCCGGCTCCATCTCAAGTTGGGATGATCTCACCACTCGTTTCCTTGCTCAATTTTTCCCACCGGGGAGAACCACAAAACTTAGGAATGACATCTTGATGTTCCAACAACGTCAAGGTGAATCTCTCTACGAAGCATGGACTCGATTCAAGGACTTACTCCATAAAGTCCCTCATCACGACATTGATCTTTGGCTCCAAGTCCAAATCTTTTATGATCATGTCAACTTCCCCACCAAGCGATCCATTGACCAAGCGGCCGGTGAAAAACTTAGTGATCTAACCGCGGAAGAATCATGGGGTAAAATAGAGGACCTTGCTCTCTATGACAACGAAAGTTGGAATGACCCCCGTGAGTTGCCCAAAACCGTTAAGGCAATCTCCTTGCCTCCAATTGACTCACAACCTTCCGACCGTATGATGCTTGAACTTGAAGATCAAGTAAAATTCCTTATGAGCTCTTACGAAAATCCTAAGTCTTCACGCCATGTGAACAAAGTTTCCTCCTCGTGTGAGCCGTGTAATGATCCTCATAACACGCGCACTTACACCCGATCCCCCGAACATGCTTCCGTTGACTACGCATCCTCGCGTGTTAATGGAACGGGAGGAAGATTCCCTGCAACACCCGGACCTAGGACTTTTAATGACACCCGAGAAGCATGGAAGGGCAAGCCCGACTTCTATTGGGGACAAACCAAAGAATTCACTTCTAATGATTTCTCATTACCCCTATCTCATGGCCCTAGCCAAAACATTAAAGGAATGTTGCAACAACTTGTCGCATCCCAAAAGGCCCAAATAGCTAAGCTCTCGGACCGTTTCAACCAACAACAAGCCGATATGGATAGGAAGATAGACAAGCTTTTGAAAGCCATAACCAATAGTGATAGGAAGGTTAGTGCTATCTCAACTCCCGAGCCTTCCGGTGTAGAGATCAAGGACCCAAGTAAGTTGGCTAAGCATGTCCAATTCGTCAATACCATAGCTTTAGTAAAGCCTAATAGAATAACTGATGAAGCGAGCCATGAGATGATACTTGAGGTTAAGGAAACACCGAAGAATGAAACAACCAAGGAAGTAGATGAAGTAGACAATGACTATTTCAATAAGTTTCCTACGGAAGAAGAATTATCTCGCCACCCTCACTTAGTACGTGACCTCCGTCACATGTATGTTAGGAAAAGCCCTAGAATCAAGTTTGGGAACCCTTGGAATCTTAACATACCATGTTGCATAGGACACCTTTTCGTGGCAAAGGCCTACATTGATCGCAAGTCCCCAATCAACATAATGACTAGCACCTACTACAATTGGGTAATGAAGAAGCCTATTCCAACTAGGCAAGACCCCAATGATCCTAATGTTAGTTGCAATTTTCTCGGTAGAATTAAGGGATTGCCCGTTTATGTAGGTAGTTTCACGTTTCCTACGGACTTCATAATTGTGGATGATATTAGCATGGCCCTAGACCCTAGCTTGTCCCACGTTATTCAAGGAAAACCTTTCATAGAAAGCACCAGGATGACCTATGATCCCTCATTAGGAGTAGTGCGATTTAAGGATGAGACTGATGACATAGCTTACCAAATGCCGTTTAAGATTGAGAAGTTTTCATCACTCTCTAATGATGAAAAGGAACTTAAACTGTCGGTCTATTATAGGAATGATCAGGATAGGGAAAAAGGAGTGGATTATGTTATGGCTAAGATTTTTGGATTCTATAAGAATTGCTTGAACCTAGGACCAGAATATAGGACCAATTGGGGAGAGGATGAACTCTTAGAGAAGTGCATCATGGGGCATTTCTACAACATGGAATCTCCCAATAGAGACCGCCAGAAGGAAGAAGGTGGCGGTAATGAAGTAACGTAGGGACACGACTACGAGTCTAGCTACAAGACTCATAAATAAAGAAAAGCGCTTCTTGGGAGGCAACCCATGCTTAATTGTTTGCTTGTTTGTGTCATATATCTTTTATTGATTGTTTATTCTCATGTTTAAATTTGTAAAAATGCTTTATTTTGTTTTTAACCTCGTCTTAATTGCATATAAAGGTATTTTACATAAAGGATAAGTGTAGGGAGGATTACACACGTTTTCATAAGAAACGTGAACATGAGAATAACAATTCATTAAAAGATATATTTGTGTGTTTGTTCGAGTCAAATGCTTGTATCGAGTCATAATGAATGTTTTGCAGAAATTTTTTTCCAGATTCTAAAGATGTAAATTTTCCAGAATTTTTTTCCAGAAAATCGCAGACCAGTTTTTGTTAGGATAACCTGACGGCGTCAGGATTGCAACCTGTCGGCGTCAGGAAGGAATAAAAACATCAGATTACTTTTTCTCGTTTTCTGAGCTACTTAAAATTTTTTGGAATTTTCCAGGTCTTAATTTTCTTAGAAATTCTGTAAACATCCATTCCACAAGCATTATATCCTAGTTTAAATCGAGTCTTATATATTATTACCGCCGATTTTACGCGAAGGTTTCGTTTGTTTTCTTCAAGTGTGCAGGTTTTGTTTATCAAGAAGAAGATACATAAAGTTGGAGGCGTTTTTCACGCATACATTCTTCTTGGAAAGGATTTAACCACTACTTCACACACGGATCCTACCGAGCTAATCAGGGGAGTATTAGTTTCTTTCGTTTTTTATTACCTTCTTTTATCATAACTTTGATACTTTCGGGGAACATTGGGGACAATGTTCAGTTTAAGTGTAGGGAGGGAAAATAAAACGGGAACTTTGAAACTATGCTTATCCTTGATTATTTGATTTGTCTAATTGCATTTGCGTAATAAACCATGAGAAAATGTCGGTTAGGGTAATTTTGGCACCAAATTTAAAATTTTTCATGACATATAGGTGTGGGCCATTAGTCTTAACAAAAGCGTCTCACGGATAGGAAGTTATATGACTAGCACAAAACCCTTTACCACTTAAATTCCACCAAAAATGTAAGGATCGCCCTTAGATTAGTAGGAATTAAAGCATTCATCTTTAATGCTTAGAGTATGAACCGGTAGTATATTAGATTCTAGAACTTGTTTTGTGATGCATTCCGAGATCGCTAGTAAGACTACACTTGTGTAGTTAGGAATAACTAAATGATAAGAGGCATTAGGATAACCCTTGTTTGATACCCGTAATATAATTACTTCTTCCACATCGGTTGAGTAATTCCCCCACACCTTTGCGTTGTACTCATCTTTAGTACACGATACCCCTAGTTAACCCCTCAGAGCCTATCCTTTTCGCGGTTCTCGTGATGTTTCGGTTTTCCGGAATATCAATGAAGAGCATTGTTTACACCCCACCCACAAATGTACACCCAAATCGCCTTAGCCTACCTTGTATGCACTCACTTTTAGTGCATTATTGTTATCACCCTAAACCCTTAGTTCAATTATCTGGTTGCTTGCATGAGTTGCTAGGTCGAGTCATACCCTTTGTATACAGTTTTGGGACGATTAGGACTCATGGGAAAAGTTAAAGTTTTAAATGACTAAAAGGGAATGCCAATTCCCTTATTTACGTAATAACGTACTCCAAGTGTTTTGATCTTTTCAAATCGGGTCATATTAGTGTTAGAGTAATAAAAACTCAAGTGTAGGGATGTGCTATAAATCCCTATCATTTTGATGTTACCATAGAGGATGGTAGAGTAAAAGTGTATGAAAAAAAAAATCAAAAAAAAAAATCAAAAAAAAATAGAAAAAGAGAAAAAGAAAAAAAAATAGAGTGTTCAAAAAAAAAACATACGGACTACCATCCTACATCTATCTTTAAATTTATGTTTGTTTATTTCAGTTATCTAGAGTTTAGAGTGTCGAGTCTTGGCTTAGCAACGCCATTCTTCGTATGCATTTAACATAGAGATTTTTGACTTGCCACCAATAAATAGCCTATCCCACCAAACCCTTTGTTTCCCTACCGTAAGCCTAACGTTACAACCCTTTAAAGACCTCTTTGATAGTATTTCCTAGGTGCTTACGCCAAAGCAATGGAGGTTTGATCTATTCTCAAGCCTGTGGTAATCTATGTACTAGGATTGGTTAATGAGTGTTTATCTTCCATTTCCAATTTGCTATATTTCATATACACCCGAGAGATGTGAGTATCCAAACACCCCATGTGAGGTGCTAGTATGTAATTTCCGTGCTTGTTATGACTTTTGCTGGGCTTATATGTGTTGTGGACTGTTTTAAACCAATGCTTCATGACCCTTAACTTATAAATTAATTGGCTAAAAGCACATTTGCTTGAGGACAAGCAAATACCAAGTGTAGGGATATTTGATAAGGTTTTAAAATGTACCTTTTTGAGGGGTCGTTTAAGCCCTTATTTGATCACTTTTGTAATCGTTATTGCTTAATATCGTTCCTTTTCATTTTTTAGGTCTCTTGAAGGCAAACTGCTGTAATGGCACTTATTTGGACGAAAAGGCGCGGATATATGAAGAAAATGGCCAAAGTCAAGAATCGAGACACTCAAGCTGCTAAATTACAAGGGGACGGCGTCACTGCTTATCTGCGACGCCGTCGGAGGATTTTTGTGACGATACAGAAGCCAAAAACCCTATTTTCAAGTGACGACGTCGGGCTTTAAAAGAGTAGGCCGTCGCTACTCAGACGGCCTAGATTTAATCCAGACGGCGTCAGAAGCTAAAGAGGACGACGTCACAAGCATAAGGTGACGCCGTCGCAAGATTAACTTGGCCAAGACGAAACCCTAATGACGGCGACACGACGGCGTCACAAATCATAAGGTGACGCCGTCGCATATGTAATCTTATATATAGAATCCGAATTTTTCAGTTTTAGAGGGTAGTCTTTTGGGTGAACTTTTGAAGTAAAACCTAAACCGAACCAAGGTCGTATTTTAGGGTTTTAAACCCTATCTTACACCAAGATAAGTTGTTTACTTCATTAATTTAATTATGTCTTCAATTATTTGTGTGTATGCTTGCATGTTCTCCATGTCCGGCTAATTTACTTGTGTGTTTTCTTAGGGAATATGAAACTTAGTTATTGAATATTGATTGGTTGTTTCTTATCTTAGTTGATTAATGATCTAGTAATGCGATAGGTCATTCGTTGTGTACTTAATGCTTGATTAATCTTTGTGAACCTTAGGTTATAGCACCTTGAGTTGTTGTAAGCTAAACTATCCAAAGAGGCCTTAGAGTTAGAGTTTATCATCCCTTGTAGGTTTTGTAGACGAGACCCTTTGGTAACTTCAAAGAGTAGGGAGAAACGCATACCCTACAACTTTAGACACACAACGCAATTAGGAATAAGGACGGTACAATTCAACCACCAATAGGAGATAATTAAGGAGTAGTAAAACCTAAGTAAACACATCTTTAAACTATCATACGAGCACACAATAATTAGACATAGACTACCACCACCTTAGTTTAGATAATTAGATAATAGTAGAGTAATCGGTAGAAATACCAACCCCCCAAATTCAAACCCGGAGATTCGTACTTTCCCTTTTCTAAAAAACATAAAAAGATAAAAAATAATCTTCCTCAACCCCAACCTTAGCGTAGTAACTTCTCACTAGCATTCCTATTCCCCTAGAGAACGCTATAAATTCCCGTGGCTTACCCTAATACTACACTACAACGACTAGGTTCACTGCCTAGGGTGTTGAAAAACTTGCTCGACAAAAAGGAAGTTCCTTTGACCTCGAACGTGCTGTGTAAGCGTATCTCTTCTACCGACACTGAGTTATCTTTTAACAACTCATCCTTATCTTGATGATGATCAACATTGCCTCCAGTTTTCAGTACATCATCATCAGTGGGACCTTGCTTGTGAATGATGGAAGGAACAGAACCCAGCTTTCCACTTTTCAACCAAATAGAATTCCTTTGGAGAATCAGCTTCCTCTGAAGATGTATCTGCCTCAGAATCCTTTTGTGTACCTGCATTAACATTAGTGGAAGTTCCTGCAATGATAGGCTCATAATTCATAGATTTGGTTAGCATATCAATGTTAAACAGCCAGTCTGGTCCTTTGGTCTCAACACTAGGAGTCTTTTCACTGAATTGAACATGTAGGTTCTCTTCAACAAGTCTAGTCCTCCTATTGTATACTCTAAAGGCTTTGCTATTAGTAGAATAGCCTAAAAAGTATCCATCATCTACTTTTTCTTGAAACTTGTCTATGTAGTCTATGGTATTCAAGATGGTAACAGGACACCCAAAAGGTTTTAGGAATGCAATAATTGGCTTCCTATCATGTAACAGCTCATAGGGGGTCTTGTTATGAGGCTTCACTACCTTACTTCTGTTTTGCACATAACATGCAATTCCTACAGCTTCAGCCCAAAAGGTAGTTGGTAACTTAGATTCTGACAACATGGTCCTAGCAGCCTCAATTAGTGTTCTATTTTTGCTTTCAGCTACACCATTCTGTTGTGGTGTTCTAGCAGCACTAAACTGTCTTTCAATACCTTTAGCTACACAGAACTGATTCATCACATCATTCTTAAACTTAGTTCCATTATCACATCTGATTACTTTGACCTTATGGTTTACTAGATTTTCTATCTTAGTAATGAAACTCTTGAGAATCTCACTAGTCTCACTCTTAGCAGCCAAAAAGTATACCCAAGAAAATCTACTATAATCATTAGTGATAACTAGGCAGTACTGCTTATGGTTCAAACTTCTAACAAAGGTAGGTCCAAATAAGTCCATATGAAGCATAAACAGTGGTTGTGTTATGGTGTTTACAGTTTTGGTCTTACAAGAAGCTCTATGTTGTTTACCTTTTTGACAGGCCATACACAGTTCCTTACACTCAAAAACCTTTGAAGGTAACCCTCTCACTATGTTTCCTTTTACCAGTTTATTGATTGTTTTGTAATTGAGATGACCTAGCCTTCTATGCCATAATTTTGACTCATCAACAGATGCTTTAGCAAACAAACATAAGGACCTATTAGGAAGAACATCTTTAAGATCAAAACAATATATATTTTCCTTCCTAGGTACCCTTAGTTGTATAAACTTCTCATCAGGCATATTAAACTCAGGAGACAACACCACACACTCAGTTTCCCCCAAAAGTACCCAGTTTTTCTTATCACACATTTGAGAAACACTGAATAAATTGTACTTAAGTCCCTGTACCAAATAGACCTTTTCAAAGTCTAATTTCCATGTTCTGATTGTGCCTCTGCCAAGTATCGTTCTTCCCTTTATATCATTGCCAAATGCCACATATCCTCCATCAAAAGGTTCAAAATCTTCCAGATTGCTTCCATCCCAAGTCATGTGCCTAGAGCAACCACTATCAAAAACTCTTTTATCTTTTAGCTCAGTTTGAAGATTGCCCTGCACATTAAATTACACAAATTAGTTCCTTTTGTGGACCCAAGCCAATACTGACTTGGGTCTGCCCTGTGCATCAAAATATTCAAATTTCTTTAGGTCCATTGATGCACAGTTGACATGTGGTAAAACCTTGGTCTTAGGCTTCCATTGCCAACTTGCTGAGGCCTTAACAGCATAAAAATGATTTCCAACCACTGTGTCAGTTATCACCTTTGGAATTTTTAAAACTTCTTTTGTATTAGTGGTGATATTTTGCTTAACAGTGGTTTGATTCTGCTTAGCCGTGTTTACATTTTGCTTAGCAGTGGTTGGAACCCATTTAGGTGCAGCAGTGACAATAGATTTTGTATTCCTATTCCTCAACAACACTGCTCTTGGAATCATGTTTTTGTTTGGATGAGGGTTTGTTTTCTTTGAAAAGTTTTGATGATTTACCCTCCTCTAATGATTCCAAACTGGTGGTCTGTTTTTATGACAATTTCTCTGTAAGTGCTCAAAACTACCACAGTTATAACAAGCTTTCTTGACACATTGAAACTCATCACCTAATCTGTTAGAAATTAGACCATTTAAGCTTCTTTGATTACCCCTAGGTTTATATTGTTTCATCTGTTCCCTAGGTATTTCCCTGTACTCTACAACTTTCTTGGTAACTTTAGCTCCAAATCTTGGTACAAGGTTGACTTGCTGAGAATCAACTTTCTTAATATTCTCTATCTCTTCAGACTTAGTTGATTCAGTTCTATCTTCCTTAGAGTCTGATTCCCAATCTTCTATTATGGGAGCATCAGATGACTTATCAGAACTTATCTTAGGTGTTTCAGTCTGATTTATCTCTTCTACAGGTTTGTTAAAAATGAATTCACTACTAAATGACAGTTCTTTAGCAGGTGGTGCATGTTTCATCAAAGAGGGTGGTGGCATATTATTGTATCCTATTCTAGAACCCTTTTTCATTAAATGACTCTCTATAGATTTATGAACCATATCAGAAGCAAATTGTGTTTTAGCTACCCTAACAACATGTTTTTCTTTTTCATCTAGGGCTTCTTGTTTTACACTCTCTACCTCTGCTAGTTTATCTTTAAGCATTTTAATCTCTCTATCTTTAAGATCAATTTCACCACCTAGGATATTGATCTTTTCTACATACTCAAACTCACATTTAATACAGAATTTTAGCTTCTCTTCCACACCCTCTAGACCAACTCTATATCCTAAGTTATCTAGAGTCAATCTCTCTACTTCTTTCCTCATACTCTCAGTGATAGCTTTTTGAGATTCTAATTTATCATAACATGATTTAAAAGAACAAGAAGATGTTTTAGAATCATTAGATACCTCAGAATCTGAACCAGAAGATGAAGCATAGGCCATTAGAGCAAAGTTATGCTCTTTTGAAGCTTCACTAGCAAGAAAAGCAGCATTTGGTCCTTCTTCAATCTGATCACTCCAATCATAATCACCAATCCCATCCTGAGCAATCAAAGCTGAAGAAGCAGCAGGCTCTTCTGTTGTCTTCTTAATGCCTTCAATTCTTTTAGGAGCTCGACATTCCCTAGCAAAGTGACCTTTCTTCTTGCAGTTAAAGCACTCCATCTTGCTTTTATCAAATGCAGCTCTCCTTTGACCATCATACTTAACCTGTCTTCCAGTCCTCCTCAGAAACTTTCTTGCTTGGAGAGTCAACATTGCCATTTGCCATTGGAGATTGATCTCATAAAGATCATCAGGATCAATTTGATCCAGATCTTGATTCAGAACAGTAACACTGGTAGTTAAATCAGACAGAAAAGCACAGATTGCACCATCACTGACATTATCACTAATAGTGGTATTGTTTGCAATAGCCGTGGTTATACCATAGGCAGCAGTGGATACATCTTGTGGGCTTATGTGATTAGTGGATACAAAAGCAATGTTTTGATTTGCAGAAGATGAGTGAGCAAAGTTATTCTCAGACTCATAAACCTTCAAGTTGTTGAAGAGATTGTCTAGAGTCATCGTAGCAAAATCCTCCTTATTTCTCCACACAATTGTATGAATAGCCCATTCAGATGATAAACTCCTAATAAACTTCAAATTAATATCTTCTTGAAGAAACTTGTAATTCACTGACTTCAGTTGGCTGATAAGTTTTTGAAGTCTATTGTATGTGCCATCAATCTTTTCTCCACTAAGAGCAGTGAAGGTTTCAAATTGATGCTTGAGCATATTCATCCTTGACTTCTTAGTAGCTTCATTACCAGCAAACGTTAATTCAAGAGCATTTAATAAATCTTTAGCAGACTCATATTGATCAAAGTCCAAGGCAAACTCATTAGGTATTCCCATAGAGAGAATACTGTGAGCTTTGATCTCCATTTTCCTTTTAGCTTTATCAGGTTCACTAACAATAGCTATCTCTAGTCCATCCTCACCCTTCTTTGGAAGAGTGTCTCCTTTTTCAACAACATCCCAGAGAGCATAATCAATCATACGAATGTATTGCCTCATTCGCATCCTCCAGATTTGATACTCACCATGTTTGAGCATGGGCACTTTTGAAGCAGTCACCATGTGAGTTTCGTCAGACATCTTAACTTACTTGAATAAAGATTAACAGACTTCTTCTTGGTTACAGTTTCTAGATCACAAGCTCTGATACCACTTGTTGATCCTAGTTGAGCAAACGATCTAATATAGAAACTGACTTGAACAAAGAACTTATTAAGTATTACGCGGAATTTAACACTTAATCTTAAGAAGAAGAACAGTAAACATTCAACACCTCAATATTATTGATAATACGAATACTCTTACAGTATTAGGGTTTTGCAACCTTGAAGTGTAACGACCTTAGATATAAAACATATGTATATCTAACCTAACCTAGGATCTCCTTTTATAGGCTAAGGAGTCCTATACATTATACAATACGTAACCTACAAGATAAATATCTTTTCCATATTTATCTAATACAATAAACTAAACCGACTATACAAGACTAGCAGCAGTTACATATCATCATCTGTGGTTATACTCTTCTACTAGCCGTGGTTTGTCTTCATCCGTGGTTACATCCTTCTGTCCGTGGTTCCAGTACTTAAAGTAATTCTTGATCCAAGGAACCTAAAACCCAACAGTCTATAAAGAAAAAAGTGAGAGGCTACCAAGGTGGAAATTTGAATTTCTATAAAGAATTGACTAAAGGTGAAAAAAATGTAATAGGTCATTGATATGATGGGTGGGCTAAATGGGATTAGAGTGAGTACACTGTAAAGATTATGCTTACATAATAAAAAAAAGAGTAAACTGCAAATTATGCTTCTAACATTTGCCATTTTTGCGAGAAATGTCCCTAATTCTGAAATTATGCCGAGCTATGTCCTTAACGTTCAGACTTTTTGCGAGAAATTTCCATGAGGCGTTACCGTAGATTAAAAATTCTCGTGTTTTGCTAACAATCGTTAACTTTTCCCATTAGTGGACATTTAAAATGACTAATTTACCCTCTTTATCTTCAATAATTTGTATTCCACTCGTTTGCCTTCTTTCTCGCAAATATGCTAAATGACTTATTCACCCTCCAATCCTTTAGGTACAAAATTTATGATTAAACTTTCATATCAAACTGCTTTATTTGGGGCCGTTTCTTTACCTAACAACTGACACAAACATAAATAGATTGTCTATTCATCTAACACATGCAAACATAAACCCTAATTTATTTTAGATCCTTTTCAATCTACTAATAGACCCAACCTAATTAAAATGATTTTTTGTATTTATAATATTTTTTGGTGTATGCTTGTTTTTCAATTTTATTATTGAATGACAGTATTTCATTGTAAGGATGTTAGTCATTTTCTGTCCAAAAATAAATGGTATATATTCTAAATCCTATAGTGGCGCTATGATATATCAAAAAAAATAATAAAATTTCAAATACATGCTAAAGGTATAATATTTCAATAAAAATGTTTTTAGTGAGATAATATACCTTTTAGCGTGTATTTTGAATTTTTCAAAGGTTCTGAAAACACATGTAAATTAATGCAAAAACACAACTAATGGAGGTCATCTAAGAGACAACACAGAACCCCTACTAGTTTAGGAGGGTTTATAATATTTTTTGGCGTATGGATTAGATGACCTCTTGGGTTTTTGTGATGGCTCATGGACACAATTATTGGAATTCATTGGTTGTGTTTTTTGCATGTCATGATTTTGTTTGACCCTAGTGCCGACATTTGGATATTACTGTACTTACCCCCTTTAGCCCACCCATCATATCATAGACCTATTACTTATTTTTCCACCTTTAGTCAATTCTTCATAGAAATTCAAATTTCCATCTAGGTATCCTCTCACTCTTTTCTTTATAGAAATTCAAATTTTCATCTTGGTATCCTCTCACTCTTTTAAAAATATATTTTTCATATTGGTATCCTTTAATTCCTTAAAAAGTCTATGTTTTCATGTAGGATTGTAGGTGTAGCTCAAAACTTAAAAATATTCATTTTTGTCAACTGGGTATCTCTCAAAACTAAAAATAAATCATTTTTCCGTACGGGTGTCGCACAAAACTCTAAAAAACCTGTTTTTCACCTGGGTGTAGCTTAGCTTTATAGAAACAATTGTATTTTCATTTTTCAAACAAAATTTCACTTATGAAACATCAGCAAAATTACCATGTGGAGTGTACCATTAGTACCAACAAGTACTAATGAAACAGTTGACATCATGTTGCTAGTGAATTTTTTGCATGAAGGAAAGAATTTGGTCTTGACGTCATAGTTTTTAGGGTTTAGGGATTAGGGGTTAGGGCTTTGGTGTTTGAGGTTTGGGTTTAGGGTTTGGGTTTAGGGTTTGGGGTCTGGGTTTAAGGTTTAGGGTTGGGGTTGGGGTTTAGGATTAGAAATGTTTAAAATAATTAAAAACTGCCTAACATATTGTTTTTAAGCTAAAGTAATTTAGATTAATGACCAAAACAATTTAAAATAGATTTTAACTCTTTCTAAAACTCAAATCCAAACACTCTTGTAAAAACTATTTTTTTCTTATTAAGCTGATTTTACACTAAACTTGTGAGATTTGTGAAGAAACTTGACTATTATGATTATTTAAATCCTAAAAAGCAAATTTAGATGACCAATAAGCAGGAAATAAACAGTAAGACATAATGACTTAATTTTTTGACTTTTTATGAGTTTTAATGAAAGCTAAAATAAGTGAGCTATTAAACTAGCACAAGCAATAACTATAAGCAAATTAAATAATAACAAGACAGAAATAAGTAATTGAAAATAGTAGACAAAAATAAGCAGTTCGGAAATAAGCAGTTTGAATAATGTAAAAGCATAAGAACATATATGAAAGCAACACTCGATTAAAAGCTTTAAAACAGTAAACGAAAGGAATTCAAGTGCAAAAACTTAAAAATAAGCTAACCAATAAGCTAAACCTACACTACTCAAAGCTACTCCTAATTCCTAATGATCTGAATCTGTGAGTGAAAGAGGGCCTTTATAGCCGAGCTTAGAAGCCTCTAGAGCTTGGGATTTGTTTCTCTATCCTTCTCACTTGTGATTTCAGCCATCCATCAAAACCCTCAGTCATGATCAACCCTTGGATCCTTGACACATCTTTTTAACCAATCAAGAGCCTCAAATATGCCAATGTGGCATTCTTTGGTGTTGAGGTAGGATTTTTTAAAAAGATGTGTCAAGGATCCAAAGGTTGATCATGATTGAGGGTTTTGTTGGATGGCTGAGATCACAAGTGGGAAGGATAGAGAAAGAAATCCCAAGCTCTAGAGGCTTCTAAGCTCGGCTATAAAAGCCCTCTTTCACTCACAGATTCAGATCATTAGGAATTAGGAGTAGCTTTGAGTAGTGTAGGTTTAGCTTATTGGTTAGCTTATTTTTAAGTTTTTTCACTTAAATTTCTTTCGTTTACTGTCTTAAAGCTTTTAATAGAGTGTTGCTTTCATATATGTTCTTATGCTTTTACATTATTCAAACTGCTTATTTTTGTCTATTGTTTTCAATTACTTATTTCTGTCTTGTTATTATTTAATCTGCTTATAGTTATTGTTTGTGCTAGTTTAATAGCTCACTTGTTTTAGCTTTCATTAAAACTCATGAAAAGTCAAAAAATTAAGTCATTATGTCTACTGCTAATTTCCTGGTTATTAATCATCTAAATTTGCTTTTTAGGATTTAAATAATCATAATAGTCAAGTTTATTCACAAATCTCACAAGTTTAGTGTAAAATCAGCTTAAAAAGAAAAAAATTGTTTTTACAAGAGTGTTTGGATTTGAGTTTTAGAAAGAGTTAAAATCTGTTTTAAATTGTTTTGGTCATTAATCTGAATTACTTTAGCTTGAAAACAATATGTTAGGTAGTTTTTAATTATTTTAAAGCATTTCTAAACCTAAACCCCAACCCCAACCCAACACCTAAACCCCAACCCCAAACCCTTAACCCAAACCCTAAACCCAAACCCCAAACCCCAAACACCAAAGCCCTAACCCCTAATCCCTAAACCCTAAAAACTATGACGTCAAGACCAAATTCTTTCCTTCATGCAAGACATTCACTAGCAACATGATGTCAACTATTTCATTAGTACTTGTTGGTACTAATGGTACACTCCACGTGGTAATTTTGTTGATTTTTCATAAGTGAAATTCTGTTTGAGTTCATGTAAGGCTTTTTGTTAAGATGATATGAGTTTGTGCAAGTGCCTAGAGTCTTCTTTAAAATATGGTGTACAGTGAGGTGTGTGGCTAGTTTCATAAATAATTTGTTGGGTTTTTGGTTAGTTTCTGGGTGTGTTAAAAAATGAAAATACAATTTTTTCTATAAAGCTAAGCTACACGCAGGTGAAAAACTGATTTTTTAGAGTTTTGTGCGACACCCGTACGAAAAAACGATTTATTTTTAGTTTTGAGAGATACCCAGTTGACAAAAATGGATATTTTTAAGTTTTGAGCTACACCTACAATCCTATATGAAAACATAGACTTTTTGAGGAATTAAAGGATACCAATATGAAAAATATATTTTTAAAAGAGTGAGAGGATACCAAGATGAAAATTTGAATTTCTATAAAGAAAAGAGTGAGAGGATACCTAGATGGAAATTTGAATTTCTATGAGGAATTGACTAAAGGTGGAAAAATAGGTAATAGGTCTATGATATGATGGGTGGGCTAAATGGGGTAAGTACAGTAATATCCAAATGTCGGCACTAGGGTCAAACAAAATCATGACATGCAAAAAACACAACCAATGAATTCCTATACTCGGGTCCATGAGCCATCACGAAAACCCGAGAGGTCATCTAATCCATACGCCAAAAAATATTATAACCCCTCCTAAACTAGTAGGGGTTCTTTTGTTGTCTCTTAGATGACCTTTGAAAAATTGAAAATACACGCTAAAAGGTATATTATCTCACTAAAAACAATTTTAGTGAAATATTATACCTTTAGCGTGTAGTTGATTTTTTTTTTTTTAAATATCATAGCGCCACTATAGGATTTAAGATATATACCATTTCTTCTTGGACAGAAAATGACTAACATCCTTACTATGAAATACTGTCATTCAATAATAAAATTGAAAAACAAGCATACACCAAAAAATATTATAAATACAAAAAATCATTTTAATTAGGTTGGGTCTATTAGTAGATTGAAAAGGGTCTAAAATAAATTAGGGTTTATGTTTGCATGTGTTAGACAAATAGACAATCTATTTATGTTTGTGTCAGTTGTTAGGTGAAGAAACGGCCCCAAATAAAGCAGTTTGATATGAAAGTTTAATCATAAATTTTGTACCTAAAGGATTGGAGGGTGAATAAGTCATTTTGCATATTTGCGAGAAAGAAGGCAAATGAGTGGAATACAAATTTTTGAAGATAAGGAGGGTAAATTAGTCATTTTAAATGTCCACTAATGGGAAAAGTTAACGATTGTTAGCAAAAACGAGAATTTGTAATCTACAGTAACGCCTCATGGAAATTTCTCGCAAAAAGTCTGAACGTTAAGAACATAGCTCGGCATAATTTCAAAATTAAGGACATTTCTCGAAAAAATGGCAAATGTTAGAAGCATAATTTGTAGTTTACTCTTTTTTTTTTATTATGCAACCATAATCTTTATAGTGTACTCACTCTAATCCCATTTAGCCCACCCATCATATCAATGACCTATTACGTTTTTTTCACCTTTAGTCAATTCTTTATAGAAATTCAAATTTCCACCTTGGTATCCTCGCACTTTTTTCTTTATAGAAATTCAAATTTCCATCTTGGTATCCTCTCACTCTTTTAAAAATACATTTTTCATGTTAGTACCATGTAATTCCGTCGCTTACCATCAGAACTGAAATGAACTAGGTGACACTCACTTGACTATAGTCGGTAGTCACTCACTGTCCATT
Organism: Chrysanthemum seticuspe; assembly: GCA_019973895.1. Lineage (NCBI taxonomy): Eukaryota > Viridiplantae > Streptophyta > Magnoliopsida > Asterales > Asteraceae > Chrysanthemum > Chrysanthemum seticuspe. The sequence goes on along the minus strand of BPTQ01000004.1, from coordinate 320,904,231 downwards.
TTCTTCTCTAACAAAACACTAAGAAAACAAAACTATAATATCCAAATGTTGGCACCACGGTCAATCAACATCATGACATGCAAAAACACAACCAACAAATTCCTATACTCGGGTCCATAAGCCATTACGAAAACCCGAGAGGTCGTCTAATCCATACACCAAAAAATATTATGACCCCTACTAAACTGGTAGGGGTTCTATGTTGTCCATTAGATGAAGTCCATTAAATGTGTTTTTGCATTGGTTTACATGGGTTTTTATAAACTTTGAAAAATTTAAAATACACGCTAAAAGGTATTTTATCATACTAAAACATTGTTAGTTAAATATTTTACCATTCAGTGGGTATTTGAAATTTTCTTATTTTTGGTTAAATAGCATAGTGTCACTATATGCTTTAGAGTATATATCATTTCTTCTTAGGCAGTAAATGACTAACATACTTACTATAAAGTACTGTCATTCGATAATAAGATTGAAAGGTAAGCATACACAGAAAAATATTATAACCCCTGCTACCCAAAATACTTAAACACCTATTGTGCAATTCATCCACTGATTCCATTTCCACTTAACATCAATTCCACCATGAACGATCCAAACAACATAAACCCTAATTTGGTACCTCCCCCAACAAGATTACATGATCTTATATGTCCTACTAGAACTGCAAGGAGTTAGAATAGTGCATTGAAAAACAAGAATAAGCAGTCCAAGGTTGGTGCTAAATCAGTAAGTTTCAAGAAGAATTCTATGAAGTTGGGTAAAAAAGAGGGTAATTATGTGGAAATTATAGAGGGGATTGAGTTTTATGAGGGTGGAAATGAAGCTGTTTGTTTGAGGAGGATGAGTTTAATGGGGATTTTGCTTCCAGTGTTGACGCTCACTCTATTGATTCTAGGATTTGTGGTGATTCAGTTTCATAAAGGGAATTTCATGATGATTTTGGAAAAGGCATATAGCTAGCACAAAAACCCTACCACCAAAATTCCACCTAAAAAATGTGAGGTTTGCCATTAGATATTTAGGAAAAAGCATTCACCTTTAATGCTTATAAGTGTACCGGTAGTATATAGATTCTAGAACTTGATTTTGTAATACAATCTGAGATCGCTAGTGAGATCGCATTCGTGTGATTAGGATTTACTAAATTATAAGAAAAATTAGGATAGCCCTTGTTTTAAACATGTTTTTTAAAATTATGTTGGCTACATTGGTTAAGTAATTACCTCACACCCTTGCATTGTACTCATTTTTAGTACAAGATACCCCTGGTACACCCCTCTGAGCCTACCTTTTTCGAGGTTCTCGTGATATTTCAGTGGATTCTGAAATATTAAGGAAGAGCATTGTTTACACTCCACTCCCAAGTGTACACCCAAATCGCCTTAGCCTTCCTTGTATGCACTCAGTTTTAGTGCATTACTGTTACAAAATATATGTTAAACTCTTAGTTATTTAACTAGTTGCTTGCATGGTTGCTATGTCGTGTCATATCTTGTAAATATAGTTTTGCGATGATTGGGACTCATGGGTTTTGTACTATTTATTATGGACTAATGGGGAAGAAATTCAAATTATTACCCCCATATGTACGTTAATGTTTAAGTACTCCATGTGTTTTGATCTTTGCAATTCAGGTCATTAGTTAGTTTACTTTTATGCAAAAATGCAAGTATAGGGAAACAGTTATAAATCCCAAGTTATTAACGTTTAGCATATCAAACGATGGCAGTGCAAAAGGTTATGAAAAAAAAGGACTGCCATCCTGCTTATGTTTAATGTCAGAAAAAAAATAGAAAAAGAGTTTAACGTTAGTGTGTCGAGTCTTGGCTTAGCAACACCACTTTACACATTTAACTATCTTAGATGATTAACTTACCACCAGTAAATCCCCCATATCTACAATAAACCATTTTTTCCATACCCTTACACCTACGTTACAATCCTTTAAAATTCCTCTTTGATAGTTTATCCTAGTGTACCTAATTGTTGTAGTTTAGTATAGGTAAGACACGAGGGATTGATTGTTCTCTATGGGAATAATGTTATGAAGGCCGAAATGTAAGTCGATTAAGTCTAGAGGTTGAGGGATGATTATTATTATATTTCTATATTTATTGAAAGGCAATTAAAATTCTGGGGTTTGAGAGATTTGGGTTTTTAAACTAATTAAAACAAAATAAAAACTAAATTAAACTAGATATGCAAGAAAAATAAATTGGTGACTCATATTATGCGAAGAGGTGTTTACTTAGAGTATTCTTACTCCCTAGTTATCTCTTAATGATTAGTCGAATTGTCACATCCATGTTTAATTAGAGCGTTGTATTCCATAATTATTGGTCGTAGGGTGGTGCCAAATTCCGTAACCCTATGAGTGTATAGAAATTGTTAAGAATCCCTAATTCTATAGGAAATTCCTAAGTCTGCGATCGTAACAGGCATAGTAAATACAATGTATCAACCATCTATTGCACTATAGTGGGGCGATTAGTCAGACGAGATTCATGGGAATCCTAAGATAACGCTAGTTTTCTAACTCCTAACACAACAACAACCAATTAAATAAGAGACGACCATTAATAATCGATAATAGGTTTCATGCAACCCTAAGTAAACACTAATTAATCTAAGCTATCATGTTTAAGGGAAGAAAAGATAAACAAGTAATCACACACGCATAGACATATTAAATGATAAAAAGAATAACTTATCTTCAACAAAACATGGGTGTTTGGGGGTTGGAAAACCCTTACAAAGCGGTAAAAATCGTCCTCAACTCGTTGCCCTAATGTGTCACACATTTTATGGTAAACATACAAAAATATATATAGATTTACAAATATGGTGGCGTCACTTTATAGTTGTGACGCCGTCAGCTAGCCGTAATTAGGGTTTCTGGATCACACCGAATTCAAATGCGACGGCGTCATGTTGTATGTTGTGACGCCGTCGTTCTTCAATATTTTGTAAGTAATGCCATCAGATCTAGGTCGTCTCCACAAGCTGAGTCGTCAGAAATTCTTGTAACTTTGGTCTCTGGAATTAACAAGTGACGGCGTAGGGTAGGAGTAGTGACACCATCACAAGCCCTTTTTCAGCTTGTATTTTGCGACTTTGTCATTTTCCTCGTTTTCTCATCCAAATGAGCCTAAAACGTCATTGATTCCCGTCATTTTCTTCCTAAGTAACCATAATGCAAATATGAACGATTTTGCGAAACAAATGATAAAATGTATAGGAGTTTAGAGGCTAAATGACCTCTTAAAATTGTGCAAAATTACACCTCATCACATAACTATTCATATAAGCTACCACACCTTCACATTTTTCATCAACTATGTCGTCAGGACCAAATTCTTTCCTTCATGCAAGACATTCACTAGCAACATGACATCAACTTTTTCATTAGTACTTGTTGGTAGTAATGGTACACCCCACGTGGTAATTTTTCCGATGTTTCATAAGTAAAATTTTGTTTAAGTTCATGCAAGGCTTTTGTTAAGAATGTCTGAGTTTGTGCAAGTGGAAAGATGGCTCATGGACCCACGTATAGGAATTCGTTGGTTGTGTTTTTGCATGTCATGATGTTGATTGACCCTGGTGCCAACATTTGGATATTATAGTTTTGCTTTCTTAGTGTTTTGTTGGAGGAGAAAATGGACAGTGAGTGACTACCGACTATAGTCAAGTGAGAGTCACCTAGTTTATTTCAGTTCTGATGGTAAACGACGGAATTACAGGGTACCAATATGAAAAATGTATTTTTAAAAGAGTGAGAGGATACCAAGATGGAAATTTGAATTTTTATAAAGAAAAGATGAGAGGATACAAAGATGGAAATTTGAATTTCTATAAAGAATTTTTATAATATTCATTGGTTGTGTTTTTTGCATGTCATCATTTTGATTGACCCTGGTGCCGACATTTGGATATTACTGTACTTACCCCATTTAGCCCACCCATCATATCATAGACCTATTACTTATTTTTCCACCTTTAGTCAATTCTTCATAGAAATTCAAATTTCCATCTAGGTATCCTCTCACTCTTTTCTTTATAGAAATTCAAAATTCTATCTTGGTATCCTCTCAATCTTTTAAAAATATATTTTTCATATTGGTATCCTTTAATTCCTCAAAAAGTCTATGTTTTCATGTAGTATTGTAGGTGTAGCTCAAAACTTAAAAATATTCATTTTTGTCAACTTGGTATCTCTCAAAACTAAAAATAAATCATTTTTTCGTACGGGTGTCGCACAAAACTCTAAAAAATCAGTTTTTGACCTAGGTGTAGTTTAGCTTTATAGAAACAATTGTATTTTCATTTGTTAACACACCCATAAACTAACCAAACACCCAACAAATTATTTATGAAACTAGCCACACACCTCACTGTACACCATCTTTTTAAGAAGACTCTAGGCACTTGCACAAACTCATATCATCTTATCAAAAAGCCTTACATGTACTCAAAAAAAAATTCACTTATGAAACATCAGAAAAATTACCACGTGGAGTGTACCATTAGTACCAACAAGTACTAATGAAAAATTTGACATCATGTTGCTAGTGAATGTCTTGCATGAAGGAAAGAATTTTGTCTTGACGTCATAGTTTTTAGGGTTTAGGGATTAGGGGTTAGGGCTTTGGTGTTTGGGGTTTGGGTTTAGGGTTTGGGTTTAGGGTTTGGGGTTGGGGTTTAGGTGTAGGGTTGGGGTTGGGGTTTAGGTGTAGGGTTGGGGTTGGGGTTTAGGTTTAGAAATGCTTTAAAATAATTAAAAACTACCTAACATATTGTTTTTAAGCTAAAGTAATTTAGATTAATGACCAAAACAATTTAAAACAGATTTTAACTCTTTCTAAAACTCAAATCCAAACACTCTTGTAAAAACTGTTTTTTTCTTTTTAAACTAATTTTACACTAAACTTGTGAGATTTGTGAATAAACTTGACTATTATGATTATTTAAATCCTAAAAAGCAAATTTAGATGACCAATAAGCAGGAAATAAGCAGTAAGACATAATGACTTAATTTTTTGACTTTTATGAGTTTTAATGAAAGCTAAACAACTGAGCTATTAAACTAGCACAAACAATAACTATAAGCAGATTAAATAAAAATATATAGAAATAAGTAATTGAAAATAGTAGACAAAAATAAGAAGTTTGGAAATAACCAGTTTGAATAATGTAAAAGCATAAGAACAGATATGAAAGCAACACTCTATAAAAAGCTTTAAAACAGTAAAGGAAAGGAATTTAAGTGAAAAAACTTAAAAATAAGCTAACCAATAAGCTAAACCTACACTACTCAAAGCTACTCCTAATTCCTAATGATCTGAATTTGTGAGTGAAAGAGGGCTTTTATAGCCGAGCTTAGAAGCCTCTAGAGCTTGGGATTTCTTTCTCTATCCTTCCCACTTGTGATCTCATCCATCCATTAAAACCCTCAATCATGATCAACCCTTGGATCCTTGACACATCTTTTTAAACAATCAAGAGCCTCGAATATGCCAATGTGGCATTCTTTGGTGTTGTAATTCTCTGACACGTTGTTAGTCATCTAGAAGCTTTTTAAGCTTAGGTAAATGAGTGAGGATTGGGGTAAAAATGGTAGGAGATAAATAGTAGTTAAGAAGAGGGTGGGTAGGATTTTTTAATGTTATTTTGATTTGAGGTGAACTGGGAGAAGGCAAAAAGGGTTAAGGTTGGGGGGTTTAATTTGGATTGGACTGTCTGGATTATTTTAAGTAGACTGGGGTGAGTTATAATAAAGGTGGGGGGGGGGTTTAATGGCTTATATGGAAGGGGTTTGGTTTAAGTAAGGGTTTAAATGGAAAGGGGGTTTAAAAGGGAGAATGGTTTATAAAGGGTTTTTGGACTAGGGTATTTATTTAAAAAGGTGTAAAGGTTTTAAATAAAATTTAAAAAGTTAAATTTTGGACTAACTTTGTAAATGTTATTTGGGACCAAAGGTGAAAATTGTTTTAAGTTGAGGGTGTGTTTGGTAATTTGGGACACAATCTTGAATCAAAGTGTAAAAACTATTCCCCGGCTGCGGCTTTTCGCACTTTTCCAATCTCATGCTCGTTTTTCTTCCATTTTGTCTTTTCTTGGTCCGTTTTGCGATATCCGTTAGCTGCACATTCATAAACACAAAAACACACATATATATGGCTTTAGAGGTTAGTTTTTGGTCTTTTTGGTCCGGTTTTGATAAAGAAAAGGTATGTGTTTTCACACATACCATCAGTCACTGTCCATTTTCTCCTCCAACTAAATACTAAGAAAATAAAACTCTAATATCCAAATGTCGGCACCAGGGTCAATAAAAATCATGACATGCAAAAAACACAACCAATGAATTCCTATACTCGGGTCCATGAGCCATCACGAAAACCCGAGATGTCATCTAATCCATACGCCAAAAAATACTATAACCCCTCCTAAACTAGTAGGGGTTCTGTGTAGTCTCTTAGATGACCTCCATTAGTTGTGTTTTTGCATTAATTTACATGTGTTCTTAGAACCTTTGAAAAATTGAAAATACACGCTAAAAGGTATATTATCTCACTAAAAACATTTTTAGTGAAATATTATACCTTTAGCGTGTATTTGAAATTTTATTATTTTTGTTGAAATATCATAGCGCCACTATAGGATTTAGAATATGAGCAATTCTAGATCCACCAAAATTTTGCAAAATTATATCTACAAAATGAGTTGGCAAGTGTAGTTATCCAATCATATTGCATAATAATTTCTCTCTCTTACTTTTTACCCTCCACATCGAGTTGACAACTCATTATGTGGATATAATTTTGTAAAGTTTATGTGGATCTAGCATTTCTCTTAGAATATATACCATTTCTTCTTTGGCAGAAAATGAAATATTGTCATTCAATAATAAAATTGAAAAACAAGCATACATCAAAAAATATTATAAATACAAAAAATCATTTTAATTAGGTTGGGTCTATTAGTAGATGAAAAGGGTCTAAAATAAATTAGGGTTTATGTTCGCATGTGTTAGACGAATAGACAATCTATATATGTTTGTGTCAGTTGTTAGGTATCCTCTCACTTTTTTGTTTATAGAAATTCAAATTTCCATCTTTGTATCCTCTCACTCTTTTAAAAATATATTTTTCATATTGGTATCCTTTAATTCCTCAAAAAAGTCTATGTTTTCATGTAGGTGTAGCTCAAAACTTAAAAATATTCATTTTTTTCAACTGGGTATCTCTCAAAACTGAAAAAAATAAAAATAAAAATAAAAATCATTTTTTTCATACAGGTGTCGCACAAAACTCTAAAAAATCAGTTTTTCACCTGGGTGTAGCTTGGACAAAAGTCTATGTTTTCATGTAGGTGTAGCTCAAGACTTAAAATTTGTTTTTCACCTGGGTGTAGCTTGGACAAAGGATCTAAAAAATCAGTTTTTCACCAGTTTTTCACCTGGGTATAGAAAAATTTGTTTTTTTTTCATCTGTTTTCTTTTAAAATATCAAAGTTAAAAAAAAAAAAAAAAAAAAAAAAAAAAAAAAAAAAAAAAAAAAAAGCTCAACACCCCCATAAACCAACCAAAAGCCCAAGAAATAATTTACACTAAAATACACCGTTCGTCCCTAATCTTGTACACACGCATCACGATTGGACAAAAGTTGGCCTTTTCATCGTTAGAGGTCCAAAATATGGGTTTTTAATGCCAAATAAGTCCTTTGACCACTAATGCCAAAGTCAATGTCTGATTTTTGTTATGTAGTTGAGGGTATTTTAGTCTATACACATTTATACTTTGTCTTTCAATTTTGATTCTTTTCATAGAAATCCAATTTTCATACAATTTAAGATTATTGAAACAACTGATACAACATTCCCATGGATTAATAAGCATCATTGCTCATTTATAAAGTATAAACACAATTGATGTGGTAGTTACGGTTAATGATAGTTTAAGATTTATATATATAAATGAAATTTTGTATATAACAAGTGTTATTTTTTTGAAATTTTGTATATAAATGAAATTAAGGAAGACAGAACGATATTTTAGTTGATTCAGATAAAGAAAAGAAGCTTCAATTAATAGAACAGGGCAAAAAACAAACTACATCGATATTTCATGCACAATTCTTAAATATAATATGATGATTATGTTACAGAGGCTGCTCAAAAGGAACCTAGGCAAATGGGGATCGTTCTTGCATCGAAAAAATCAACTCGTACTGCTGCCGAGGGTTTGCTTGCTTTGGCACAGAATGATACAAAGGCTGCTGTTATTGAGCTTAACTGTGAAACTGGCTTTCTTGCAAGAAATGAAATATTTCAACATTTGGTTAGTCTCTCTGATTTGGTTTTTGCATCTACTTCATCCGGAGCTTTTGGATGTGTAAAGTGATTATGGTTGATAATGTTTGGACCTCCTTTTACATTGGTTATAAGCAGATGTACGAGTCTTTAGAAAAGATAACTATTTTTACCACGTTAATTTATAAAATGACCAACAATAACATTTTTGTTAAAAAGGAGATAGGCTTCGTTGGTTTTTCTTGCTGCTGCTAGATGGTATAAAACTGATTACATTTTCCCTAAATATTGAGATAATCAGAAACCTAATGTTTATCTAAACATAAAAACTGGAATAATGAAATTATTAGCTCTAGAAATGCAAAATCTAAACACCTTTTATACTAGTTTAATGACCACACAAGGAAGCATGGATATGCACTTCAAGTTTACATGAACAAGAATTATGCAAATATTGCTGAGATGCCCGCCTATGATTTATACCCTACTGGAGCTATCTTACAAAATTGGATTTCAATGAAAAGAATCAAAATTGAAAGACAAAGTATAAATGTGTATGGGCTAAAATACCCTCGACTACATAACAAAAATAAGACATTGACTTTGGCATTAGTGGTCAAGGGACTTGTTTGGCATTAAAAACCCATATTTTGGACCTCTAACGATGAAAAGGCCAACTTTTGTCAAATCGTGATGCGTGTGTACAAGATTAGGGACGAACGGTGTATTTTAGTCAATAATTTATTAAACTATCCACACACCTCACCGTACACCGTTTTATTAAGAAGACTCTAGCCACTTGCACAAACTCATATCATCTTAACAAAAAGCCTTACATGAACTCAAAAAAATTTCACTGTTAAGATGATCTAAGTTTGTGCAAGTGGCTAGAGTCTTCTTTAAAAGATGGTGTACGGTGAGGTGTGTGGCTAGTTTCATAAATTATTTTGTTAGGAATTGGAAATTCCATGTGAAAGTGTCGGTCACCCCAATTATTGTCTAGCATATGTTAGCTCGTAGACTTGTAGTTATTTATGTTGTTTAGTAGTTAATTAGTTAGTTAATAGCGTAGATTAGTTTAGAGTAACACCGTGGAGGAAGGACGGGTCTTTACCCACTGTATGTCTTATCCACAGCCTGTTAGGAGGGCGTATTGTTTGAACAATAAATACCTCTTCCATCCTTGGAAGGGGTGGAGCTTGGAAGTCTAACCTTGCATTTTTTGTTTTACAACTCTTTCTCAAGAACTCCTTCTCCTCTCTTCATCTCTCTAACCATGGGATTCTTATACTATCACCATCCTAGACTACTTGAATCATTGATGCAGGTTTTACTGACCAGGTTTTAGATTTATAGTAACTCGTCTACCTATGGCCTACCTAATGCACTAACGGGCAGTATACCCGGTCGCATGTAGTGAGGGAATGGTAAGACCGAGGTCGTCCCAAGAACGGTTGATTCCTAACTATCTAATTAATTAAATTAGTCAAATAAATAAGTTTTAGTTTAAGGATTGATAATATTTAAGGTGTCACGTGATCAATTGGGCTGGTTCTCTAGCAAACAAGCTAATGGGAAAGATAGTGATGCAATTCTTAAACCTAGTTCTTCTACAAGTGGCAACAGTCCATAGACGCCTTTGGTCAATTCGCCTACTATGGTTCTTAAAATCCTCACCAAGATGAACAGGTCACCCGGGATCATTCGGCAATCTAATAGCAGTCATTAAGAGCCGGGCGTTTACAATCGCAATACATCGGTTCTAAATGTCACTAGATTCCTTGTTTCAAGTGGGGTTAAAGTCGAGAGGACAGCATTTGGTCAATTCGCCCTAACCTATCAGCAAAGATGCCACCACAGGAGAAATCAGGCGCACCGTCACAAGTCTTGTTGTTCCTGGTCCCCTAAGCCAAGTCATTAAGTTCTGCCACATGCTAGATTTAAAATAGTGAGTGCCCGGCCGTTAGGAACTTAGACACTCACCCCCTAATTCTTAAGTTCATCCAAACGGTAGGTGATCAGTTGGTCAAATCGCACAAGTAGAAAGGGTCGTCAGTTGGTCATATCTTACCCTTCCCGTCTCAGTCCGCTCACCTAGGGTCAGTTGGTCATATCGCCTAGGCAATTGTCCTCTACCGCCATTCAAAACTGCCGATAAACTACCAAAACTGCAGAAACAAGGGTAGCTACCAATAAACTATGCATGCATACACTAGAAACAATTAATTAATACAAAAGCATTAATAATAAAAGAATCTAAACTAGGCCAAGACATAATTTCCACATCTCCAAAATACCCTAGTGGAATGACATATATAATTACCATGTAAAACAATAAATAAACAAAGACATAACATCCGATAATTAATTGACTAGTAATAAATTAATAATCAATTAAATAGAACACAATAAATAAAAATGCTCCAACAATTAAATTAGAATCAAAATTATAATAGAATAATGAAACCAAAATAATATTAAGAGTCGGAAAATAATTACATGTCGTGCCAAAGATAATGCTATCGATCCCCTAGTTGAGTATCGGGGCAAACCCCGGTGGGATTTGCCCCTAAAAGAACCACCACTGTTCGGCCTTTTCCTCCTTTTCTTTTTGTCGGCGCAACACAGAAGCTGGAACCACAATTGATGAATCAAATGAATGACATGAGATCCCTTTATATAATAATAGACTTTGAGCAATTGGCAACTATAGTCCTTGAGCTTGCCATAACTTTTCATTTGAGGATTGTCTTCATTTTTACACATAAATGTGTAATATATATCTTTTAATAATGATACTTTTAGCCCCTGGACTTCAAAATTTCTTGTAAGATATCCGCATTTAATTAATTACGGCGTAACTAAATTATAATTACGCCGTAACCTTCGAAACTTTGCGCCCAAGTAATAAATTACGGCGTAACTAAACATCGGGTTACGCCGTAAGCCTTCGTAATCTCACAGTTATCTTATCCGAAATAATCTCTACGACGTAACTAATTCCATTTTATGCCGTAACCTTCATAAAATAATTACAACGTAACCATAAAATATGGTTACGTCCTTCAAAGCTCATATTTACGCCGTAACACCATTAATCAGTTACGGCGTAACCTTCACACATAATTCATAGGCCTTTGTAAATTAATCTTCAGAACATATATTTGGCCTTTTCTCACATCTTTTCCACTCCAACGCCTCATTTATCCTGAAATGCAATTATGAATGAATATGAACGAATTAAGTATCATATTAATACAAATGTGGCCATAAACACTGGAATTTGATATATAAAAGATCAGGCTAATTTGATGTTATCAAATATCCCCCCACTTGAATCTTACTTGTCATCAACTAGACCCTTTAAATAATTCTTAAAAAGATATCTCCCAGGATTAATTGGAAGATATGAGTCTAAAAATCACCTAAGTTAGAAAATTCCAAAACGAGCACCTCGCGAAAAGGGAATTGAAATCACACACTCACTCTCATAATTCACGTGTTTATTTTTGGGTGACTACTCAACTGCTCAGTCATGGCGAGTATTCTATCATAGGCTTGGCAAAGATACTAATCTCCACCACTAGAGTCTATAGATGCATCTATTCTAAAAGGCAATGGGTTGACACAACATAGGCTTAGGGGTTATATTGTCATTACTAACGAGCTACGGCGAGGGGGACAAAATCAATGATACATGACCAAATCCATGGCCAAGACACCAATGATTGCTCGCTTCCTCACCTAAACTCGATTCATGACTAAGGGTAGGATAATACATGGGAAACGTTTAATGGGTGTAAATAAAAAAACACGAAACAAATAGATTCCTAAGTCCACAGTCGCCCCACCACTAGTCGCATTCAATCCCATAGCAAAAATCAAGAGTCAAGAGTCAAGGGGTCTTCAATACATGAGTCAATGCATATAAAATATAGCGTAGTGCTTTATAATCTCCATAAACTAGGCAAATAAAGTGCATTAACTCGGCCTTCATCATCAATGAAAAAAAGTATGTGCTATTAAAATTTTAAAATTTGAGTAATTTTAGCACATATTTCAGGCAAAATCAACCATTTCTATCTCCCATCCCCCCACTTGAAATGTACAATGCCCCCATTGTACAAATATTGATTAAAATTTGAAAGGCGAGATAGAAATGTACGGGTTTCTAATTTTATCCGTAAGAACACAACGGAAATGTAAAAATATGCGCCTAATTGAACAAGGCGAGAATACTTAACACAATACGACACATAAGCTGATTTATACCACAATCAGCTATAAACAAACTCTTGCTCGCATTCTCGTTTTTTTTTTTTTTTTTTTTTTTTTCACACATTTTTTTTTATCTTTTTTTTTAAATCATTTTATTTATTTTTTGATGCAAGACAAGGTATACATGTATATAAACGATACGAACATAAAAAGCATCCCCCCACTTGAGATCAACTATCATCTAAACCCGATTTTCTTCCAAAACCCTTTATTCAAAACCCGCGACTTTCACTAGTGGAACCAAAATTAACCAACAGCGCCCGGACCATGGACATAAGGAAACTACAGGGTAGGCTAGGCGATAGGTGTAACGAAACAACATATATTGGGTGAACAAAATTAAAGGAAAGGCTAGGGTGTATCTAGGGGTATCTTGCACCAATGGTGAGTGCAACAAACAAGGTTTAACAGGAGGATTGACTGATCGATATGAAAAGTCAATATACACAAACATATATGGGCTATTTTGCTTTAATCCTAGAATTTCCTTAAATCCTAGCTGCATCGATCACACCAAGTTACCTCAGTGTAATCCTCATGATAATTGTCTCGAAAAGATATGCAAAGCCAAGTTCTAAAGTCTACTACAGCCACCGGCACACTCATTTTTATGGAATTATGTATAAGGGGAAAACGGAAAGGCTTATCCTCACATAATGAAAATATAGGGTAGGTGTGCTCAGTCTAGATTAATCCAGTTAAGTAATGAAAAACATGTCAAAATTTTATTAATGAAAAACTTTTCATCAAAAACTAGAAAAATAAGGGCAAGTAAAATCAAGCGGGTGTCTATGTCTAATCCCTTCCACCCACTTGGGTCATACTTAAGCATATAAATGAAAAAATAAGAAGGGTTAGAGATGGAACGAAAAACTCCCCTGGATTAGCTTGGTATGAATAATAATGTATGTTCGAAAACACGCTCCAATTGTGCCTCCACGAGCAACATCTAACTTCTCTTCAACTTTCCAACACCATGTCACTCAACAAGGATGGATAAAAAGTGTTCTCTTGCAGCCAATCATAACTCCACAACCTGTATTGCTGCAAGAAAAACTAATACCAAAAGCATAATTCCAGATAAAAAGCAAAAATAGCACGACATATAAAAATAAAAACAAAATAAAACATAACTCACTTTCGTAGGAATCACGGTTGCATTTAACACATGCAACAAGCCTTTTAAACCCATCGGTGTCCCGAGTGGACGAGTGAAGTCTCGTGAGGGTTTACAGGGAACACACCCACAAAGTTCATGTAATTACTACTACAAGGTTATGAAAATGTTTTGAAACTGTTTTTATAAAAAAATTTCATATCAGAGGATAGTTACGGCGTAAGTGGATCGGCCAGTTACAACATAGGTGAGTTGACTTAAAAAAATGTTTACCAGGAAAGGGGTTACGGTGTAACTGGATCGGCCCAGTTACGGCGTAACAAGAAAGCCCGAGAAAGAAGATACCTAGAACATGGATGTTACGGCGTAACTAGATCGGCCTAGTTACGGCGTAGTTAGAATGAAGTGGGCAGATGGCCTTACTGATAGCCAGTTACGGCGTAAATGGATCGGCGCATTACGCCGTAATTACTTTCTGATGTTGTTGTGCCCACAGTGTCAACTTCTTCCTACGTGATCAAGAGGAGTTATTGGAAATCCTATCATCTATCGTTGGTCTTTAAACCTGTAAACAAGATAACAAAACATACCAAACCGAAAAACAAAATCTAAAAACTACGAAAAATATCCAAAACGGTCTAAGAAAAACAAAATCAAAAACTAAATCTAGGATAGGGACGGGTAGTCTCCCGACGAGCACTTTTCTTTATCTCCCTCGAGTCTTTAAGTTAGACTCCTGTAACCATCATCAACGGGCATCCATTGGACGTCTCCAATCATGTCCATTGCTCCACTAATCTCGACTTATGATCTTGTCGATATTTCCTCCACTTGTTCTTTCTGTACCTGCACAAAAAGACTACCAGTGCATTAAATGTGTAAAATAATTTCATAAGCAACAAGTGAGGATAATTACAGATGTTTTAGACTTGGTTACGTCGTAATACTATTAACAACTATGCCGTAACTTCAGTCTAAAAGAAACCTGATATAATATAAGAATAGATTACGCCGTAACCATGGCCAAGGTTACGCCGTAATCTCAAGACAGAAGACATAATTGTAGAATAATATTAATCAAACAGCCAAAACTAAGAAGACCGTTCCCCGGCAGCGGCGCCAAAAACTTGATGCAGGTTTTACTGACCAGGTTTTACATTTATAGTAACTCGTCTACCTATGGCCTACCTAATGCACTAACGGGCAGTATACCCGGTCGCATGTAGTGAGGGAATGGTAAGACCGAGGTTGTCCCAAGAACGGTTGATTCCTAACTGTCTAATTAATTACATTAGTCAAATAAATAAGTTTTAGTGTAAGGATTGATAATATTTAAGGTGTCACGTGATCAATTGGGCTGGTTCTCTGGCAAACAAGCTAATGGGAAAGATAGTGATGCAATTCTTAAACCTAGTTCTTCTACAAGTGGCAAAAATCGATATAATCCTTTGTTCAATTCGCCTACCCTAGGGTTCTTAGAATCCTCACCAAGATGAACAGGTCACCCGGGATCATTCGGTAATCTAATAGCAGTCATTAAGAGCCGGGCGTTTACTATCGCAATACATGGGTTCTAAATGTCACTAGATTCCTTGTTTCAAGTGAGGTTAAAGTCGAGAGGACAGCATTTGGTCAATTCGCCCTAACCTATCAGCAAAGATGCCACCACAGGAGAAATCAGGCGCACCGTCATAAGTCCTGTTGTTCCTGGTCCCCTAAGCCAAGTCATTAAGTTCCGCTACATGTTAGATTTAAAATAGTGAGTGCCCGGCCGTTAGGAACTTAGACACTCACCCCCTAATTCTTAAGTTCATCCAAACGGTAGGTGATCAGTTGGTCAAATCGCACAAGTAGAAAGGGTCGTCAGTTGGTCATATCTTACCCTTCCCGTCTCAGTCCGCTAAACTAGGGTCAGTTGGTCATATCTCCTAGACAATTGTCCTCTACCGCCATTCAAAACTACCGAAACAAGGGTAGCTACCAATAAACTATGCATGCATACACTATAAACAACTAATTAACGCAAAAGCATTAATAATAAAAGAATCTAAACTAAGCCAAGATCTAATTTCCACATCTCCAAAATACCCTAGTGGAATGACATATATAATTACCATGTAAAACAATAAATAAACAAGAACATAACATCCGATAATTAATTGACTAGTAATAAATTAATAATCAATTAAGTAGAACGCAATAAATAAAAATGCTCCAACAATTAAATCAGAATCAAAATTATAATAGAATAATGAAACCAAAATAATATTAAGAGTCGGAAAATAATTACATGTCGTGCCAAAGATAATGCTATCGATCCCCTAGTTGAGTACCGGGGCAAATCCCTAACCACCACTGTTCGGCCTTTTCCTCCTTTTCTCTTTGTCGGCGCAACACAGAAGCTGGAACCACAATTGATGAATCAAATGAAGGACATGAGATCCCTTTATATAATAATAGACTTTGAGCAATTGGCAACTATAGTCCTTGAGCTTGCCATAACTTTTCATTTGAGGATTGTTTTAATTTTTACACATAAATGTGTAATAAATATCTTTTAATAATGATACTTTCAGCCCCTGGACTTCAAAATTTCTTATAAGATATCCTCATTTAATTAATTACGGCGTAACTAAATAATAATTACACCGTAACCTTCGAAACTTTGCGCCCAAGTAATAAATTACGGCGTAACTAAACATCGGGTTACACCGTAAGCCTTCGTAATCTCACACTTATCTGATCCGAAATAATCTCTACGGCGTAACTAATTCCATGTTACGCCGTAACCTTCATAAAATAATTACGACGTAACCATAAAAGATGGTTACGCCGTATCCTTCAAAGCTCATATTTACGCCGTAACACCATTAATCAGTTACGGCGTAACCTTCACAAATAATTCATAGGCCTTTGTAAATTAATCTTTAGAACATATATTTGGCCTTTTCTCACATATTTTCCACTCCAACGCATCATTTATCCTGAAATGCAATTATGAACGAAGATGAACGAATTAAGTATCATATTAATACAAGTGAGGCCATAAACACGGGAATTTGATATATATAAGATCAGGCTAATTTGATGTTATCAATCATGTAAACAACATAAAATATATAATCCTACATATTTCATGGGTTTTTGGTTGGTTTCTGGGTGCATTAAGCTAATTTTTTATTTATTTATTTATTTTTATAAAAGTTTATGTTTTAAAAGAAAACATATGAAAAAATAAATTGTTCTATAAAGCTAAGATACACCCATGTGAAAAACTGGTTTTTTTACAGTTTTGTGCGACACCTGTACGAAAAAAATGATTTTTTTTTAGTTTTGAGAGATACCTAGTTGACAAACATGAATATTTTTAAGTTTAGAGCTACACCTACAATCACACATGAAAACATAGACTTTTTTTTGAGGATACTGATAACGCTACACGCGTCGTTCGGGGTCAAAGGAACTTCCTTTTCTTCGAGCAAGTTTTATAACACCCTAGGCAGTGAACCTAATCGTTGTAGTGTAGTAATTAGGGTAAGCCACGGGTATTGATATCGTTCTCTAGGGGAATAGGAATGCTAGTAGGGAGTTACTACGCTAAGGTTAAGGTTGAGGAAGATTATTTTTTATCTTTTTATATTTTATGAAAAATGGAAAGGTACGAATCTCGGGTATTGGATTTGGGGGGTTGGTATTTCTACCGATTACTCTACTATTATCTAATTATCTAAACTAGGGTTGTGGGAGTCTATGTCTAATTAATGTGTGCTCGTATGATAGTTTAAAGATGTGTTTACTTAGTTTGTATTACTCCTTAATTATCTCCTATTGATGGTTGAGTGTCACGTCTTATTCCTAGTTGCGTTGTGTGTCTAAAGTTGTAGGGTATGCGTTTCTCCCTAACTCTTCGAACTTACCAAAGGGTCTTGTCTACAAACCCACTAGAGATTATAGACTCCTACTCTAAGGCGCTCTTTGGATGGTTTAGCCTACAATTACTCAGGTAATTATACTCTAAGGTTCACAAAGATGAATCAAGCATTAAGTACACAACGAATGACCTATCGCATTACTAGATCATTAATCAACTAAGATAAGAAACAACCAATCAATATTCAATAATTAAGTTTCATACTTCCTAAGCAAACACACAAATAAATTAGCCGGACATGGAGAACATGCAAGCATACACACAAATAATCAAAGACATAACTGAATTAATGAAGTAAAGACTTATCTTGATGTAAGATAGGGTTTAAAACCCTAAAATACTGTACAAGACACCTTAGGTTCGGTTTTAGGTTTTTACTCCAAAGACTCTCCACACAAAGACTGAAAAATTCGGATTCTATATATAAGATTACAATTGCGACGGCGTCACCTTATGTTTAGTGACGCCGTCGTGTCGCCGCCATTAGGGTTTCGTCTTGGCCACGTTAACCTTGCGACGGCGTCACCTTATGTCCGTGACGCCGTCCTCTTCAGCTTCTGACGTCGTCTGGATTGCATCTAGGCCGTCTGAGTAGCGACGACCTACTCTTCCATAACTGGACGTCGTCACTTGAAAATACGAGTTTTGAGACCTGTATCGTCACAATATTTTTGGGACGGCGTCGCCATTAACACCTGACGCCGTCGCCTTCTACTTTCAGCAACTGTGAGTGTCTCGATTTTGACTTTGGCCATTTTCTTCATATATTCGCGCCTTTTCGTCCAAATAAGTGCCATTCCAGCATTTTGCCTTTACGAGACCTAAAAAGTGAAAAGGAACGATATTAAGCAATAACGGATACAAAAGTGATCAAATAAGGACTTAAACGACCCCTCAAAATGGTGCCTTTTAAAACCTTATCAAATATCCCTACACTTGTTATTTGCTTGTCCTCAAGCAAATGTGCTTTTAGCCAATTAATTTATAAGTTAGGGGTCATGAAGCATTAATTCAAAACGGTCCACAACACATATAAGCCCCGCAAAAGTCATAACAAGCACGGAAATTACATACTAGCACCTCACATGGGGTGTTTGGATACTCACATCTCTCTAGGGTGTATAAATGAAATATAACAATATAGGAAATGGAAGATAAACACTCATTAACCTGTCCTAGTACATAGATTACCATAGGCTTGAGAATAGATCAAACCTCCATCGCTTTGGCGTAAGCACCTAGGAAAGACTATCAAAGAGGTCTTTAAAGGGTTGTAACGTTAGGCTTACGGTAGGGAAACAAGGGTTTGGTGGGATAGGCTATTTAGTGGTGGCAAGTCAAAAATCTCTATGTTAAATGCATACGAAGAATGGCGTTGCTAAGCCAAGACTCGACACTCTAAACTCTAGATAACTGAAATAAATAAACATAAATTTAAAGGATAGATGTAGGATGGTAGCCCGTATGTTTTTTTTTTTTTTTTTTTTTTTTTTTTTTTTTTCATACACTTTTACTCTACCATCCTCTACGATAACATCAAAACACTAGGGATTTATAGGCACATCCCTACACTTGAGTTTTTATTACTCTAACACTAATTTGACCCGAATTGAAAAGATCAAAACACTTGGGGTACATTATTACGCAAACAAAGAGAATTTGAATTTAACGTTCCCTTCCAGTCATTTCATAAACTTTAACTTTTCCCATGAATCCCAATCATCCCAAAACTGTATACAAAGGATATGACTCGACTTAGCAACTTATGCAAGCAACTAGATAATTGAACTAAGGGTTTAGGGTGATAACAAACATTTGCACTAAAAGTGAGTGCATAAGGGGTAGGCTAAGGCGATTTGGGTGTATATTTGGGGGTGGGGTGTAAACAATGCTCTTCATTGATATTCCGGAAAAACCAAAATATCACGAGAACCGCGAA
This sequence comes from Chrysanthemum seticuspe, assembly GCA_019973895.1. NCBI lineage: Eukaryota > Viridiplantae > Streptophyta > Magnoliopsida > Asterales > Asteraceae > Chrysanthemum > Chrysanthemum seticuspe. Next base: position 320,884,650 of record BPTQ01000004.1, on the reverse strand, counting down.
AAGGATAGGCTCTGAGGGGTTAACTAGGGGTATCGTGTACTAAAGATGAGTACAACGCAAAGGGTGTGGGGGAATTACTCAACCGATGTGGAAGAAGTAATTATATTACAGGTATCAAACAAGGGTTATCCTAATGCCTCTTATCATTTAGTTATTCCTAACTACACAAGTGTAGCCTCACTTGCGATCTCGGAATGCATCACAAAACAAGTTCTAGAATCTAATATACTACCGGTTCACACTCTAAGCATTAAAGATGAATGCTTTAATTCCTACTAATCTAAGGGCGATCCTCACATTTTGGGTGGAATTTGGGTGGTAAAGGGTTTTTGTGCTAGTCATATAACTTCCTATCCATGAGACGCTTTTGTTAAGACTAATGGCCTACTCCTATATGTCATGAAAAATTTTAAATTTGGTGCCAAAATTACCCTAACCGACATTTTCTCATGGTTTATTACATAATCACAATTGGACAAAGCAAATAATCAAGGATAAGCATAGTTTCAAAGTTCCCGTTTTATTTTCCCTCCCTACACTTAAACTGAACATTGTCCCCAATGTTCCCCGAAAGTATCAAAGTTATGATAAAAGAAGGTAATTAAAAACGAAAGAAACTAATACTCCCCTGATTAGCTCGGTAAGATCCGTGTAAAGTGGTGGTTAAACTCTTTTCCAAGAAGAATTATTGCGTGAAAAGCTCCTTCCAATCGTATGTAACTTCTTCTTGACAAACTAAACCTGCACACTTGAAGAAAACAAACGAAACCTTCGCGTAAAATCGGCGGTAATAATATATATAAGACTCGATTTAAACTAGGATATAATGTTTGTGGAATGGATGTTTACAGAATTTCTAAGAAAATTAAGACCTGGAAAATTCCAAAAATTTATAAGTAGCTCAGAAAACGAGAAAAAGTAATCTGATGTTTTTACTCCTTCCTGACGCCGTCAGGTTGCAATCCTGACGCCGTCAGGTTATCCTGACAAAAACTGGTCTGCGATTTTCTGGAAAAAATTCTGGAAAATTTACATCTTTAGAATCTGGAAAAATTTCTGCAAAACATCCATTATGACTCGATACAAACATTTGACTCGAACAAACAAACATAAATATCTTTTAATTAATTGTTATTCTCATGTTTACGTTTCTTTTGAAAACGTGTGTAATCCTCCCTACACTTATCCCTTATGTAAAATACCTTTATATGCAATTAAGACGAAGTTAAAAACAAAATAAAGCATTTTTACAAATTTAAACATGAGGATAAACAATTAATAAAAGATATATGACACTAACAAGCAAACAATTAAGCATGGGTTGCCTCCCACGAAGCGCTTTTCTTTATTTAAAGAGTCTTGTAGCTAGACTCGTAGTCGTGCTCCTACGTTGCCCTAATCTTAGAGGCCCATTCGATCTCCTTAACTCTTCTTTCATCACGAATATATTCAGGCCCTAGTTCAAGACAAGCAGTGTAGTAAACTTTGTTCTTCCAGTCTACTTCGAATGCCGGAATGTTATCTACATCTAAGTTATCCATGCCCTCAAAATTCTTATTTTTGTGGGGCATTATATATTTAACATTCTCGGTTTCATTTGAGAACTCGATTATCCCTCCCTCTTTATCATAAACCATCTTAGACTCTTCTATAAATGGTTTCCCAAGTATCACGTCTCCTAAAAACCCATCAATGATTCCTTTGACATTTTCCAGAATCATGAAGTCACACCTATATGTGAAGTTACCTATGAACACGTGCAATCCCTTAACCCTCCCCACATAGTTACTTGCTTTCCTAGGGCGAAAGGGGTCCCTCATAGGCTCTAGCTTTTTGCTCATGATCCAATTGTAATAGAGCCTAGACATTATATTCATGGGTGCCTTATAATCAATGTAGGTGTGATCCCTGTATAAGTATCTAATCATACACGGTATTTTGATGTTTTTAGGGTTTCCCCTCCTTATACGAGGCTCGAAAGATGGTCTTGGAAAATTAACCACATTATGGTGATAAGCGGTTTCTTTCCTTTTAGGGTATAAATCAAAGTACTCCCTAAGTTCTCCCGTCTCCTTACTACCCTTCATAATTTCTAACATCTTATACTCTCCTTTTTTATAGATCATCATCCGAATCACTTGTAGTCGAATCACTATCTAGAGGTTGATCAGATTCCTTAAGGGTTTCCTTAAGTGTATTCTCAATTATCATATTTAATTTCCTAAGCTCTCCAATCTCACTCATGATACGGGCTCGAAGTTGGTTAGCAGAGGCTGGGTCAAGCAGTGGGTATTTGTTTGGTGGTGAAGCGTTGGTTGGTTGGTTATCATTCTCCATGATGAAGAGTGATGGGGTTACGAACAAAGGTTACGAAGAAGGGGGATAGACTAAGAGAAAGCTATAAAAAAAAAATGAGAAAAATTTACTTGATATGAATCAAGCAAAGAAACCTAAACGAGGTGGACTACTAACTAGCTATTCTATTCCCGGGCAGCGGCGCCAAAAACTTGATAACGCTACACGCGTCGTTCGGGGTCAAAGGAACTTCCTTTTCTTCGAGCAAGTTTTATAACACCCTAGGCAGTGAACCTAATCGTTGTAGTGTAGTAATTAGGGTAAGCCACGGGTATTGATATCGTTCTCTAGGGGAATAGGAATGCTAGTAGGGAGTTACTACGCTAAGGTTAAGGTTGAGGAAGATTATTTTTTATCTTTTTATATTTTATGAAAAATGGAAAGGTACGAATCTCGGGTATTGGATTTGGGGGGTTGGTATTTCTACCGATTACTCTACTATTATCTAATTATCTAAACTAGGGTTGTGGGAGTCTATGTCTAATTAATGTGTGCTCGTATGATAGTTTAAAGATGTGTTTACTTAGTTTGTATTACTCCTTAATTATCTCCTATTGATGGTTGAGTGTCACGTCTTATTCCTAGTTGCGTTGTGTGTCTAAAGTTGTAGGGTATGCGTTTCTCCCTAACTCTTCGAACTTACCAAAGGGTCTTGTCTACAAACCCACTAGAGATTATAGACTCCTACTCTAAGGCGCTCTTTGGATGGTTTAGCCTACAATTACTCAGGTAATTATACTCTAAGGTTCACAAAGATGAATCAAGCATTAAGTACACAACGAATGACCTATCGCATTACTAGATCATTAATCAACTAAGATAAGAAACAACCAATCAATATTCAATAATTAAGTTTCATACTTCCTAAGCAAACACACAAATAAATTAGCCGGGCATGGAGAACATGCAAGCATACACACAAATAATCAAAGACATAATTGAATTAATGAAGTAAAGACTTATCTTGATGTAAGATAGGGTTTAAAACCCTAAAATACTGTACAAGACACCTTAGGTTCGGTCTTAGGTTTTTACTCCAAAGACTCTCCACACAAAGACTGAAAAATTCGGATTCTATATATAAGATTACAATTGCGACGGCGTCACCTTATGTTTAGTGACGCCGTCGTGTCGCCACCATTAGGGTTTCGTCTTGGCCACGTTAACCTTGCGACGGCGTCACCTTATGTCCGTGACTTCGTCCTCTTCAGCTTCTGACGTCGTCTGGATTGCATCTAGGCCTTCTGAGTAGCGACGGCCTACTCTTCCATAACTGGACGTCGTCACTTGAAAATACGAGTTTTGAGACCTGTATCGTCACAATATTTTTGGGACGGCGTCGCCATTAACACCTGACGCCGTCGCCTTCTACTTTCAGCAACTTTGAGTGTCTCGATTTTGACTTTGGCCATTTTCTTCATATATTCGCGCCTTTTCGTCCAAATAAGTGCCATTCCAGCATTTTGCCTTTACAAGACCTAAAAAGTGAAAAGGAACGACATTAAGCAATAACGGATACAAAAGTGATCAAATAAGGACTTAAACGACCCCTCAAAATGGTACCTTTTAAAACCTTATCAGATACCAAGATGGAAATTTGAATTTCTATAAAGAAAAGTGTAAGAGGATACCCAGATGGAAATCTAAATTTCTATAAAGAATTGACTAAAGGTGAAAAAAAAAGTAATAGGTCTATGATATGATGGGTGGGCTAAATGTGATTAGAGTGAGTACAATGTAGAGATTACGGTTAAATTTTCAAAAAAACGAGTAAACTACAAATTATGTTCATAACATTTACCATTTTTGTGGGAAATGTCCCTAATTTTGAAATTATGCGAGCTATGTCCTTAACGTTCGGACTTTTTGCGAGAAATTTACTTGAGGCGGTACTGTAGTTTGCAAATTCTCGTTTTTTCTAACGATCGTTAAGATTTCTCATTTGTGGATATTAGAAATGACTAATTTACCCTCCTTATCTTCAATAATTTCTTTTCCATTCGTTTGCCTTCTTTCCCGCAAATATGCGAAATGACTTATTCACCCTCCAATCCTTGAGGTACAAAAAAGTTATGATTTAACTTTCATATCAAACTGCTTCATTTGGGGCCATTTTTTCACCTAACAACTAACACAAACATAAATAGATTGTCTATTCGTCTAACACATGCAAACAAAAACCCTAATTTATTTTAGACCCTTTTCCTCTACTAATAGACACAACCTAATTAAAATGATATTTTGTATTTATAAGGTAGCAGGTGTTATAATATTCTTGGTGTATGCTTGCTTTTCAATTTTATTATTGGATGACAATATTTCATTGTAAGGATATTAGTCATTTCCTGCGTAAGAAGAAATGGTATATATTCTATAGCCTATAGTTACGCTATGATATTTCACCAAAATTAAAAAAAACTCAAATACCCGCTAAAGGTATAATAGTTCACTAAAAATGTTTTTAGTGAGATAATATACCTTTTAACGCGTATTTTTTATTTTTCAAAGGTTCTTAAAAAACATGTAAATTAATGCAAAAACACAACTAATGGAGGTCATCTAAGGGACAACATAGAGCCCCTACTAGTTTAGGAAGGGTTATAATATTTTTTGGCGTATGGATTAGATGACCTCTCGGGTTTTCGTTATGGCTCATGGACCCAAATAGAGGAATTCATTGGTTTTGTTTTTGCATGCCATGATGTTGATTGACCCTTGTGCCGACATTTAGATATTAGAGTTTTAGTTTCTTAGTATTTAATTGGTGGAGAAGATGGATAGTGACCGACTACTGTCTGTAGTCAAGTGAGTGACAGCATCTTTAAGTACTTGTGGGCATTTTGAGCACCAAGGCATTTAGCCCACCCATCATATCATAGACCTATTACTTATTTTTTCACCTTTAGTCAATTCTTTATAGAAATTTAGATTTCCATCTGGGTATCCTCTTACTCTTTTCTTTATAGAAATTCAAATTTCCATCTTGGTATCCTCTCACTCTTTTAAAAATATATTTTTTATATTGGTGCTCAAAATGCCCACAAGCACTTAAAAATGCTACCTATTCCTTGGTGCTCAAAATGCCCACAAGCACTTAAAAATGTTGTCACTCACTTGACTACAGACAGTAGTCGGTCACTATCCATCTTCTCCACCAACTAAATACTAAGAAAATAAAACTCTAATATCTGAGTGTCGGCACAAGGGTCAATCAACATCATGGCATGCAAAAACAAAACCAATGAATTCCTCTATTTGGGTCCATGAGCCATAACGAAAACCCGAGAGGTCATCTAATCCATACGCCAAAAAATATTATAACCCTTCCTAAACTAGTAGGGGCTCTATGTTGTCCCTTAGATGACCTCCATTAGTTGTGTTTTTGCATTAATTTACATGTTTTTTAAGAACCTTTGAAAAATTAAAAATACACGTTAAAAGGTATATTATCTCACTAAAAACATTTTTAGTGAACTATTATACCTTTAGCGGGTATTTGATTTTTTTTTAATTTTGGTGAAATATCATAGCGTCACTAAGGCTTTAGAATATATACCATTTCTTCTAACGCAAGAAATGACTAATATCCTTACTATGAAATATTGTCATACAATAATAAAATTGAAAAGCAAGCATACACCAAGAATATTATAACACCTGCTACCTTATAAATACAAAAAATCATTTTAATTAGGTTGTGTCTATTAGTAGAGGAAAAGGGTCTAAAATAAATTAGGGTTTTTGTTTGCATGTGTTAGACAAATAGACAATCTATTTATGTTTATGTTAGTCGTTAGGTGAAAAAACGGCCCCAAATGAAGCAGTTTGATATGAAAGTTTAGTCACGACTTTTTTGTACCTCAAGGATTTGAAGGTGAATAAGTCATTTCACATATTTTCGGGAAAGAAGGCAAACGAGTGGAAAAGAAATTATTGAAGATAAGGAGGGTAAATTAGTCATTTCAAATGTCCACTAATGGGAAAACTTAACGATCGTTAGAAAAAAACGAGAATTTGCAAACTACAGTAGCGCCTCAAGGAAATTTCTCGCAAAAAGTCCGAACGTTAAGGACATAGCTCGCATAATTTCAAAATTAGGGACATTTCCCACAAAAATGGCAAATGTTAGGAACATAATTTGCAGTTTACTCTTTTTTTTGAAAATTTAACCGTAATCTCTACATTGTACTCACTCTAATCACATTTAGCCCACCCATCATATCATAGACCTATTACTTGTTTTTCACCTTTATTCAATTCTTTATAGAAATTTAGATTTCGATCTGGGTATCCTCTTACTTTTTTCTTTATAGAAATTCAAATTTCCACCTTGGTATCCTCTCACTCTTTTAAAAATATATTTTTTATATTGGTATCCTTTAATTCCTCAAAAAAAGTCTATGTTTTCATGTAGAATTGTAGGTGTAGCTCTAAACTTAAAAATATTCATTTTTGTCAACTGGGTATCTCTCAAAACTAAAAAAAAAATCATTTTTTTTCATACAGGTGTTGCACAAAACTCTAAAGAATCAGTTTTTCACATGGGTGTATCTTAGCTTTATAGAACAATTTGTTTTTTCATATGTTTTCTTTTAGGGCACGTTTGGTAGAGAGAATTTCAAAGAAATGAAATAAAGCAGAGAATAGAATCTCAGAGAATAGTAATCAGTAGAGAATTTTGTTCAATTCTAATGTTTGGTAACAACAGAGACTTGACCCGAGAAATGAAAAAAAATATTATTTAAATTATTTAAAAAAATATATCTTTTTTTTAAATTTATTTTTTAAAAATTTATGTACTATCTTTAAAAAAAATTATTTTTTAAAAATGTATTTATTTAAAAAAAACTTGTTTTTTTTTTAAATCTTTTTTAAAATGTATTTATTAAAAAAAAAACTTATTTTAAAAAAAAAAATATTTAAAAAAAAAATAAATTTTTTTAAATTATTTTTTAAAAATGTATTTAAAAAAAAAAAAAAAAAAAAAAAAAAAAAAAAAAAAAAAAAACATGTTTTTTTTAAAAAAAAGAAATTTGAAAATATATTTATTAAAAAAAAAACTTAATTTTTTTTTAAAAATATATTTAAAAAAAAATTATTTTTTAATAATGTATTTAAAACAAAACACATTATTTAACAAAATTATAGTTGAAAAAAATGTGTCTACATCAAACTTTTATAAAAATAAATAAACAAATAAATAAAAAATTAGCTCAATGCACCCAGAAACCAACCAAAAACCCAAGAAATATGTAGGATTGTATATTTTATGTTGTTTACATGATTCGGGTGGTCTAGGATGGTGATAATATACGAATGCCATGTTTAGAGAGATGAAGAGAGGAGAGGGAGTTCTTGAGAGAGAGTTGTAAAACAAAAAAAATGCAAGGTTAGATTTCCAAGTTCAACCCCTTCCAAGGATGGAAGGGGTATTTATAGTTACAAACAATACGCCCTCCTGACGGGCTGTGGATCAGGCATACAGTGGGTAAAGACCCGTCCTTCCTCCACGGTGTTACTCTAAACTAATCTATGCTACTAACTAACTAATTAACTACTAAACAACATAAATAACTACAAGCCTACGAGCTAACATATGCTAGACCATAATTGGGGTGACCGACACTTTCACATGGAATTTCCAATTACTAATAAAATAATTTATGAAACTAGCCACACACCTCACCGTACACCATCTTTTAAAGAAGACTCTAGCCACTTGCACAAACTTAGATCATCTTAACAGTGAAAATTTGTTTGATTTCATGTAAGGCTTTTTGTTAAGATGATATGAGTTTTTGCAAGTGGCTAGAGTCTTCTTTAGAAAACGGTGTACGGTGAGGTGTGTGGATAGTTTCATAAATTATTGACTAAAATACACCATTCGTCCCTAATCTTGTACACACGCATCACGATTGGACAAAAGTTGGCCTTTTCATAGTTAGAGGTCCAAAATATGGGTTTTTAATGCCAAACAAGTCCTTTGACCACTAATGCCAAAGTCAATGTTGTTAGGATTTAGTAAATCCAGTTATTAAAGAGTCGGTCACCTCAAGTATATGTAATCGTTAGAAAGCTCGTAGTCGTAGATTATTTAATGTTTAGTAGTATTTATTTAAGTAACAATGTGGAGGACGGATGGGTCTTTACCCACTGTATGCCTGATCCACAGCCTGTAGGTGGCGATTTATGTAAGAACTATAAATACTCTCTACCTCCCAAGGTAGAGAGTTGGAGCTCATAATAAGATTTTTCTTTCTCTCAATAAAGTTCCCAACCTCTAACTTTCTCTCTCTAAAACCTCTTGTATACACCTCTTGTGTTTATGGTTTGATGTATTTGTGAAATCCAATATGTTACAAATGGTATCAAGAGCCATGGTTTGATCATCTCTTACATATCCTTGGATTTCTAGTGGTTTTTAGATGGTTTTTGAGTTTGAAAAAGTTTAGTGGTTTTTGCATCATTTGGATCATTTCTTGTGTTAAAGTTTGAATTTTGGGTGTACTTTTGTGTTAAGAATCATTGTAAGTGCTTGGATTTTGATTTGGTAAGCTTGAATCACTGTGGTTGAGCTTGTTTTGGATTGAAAAGTGTGTTTTTGAAGTTTTTCTTGCTAGCGATTTGGTTCTCGTAGTATTTTTCATCATAGCGACTTGCTTCAGTAAAAGTTAGCGAGTTACAGTGTTAGTTGTTAGCGACTTGGTCCTAGCAACTTGTCTTTTGAGACAAGCCGACAAACAGTACACTTAGTGGATTCTCCACTACTGGTAGCGACTTGGTGAAGGTAGCGACTTACTTTCAATTTTGTTAGCGACTTGTACTTAAGTTTCTTAGCGACTTGGTGTTAGCGACTTGGAGCTTAGCGAGTTGCTATTTAGCAACTTGACGACTTAGCGACTTGGTGCTTAGCGACTTGCTGTCAAAATTCGTAGCGACTTGGAACTTAGCGACTTGGTTCAAGAATTCTTAGCGACATGTTGACTTTTCCCGACAAAACTTCAATCGGCCATAACTTTTGAACCGTAACTCCGTTTTCAGTGTTCTACCCATCAAAACGACCGCGAAAACGAGGAGAATGGCATGCCGAATCAACTAAAGTTCTTTCGGGTCAACCCTCAACGCCTAAATCCGCTCCGAACAGAAGTTATTGAGGTTTTTTAGTTTTTAGACCTAAAAGTCTCCGTAAAAACGTGCATCAACCAATCCAAATCTCAACCAAACAACATTTCAGCATTTCCTACGAACAACCTAAATTCATCGGTCATCTTAACACACTCGACTGGTCATTGCTTAACGGTTTCTTCTTGATTTTGTAAAATCCTGCGAAAGATTCTATTTCTCGGTTTAAATCATAGATTTGTAAAATTCCGTGCACGTCAACAACATGCCTAAAGTTTCGGATTTAGTTGTATCTAAGATACTCAGTTTGTACGACATGACCAATGAACAGAAGATACCCAACAATGTACTACAGACTATCGTGTTTGAGTCGGATAATGCTAAAATGGAATCTTCGTGCTCAAATTCACAAGAGAAAAAGGTGCACCAGCCACAACCTGTGCAAGTTAATGCAAAGGAACGCTCCATGGAAGCTTCAGATTTACCCAAGATAGAGGTACACTAGCCACAACCTGTGCACGTTAATGCAGAGGAAAGTTGGATGGAAGTTTCTGGTATACCTAAATGTGTATCTTCTACTCAAAATGATGATTATGAGTTGCATGAGTACTCTGAATTTATCCCTGAGGACTCCCTTACCACTAAGTTTAACATATATAAGGATCAAGTTGCCATCTATGAACAACGTGCTAAATTTGAGCTGACCACACGTAAGCAGGAAATGGATTGCCAAATGCATACATTAATCAAAAAAAGTAACTTAAGGGAAGAAACATTAAAACAAGAGTTAAATTCCTTACAAGAGAAACTTAATAAAACTGCTAAGCAAAAACAAGAACTTCAAGAAAATGTAAAAGTGCTTAAGCAGGAGTTCAAACAAAAGGAATCAAAACATTTAAATGATTTTTCTAACCTTAAAACTTTAAAGAACAAACTTGAAAACATGTTGTATGTACAAGGCAACACCATTCAGACTGCTCACATGATCACTAAGCATAGAGTATTAAGCGATAAGCATAGTACTGGCCTTGTAGAAGAACCCAATCCTGAGTATGGTAAGAAAGCAAAAGCTGCTCAAAAAGTGATCTATGATGGTAATGAAATCCTGAAGCCTAGACAAATGCCAACTTGTTTAGAATGCACTTAAGAAAATAGAGAGTTAGAAGATGCCTCTAGAGAGAAAATGGAAAAGAAACTAAAAGATCCTTGGTGTATAGATCATAATATAACATTCAAAACTCCAAATTACACTAAGGATAATTGGATTGCATTAAACAAGTTTAGACCTCAAACTTAGTTAACTTCTGAACAAGTGTTCTGGAAATTAGATATGGAAAAGAAAAAGGCAGATGAACTTGTTGAAAATAATCCTCCCCTTAGGAAATTGCCTCCAGCCACTGTGTATCCTACAAATACACCAATGCATTTAGTTCCTAGAACTATTGCCACTAATAGCAAAACCTTAATTAGCCTATATGTTGTTTATCAACTATTCGTTGATTTTGAGAAAACATGTAAGAAGAGGATCACACCCACTGGTATAACTGAAGGGGAAAGGGGTTTTTAGCAAACTAAAGAATGCTATTTAACTGAGGTCATGCCTTTCTTTAAACAACTAAAAGATCAATTTGAGAGTCTTAAAAAGGGGATGGATTTAGATATTAAAGAAATGGAAAAGGAATTTGATGCAATGATAGTTGAGGTTAGTGACTATGAGCGAGAGTTAAAATATAATGAGATTGAGAGGAAGAACTTGCATACATTGAATGAGAATCTTATTTCTGAATGTATCACTCAAGATGTGTTTTACACTGCTACGAATTGTTCCATTAATGCTTCTCAATTTCATGAATTAGCTGTTACTTTGAAAGTCTCCCATGATCGTGTCATTGAGCTTGAAAAGACTAATTCTAAACTAAATGAGAAAATTGATCTGGATGATCATGCTAATTTGGTAAAACATCTTTCTAAACTAGAAGTTGAACATTTTAATTTACAACTAAAGTATCAACATCTTAAGAAAATGTCAAAACCTCAAATATCAAGACATCTACAGATGCTCCAGAGTTTGATGCAGTTTTTCAGATAAACAAACGTGATGAACAGATTCAAGCTCATTGTAACACGATCAGAAAGTTGAAAGCCCAAATTTCTCAATTAAAGGGTGAAAAGAACAATGTGACTGGCTCCCAAATGCCTCCTCCTTTAGATTCTCAGTATTTTCAAACTTTTCATCTTCAAAACTTAGTAAATGCTTTACAAAAGGAAAACAACAGTTTTCTAGAAGAAAATGAAAAGGTTAAACGACACTTTAAAGAGTTATATGATTCAATGAAAGTCACTCATGACAAAAACAATGAAAAAATAACTTCTTTACAAAAAGAAATTGAGAATCTGAGGAGTCAGGAAAAAGGGAAACTGCCACTTGTTTTTAATGAGAATGTTGTTTCAAAGTCATCCTCTGACTGCAAATATACTGTGACTGTTAAATACATTCCTCCTCATCTTAGGAATAATGAACTTGTGTTTCATAACTATTGTGCCCACCTTAAGGATAGTCTAGAATGTCTTCGTGAGATTGTGGAAGAGGATTTCATAAATAAGCCTCTTGATAGAGAAATTAGGTTTGCTTGCATTCAGGCCAAACGATCTCAGGAGCTGCTAGAATGTCTAATTGCAACATGTCCTAAATCCTTAGGTGCAAAAGGTAAAGCTGTGATGCCTTGTTCTATGCCTAGTGCCAAGCATACAAACCATTCCATGCCCAGCTTTAAGAAAGTGAACACTAATGTGCCTTCTAGTAGTTCAGATCCTTGCACATCTAGTTCAGGAATGCAAAAAGTAGATCAACCAACTAATGTTCCCATAATTCCCTATATAGGAGTAATATGTGACATTAAAGCAAGCGGGTCAAAGCCTCCAGACAATACCAAGCAAGATAGGACCTCGCAAGCTAAGAATGTGCATTGGAAGAGAGTAGAAGACCATCCTAGGAACTTTAAGTTAAAGTTGAATAAAACGAATCGTGTTGATTCTAGTATTAGCCTTAGGCGTACTGTAATTAATTTGAATTCTGATACTTTCTGCGAACCATGTAATGATGTCTGCTTGAATTCTGTTGCTAATCATGAATGTGGTGTGAATGTTTTGTCTAATGCTGTCAAATGCCCAGTTAAAATTGTTAATGCTAAAAATCATGCTAAGAAGGCTAAAAGGCAAAGACGAAAGAAAGTTAGAAAATAGTGGAAACCCACAGGAAGAACATTTAGTAAGATAGGTTATCAATGGATACCTTTTGGCCATAAGGATAATCAGTTCTGCCCTCAATCTGCTAAGACAATGCCCACTAGAAAATAGATGCCTACTGGTAGAACTATTCCATTAAGAAGTGAACATACTTTGAATAGGTCAAATACGGACACCAGCACTGCATCTATTCCTAATGATTCCATTGCTTCTATTTCTGATATGGGTGTTTCTATTTCTGATGTGGGTGTTCCAATCACTGTTACTAATCAAATGGAACCCATTCTTCTTGCATGGGGATCCCAATTATCCAGTGTTAGATCGATATACTTTAATCAAACTAACTTAACTAGCTTGTTAAGGTTTAATAACCTCGGATAAATCCTAAGTTATTAACAAAGAAACACTGAGCAATCTTTATCAAGTACGCGGAATTTACTTAACAAAGCTAAGAAGAATAACTTTATTATAAACTCTAAATCTGCTTATTATGCAGATACTCTAATACAACTCTAAGATAATCGAACTTTTCTCTAAAACACTAATTCGTAAACTCTAAAACTCTTTTTCTGAAATCGTACCTCTGATGCCAATCTAGGAGTCCTTTTATAGGCTCAAGGATATCCTAGTTGGTTTACAATTGATAACCTTGTACGACAAGTAATCTAAACATGGAATACAATACTTTCCATAAACGAATATAACAGTTCTTTTGTTCTAGCAGTACTTTGACTTTATCTTGCAGTACTTTGACTTTGTCTTTAGCAGTACTTTGACTAATTGACTTCTTCCAGTTCTTTGCAGCTTACAGTACTTTCATATCTTCAGTAATTTGATATCTTCAGCACTTTCATATCCCAACAATCCTCCCCTAACTTGAATTCTACTTGCTTGACTTCAAGTTCCTTTGTGAATATATTTTTTAACAGCTTCATCTTTAAAATGGATTGTTTCTTAGTCTTTAGATTGTATCTCTGTAATATCTGTGCTTGTCAAAGTATCTCTTAGAATTGTTCTCTTCACAGCAGCATCCAGCAATCTCCATCTTTTCAGCAACACAACAACATATGACAGTTTGTACAGTAATTCAGTTTAAGTTGCATACTATTCTCATCACATCTAAGTGAATCATTGAAAATTTAATGGATTTAGAACTCTTTACCAAAGCCATTATCTCTGGAGTAGCCAAATGTTTTGGTGTGTAAGACCATGGTACATTGATAACCATATGATTTTTAGCAAACCACCAGCTATCAACAGATTTGTTTTGTCTTTACCAAAAGCTGTACCCTTCTAGACTAGTTAGTTCTTTTATCTAATGGTGAACTAATTACCAATAATGGTTTTTCCACTGCCTTTACCACAAACCATTTTCTTGTGGGCTAGCCAACTCTTCACATTACTGATATGGTGAGTTGATGACCATCCAACTTATTAGCAAGTTGTCAACTAAAAACGGATTTGATATATCTTTACCAGAGCCGTTTGCTCATGGATTAGTCAATCCTTTTGTAACCATGATGGATTGATAACCTATTGATGTTATCATCACAAAAACCATTTATTCAACCTTTATTTCAAAAATATTTAATACTTAGCAAAAAGGTTTTTCTAAAAATATTTTAACTGGTTTAGTTCAGAAAACAGTACTTTAATGAAAGTACTGTCTGATAAGCAGTACTTTGAATAAAAGTACTGATATATCAAAAAGTATTTATTCAAATAAAATTCATACCAGTTATAGATCATTCTCAGCAATAGTAGTCCAGTCTATAAACAAATTGATAACCATGCAAGCAGTTTCATTAGCCTCTTCTACTTCCAATCCATGCTCTAGCATTCTTCTCATGAGATCAACTGTAAGAGGATATCTTCTTTCTGCAAACATGTGTATCATTGTTCCATTTTCTAGCTCCAAAACATGAACTCCAGATTCTTCAAAGAATCTCCAGCAAACTATTTCCCAGCTTTCTTGATCCTTCCAAATATCATCAGTGCTTTCTTCATTAGTTTCCCACATAGTTATAAGATCACCATGTAAAACCAATCCAATCCCTTCTAATGGATTATCTTCAAAATAAGCCTTCACAACATGATATAAGTAGAATAGATCTACTCTATCTATAATATGCAGCAAATCCCATAGCCTTTTGAAAACTCTGAAGCTTTCATCTTCTTTATGAAAGACCATGTAATCTCCATTCTTGGATTTCTCAACTTTGAAAACACTAATCTTTGATCTGTTCATCTTCATGTCATTATCTTCATTTGTATAATCAAAATCTACCACTCTGAGATAATTCTTCAATTCATCACTAGTCTCAGATCTTAATTCAACCTTTTCTTTCTTTGAAAACTGAACATCTGTAACTTCAGTTTTTCTTTTTCTCTTTAAGCTCTTCTTCCTTTTAGCTTCAGTCCAAAAAGCTTCTTCTCTAAAGTCTTTAATGCCTGCAACATCTTTCTTATAAGCTTCTCTCTCAGCATCATATAATCTCTTCATATCCACATAATTTAGCTTCTGCAATCCTTTAAATCCTCAGCTTTTTAGATATGCCATCATTGCATTCCTTTCTTTAGCTAAATTAGGTCTTCTTTGCATATATCGAACAGGTGTAGGAGACTCTAATGATTCAGTAGCTTCAGCATTCAATTCCTCATGTATTTTCTGAGCTGCTTCTCTATTCTGAGCTTCTTGAGCTTCCTGTTCTTCTCTATATTTAGCATTTAACTCTTCTTGAACTTTTCTGGCTACAGCTTCATTCCTAGCCACTTCAATTGCTCTAAGTTCTGCCAAAGTTAGTTTCTTTTTCTTAGTTTCAACCAGAACACCTTTCCCTTTGTCTTTTGGATCAATTGCAGGTTGATCAGTTCTTGGTTGTTCTTCTTCTTGTACATCTCTAATAATAACTCCTCCTCTTGGTTGTGACAAATCTAACATTGTAGCAATTAATTCATCATCACTCGCAAAATGAATAGTTTTGAATGTAGGTTCCTCCTCTTCTTCTATAACAGTTGTAGAAGGACCAGCTTCTTCATCAAAATTCAATACCCTTGGAGTTATTGGTGTTATTACTTCTTCCCTAGATGTATCATGAAAATCAGTACTTTGATGTTCAGTACCTTGATCATCAGTACCTTGAACTTGCACTTCTTCTTGTTCTTCTGAAATAATCTTTTCTGCAGTACTTACAGATTCTTTCTTCTTTGTAACATCTTCTTTCAAATTATCCTTTTCTAAATTCCTCCCCAAGTTGACAGAAGATGATTTAGGAACCTTCTTGCGTTTCAATTCCTTACGAAGTGCTTTACGACGTTTGTTTTCCTCCTTAACCCATAAGTTGAATCCTTGAATATAAGGTTTAATAAAATTCCTCAACCAGAAATAGTTACGCTTCAACTTCCTAAGTGCTTTAGCTTGACGCTCAACAGTCTTGTTCAACCGAGCTAACTCCCTTGTTAAAGCATAGTTATCCAAAGGCAAACCTTCACGAGGAATAGTATGATCAGCACCTTGAAAAGAAGAATGTGCCTCTCAAACAGGAACAGAACGTTGTGGAGTTGGAGTAGGTGTTCTCTCAATCTCTGCTTGAACTTTAGGACTTGGAGAAACATCACCCTGTAAAGATGCAGTACCTTCACGAGAAGCAGTACTTGCAGAATCAGTACCTTGTGAGGCAGCACTTTGTGAAGCAGTACCTTGTGCAGAATCAGTACCTTCACTTTCTTCATCCTCTCCAGCTGCATCACGTACATCTTGTACAACTTCCATCATTGTTGTAGTTAATGGAATATCTCCACCTCTGAACAAATTACTTCGCTTAGCCATGAATGTATAAATTTTGGCTTGTTGCACAATGACAGGTAACAAAGTAGCAGGTTTTGGAACATCAGACAATTGCTTGTTTAAGAAAACCTATACAAATCGTGGGTACATCAACCATGTTGACCCAGATGATATATGTGATAGCATCCCATCCAAAATAAGCCTTGAAAAATTAAACATTCTATCAGTAGCTAAGCCAACCACTGCAGATGCTATATTTGACCCAAACTGCTCCCAAGAAGTACTTTTAGAACTTATGCAATGGAGGAAAACATGAATCAAAAACTTCCATTGAGGACAGAATAATGCTTTCTTGAATGTTTGTTCAGTCAAAGAACCTTCATAACCAAGATTCCGAAAAGTATCCCAAATCAATTGCTTGTCAAAACGAATAGCCCCATCTTCATCTTCAAATAATAAATCTGCTCGAATAGAAGCTTCTGTAATCTGGATAGTCCGTCCAGCAACTGATGATCTAATATAATATTCATCCTCTTCCATATTTTCTCTAGCATTAGCCCAAAATTCTTGAATCCATGGTTCAATAACATCCGGCTCAACCAAAAGAGCATAACTAATAGGCGACCCAGTAAGATAATCAATTATATCATAGAAAGCCACATTCGCCTCAGTCTTATCCAAATTAGCCACCATATTGTGCTTCGAAACAGTTAAACGATTCACCATTGTAAAAAATGAGCACAATAAAGATCTTGATCGAAGAATAAGATGGTTATTGGGAGATAAGTATGGAAAAGATGTAAAGTAATAATATGAGAGGGAAAATCGGAAATTAGTTATTTATAGGTGAGATTTGAAAAATAACAACCTAAATAACAAAGTTACCGTTACTACCAATTACCCAGCAATATTACCGTTGGAACAGTACTTTAATACGACAAACAATACTTTCCACATAAGCAGTACTTTCCCAAGCAGTACTTTCCAAGCAGTACTTTCAAGAAAAACAGTACTTTGCCAAATACCTCCATATAAACTAAGTATAAACAAGCATCCTCCCCTCAAGCAATACACAAGACTATATCTAACACCTTATAGTCCTCCCCTTAAACATAGCTTAGTAGTTAATCATTCCAATGCTCACGACCAAGTGATTGAATCGTGACACATCAAAACCTTTTGTGAGTAAATCAGCTACATTGTCATCCGTGTGAACTTTAACCACATTAATAAGCCTATGCTCATAGCAATCTCTGATAAAGTGATGCCTAATCTGAATATGCTTTGTCTTGGAATGATACACAGGATTCTTCACAATACAAATAGTACTCTCATTATCAATATTGATAGGAGTATTCTTAAAATTGAATCCATAGTCCAAGAGTTGATTTTGCATCCACAAAACTTGACCACAACAACTTGCAGCAGCTACATATTCAGCTTCAGTAGATGATGTTGCTGCAATTGTCTGCTTTTTGCATTGCCAGGAGACTAACCTTCTTCCAAGATATTGGCATCCACCAGTTGTGGATCTTCTATCATAATTATCACCTGCATAGTCACTATCTGAAAAAGCTTCCAAGTGAAAAGGTGACTCTTTAGGATACCACAACCCCAACTTAGGTTGTTGTTTCAAATAACAGAAAATTCTTTTTACTGCATTCAGGTGAGAGATCTTTGGTGAGACTTGATATCTTGCACATAGACAAACTGCAAACATGATATCAGGCCTTGATGCAGTGAGATACATAAGTGAGCAAATCATAGATCTGTATAACTTGACTTCAACAAGCTGTCCATCTTCATCTTTACCCAATGAATTGATAGATTTAATCGGTGTAGTAACAGCCTTCATACCATCAAAATTAAACTTCTTAAGTATGTCTGTAACATACTTGTCTTGGCTAATGAAAATTCCTTCCTTGGACTGCTTAACCTGAAGTCCTAAAACGAATGTTAACTCTCCCATTGAACTCATTTGAAATTCCTTCTGCATCAGCTGCTCAAACTCCTTAACCATGGACTGTTTTGTAGCCCCAAAGATGATATCATCAACATAAACTTGAACTAACATGATATCTTTCTTGTCTCTCTTGATAAACAAAGTCTTGTCTATAGCTCCCCTCCTGTATCCATGTTGTAATAAGAATGTAGAAAGCCTCTCATACCAAGCTCTAGGTGCCTGGTGAAGACCATAAAGAGCCTTAACCACCTTATAGACTTTGTTTGGATGTTTAGGATCTTCAAAACCAGGAGGTTGTTTCACATACACCTCTTCTGTAATAGTGCCATAAAGAAAGGCACTCTTGACATCCATCTGATATACCTGAAAACCCATATAAGAAGCAAAAGCAAGAAAGATTCTAATTGCTTCAATCCTTGCCACAAGAGCAAATACCTCATCATAATCTACCCCTTCCTCCTGTCTATAACCCTGAGCAACTAACCTTGCCTTGTTCTTGATAACATTGCCTCTTTCATCTCTTTTAACTCTAAAAACCCATCTGGTTCCAATAACTCTCTTCCCATCTGGAAGATCACATAAAACCCAAACTTCTTGAAGTTTAAATTGAAGAAGTTCTTCCTGCATAGCTTCAACCCAGCTCTCTTTAGTCAAAGCTTGAGCAATATTTTTGGGTTCCTCTTGAGAGATGAAACAAGTAAATAAGCAGGTCTGATGGTCCTTATGATTTAGCCTGTTTTGTTTATACACAAAGCTAAGTAAAGCATTATGAGGTTTTGTGAAACCCTTAGCTTTGTGTCTAGTCATAACTCCAGAAGTAGAAGGACCAATGATTTGATCAGTTGGATGATTCTTATGAATTCGTAAGATTGGTGACTGTGGAACTTCATATGTATCATCTAAGTTAGTATAATCAGCACCTTCATTGGAATCTGTGAAAATACCTTCATCTTCAAGCTCATCATCAGTTTCTTCTAATCCAGGCATGGTAGGATCATCCAAATCATCTAAAGTACTGTCAACAGGTGCAGCAGTACTTTGATCAAAAGTACTGTCCAAAGTACTGTGAGAGTACTCTGTAGACTTGTTCTTCTTCTTTGCCTCTTCATAAGCTCTCCTTTGTTCATCAGTGTAAGAATGTGCTAACACATCTTGAAGAAGCATCTGATTAAGTTCCTCTTGAATAGATTGATCCTCTGCAGATAATGAGGATTGTGGTGCAATACTTTGATTTGGAGAATCAGTACTTTGCTTAGGAACATCAGTACTTTGTTTTGGACTTACAGGATCTTTATTAGGAACAGCATCAGGTCTAATATGAACATCATGAACAACATATTGAATATCTTCTTCATTGTGCAAAGGCTGTTTTTCTTCTCTAACAGGAACATAATTCATCGAAGGAGATAAAATCTCAAGATCAAACATCCAATCAGGACCTTTACCTTTCTCATTGTCTTGATCTTCTAAAAATTCAACATGAAGACAATCTTGAATCTTCTTAGTAACTCTGTTGTATACTCTAAAGCCTTTACTGTTAGTGCAATATCCCAATAAGTAACCTTCTTCAGACTTGCCATCAAACTTCCCCAGATTATCAATAGTGTTCAAAATAGTAAGAGGGCATCCAAAAGGCTTCATAAAACGAATGTTGGGTTTATTGCCCATCAGCAATTCATAGGGTGTCTTCATCTGTGGTTTGGTGACAGAGACCCTGTTAAGTACATAGCATGCAGTACTTACAGCTTCTGCCCAAAATTGAATAGGAAGATGAGAATCTGCTAACATAGTCCTTGCTGCTTCAATCAAGGTCCTATTCTTCCTCTCTGCAACACCATTTTGCTGTGGTGTTCTAGCAATACTAAACTCCCTCTTTATGCCTTTATTAGCACAAAAGTCATCCATAAGCTTCTTGAATTCAGTTCCATTGTCGCATCTAATACCTCTAACCTTGAGTCTTAATTGGTTTTCAAGTGCTATAATTAGAGTCTGAATAGCATCAAAAGTATCATCTTTAAAGCCCAAAAAGAAAACCCAACTGAATCTAATACAATCATCAGTAACAACCAAACAGTACTTCTTCTTATTTAAACTTGCCACAGAGACAGGTCCAAATAAATCCATATGTAATAGCTCCAATGGTTCTCTAATATTTCTTTCATCAAGCTTCTTGCAGGAAGCTTTGTGTTGTTTACCCTTCTTGCATGCCAAACATGATTGATCATTCTTGTAAGTCTTTGAAGGTAAACCTCTAACTAAATTGCCTTTGACCAGTTTGTTGATTTTCCTGAAATTCACATGGCCCAATCTTCTATGCCATTGATGTGCCTCTTCAGATGTTGCTTTAGCCACCAAACATGTGGCTCTACCATAGGAATGTAGACTCTTCATGTCTAAACTATACACATCATTTGTCCTTGGTACTCTAAGTACTACCAAGTCATCATCAACAGGTTTGAAGTCAGAAGAAAGAATGAGACATTCTGTGTCAGTGAATAACACAGGATGCTTTTTATCACAAATTTGAGAGACTGACAACAAGTTGAACTTTAGCTCCTTCACATATCGGACATTCTCAAAGTCAATTCTGCCAGCTTTAATTGTTCCTTTCCCTGTAATCCTTCCTCCATTGGGATCATTCCCAAATGCAACTTTTCCTCCACTAATATTTCTAAAATCAGACAGGATCTCTTTATCGCCTGTCATACTTCCAGAGCAACCACTATCCACAATAAGATGATCTTTAAGCTCCTCTTCTGGATTGCCCTGCACACAAAGAAAAGAGTTAGAAACTTTTAGGAACCCAAGCCATTACTGACTTGT
This sequence comes from Chrysanthemum seticuspe, assembly GCA_019973895.1. NCBI lineage: Eukaryota > Viridiplantae > Streptophyta > Magnoliopsida > Asterales > Asteraceae > Chrysanthemum > Chrysanthemum seticuspe. The sequence continues at coordinate 320,863,354 of BPTQ01000004.1, read as the reverse complement.
GTTCCCCTTGAGAAGTTACAAACTCAAATTCTTTGAGTATGTAATTCTCACTATCTTTCAAATTATGATCCAAAATTATCTTTGTAGAATGTAGATTTTCAACATTCTTTGATTTTTCAACATAAATCTCTTTTACCAGATTGTTAGCATTTTCTTTTGTCACAAAAACATTTGATTCACTTTTTGTTGAACGTACTGTATGTCTCTCAGCAGTACTGTCCCTTTTAATCCATTCAGTTTTAACAGGTGGTTCTTGTGATCTAGATCCCCTATATGAATTGTGATACCTTCTAGGTTGATAGTGAGATCTCCTAGAATTTCTATCTCAAGTATGGTTTTCAGTACCTTGTCTCTGAGCAGTACTTTGGAAAGTACTGTGAGATACTGAAGGTCTTCTCTGATGTGGGTATCTATGATCTGGTGAGAAGTTTCTGTGATTAACCCTATTAGAATTAGTCCAAACTGGTTTGTGCTCTCTAGGTCTCTGATTGTTAGACTTATTCCTTGGAAACTTGCTTAGATATTCTGAGTGTTTGTCACAATCTTTGATTAGGTGAGTAGGACTATAACACACAAAACACAGTTTTTGACCCATATGACCAAAGTGATTTCTTCTATGTCTATGCCCAAAATTATTTTGCCTTCTTGATGACTGATAAAATCTGTTTTGACCATAATTATCCCAAAAAGGTTTAGCAGTACTGTTTTGAAAAGGTTTTGCAGAAGGTACTGCTTGTTGAGCAGTACTTTGGTTTAAAGGTACTGCTTGATTTTGAACATTATTTTCAATAGTTTCTTTGGGTTTCTCAGACCTAGATTGAGCAAGAAGCTTCTTCCTAAACTCTAGACTATCTACACCATAACGAGAAACATCAGGCCTAGAGGGGTGATGACTAATGGGATGAGGAACAGCATGATAACCATTGTCTTTCTTATATTCAAGAGGTGGTTCACTTACTGAGCCCTCATTACTAGATGAATCTAAGTAGTTAATGAGCTCATCATCACTAGTGGTTATGTCCTCAAAAACACCATCATCCTGATCACTAGGTTGGTTTTCTTCTACATGACTAAAGTCCATTCCAAATCCTAAGCCTGTTCTAATGTAAGCCCTTCTCTGTTTTTCAACATAAGCAACATGGGACAAGCCAGACTCTCCCCAAGCAGCAAACTTAGCTAACAAATCATCTCTTTCCTTAGTTAATTTCTCAATTTCAGCAATTTTACAGTTTAGTTTCCATTCACTAAGTTTTAACTGGTAATCCTGTTGTTCATATTTTTCAGCCCAAGCCATTTCATTATTTTCATGTGTTATGATTTTAGCTTCTATAGACTCTAAAGTGATTTGATATCCTGCTACCTCAGACCTAGCCCTAATACAATTATCTCTTTCAATCACATAACTGTTAAGTAATTTTTGATAAAACTCATAACAGTTTGAGCATACCTCAGAGATAGGAGACTGAGTTGGTGAAGTAGCCACCATATCAAGAAGAACAGGATCATCTTCACTTTCTTTGCTCCAATCAAATCCTCCAAAGCCATCATCAGATTCCAAAGCAGCATGTTCAGATTCTTCATCAAAAGCAGTGCTCCAGTCCAATGCTTCCACTGTGTCTTCAACTGTATCTTCCACTGCTACCATACAGTAGGTCACCGGTTCATCATCAAACTCTTCACTCCAGTCCACTTCTGATAACTTCTCTTGAGCAACCAAAGCCTTTGTTTTAGTTATTGGAATTTCCTTGAGCTCAAGTTTAGGCTTCTCAGATGTTCTGTTTGCTTGATACTTAGCAAACCTGCACTCCCTTGCAAAGTGACCAGTCTTTTGACAATTGAAGCATTCAATTTTAGATTTGTCAAAAGTTATTCCTTGTTTTGGCTTAAAATCAATATTTTTGCCTGTCTTCTTCATGTACTTTTTGATCCTTGCAGTGATCAAAGCAACTTGCCACCTGATATCAATTTCTTCAAGTGCATCTTCTTCAATCTGTGCTAGATCCTCTTCATAAGTGACAGGTAAGCTTGCTTGTTGTGCAAAGAAAGAGCACACAACTTCATCTGAGTTCAAAGTGGTAGATGGTGGGGCCTGCTGAGCATATGATGGGGGATTGTAAACAGCAGTACTTTGAGAAACAGTACTTTGAGGAGAAGCAGTACTTTTAGAAGTACTGCTCCTCTTTTCAGATGATAGAAAAGCAATACTGTGAGATTTGGAATTTGGTTGACCACTCATCTCATGTTCATACACCTTCAGTTGATGATAGAGATCATCAAAGTCCATAACATCCAATCCTTGTTGTCCTCTGATCATAGTAGCAATCACATGCCATGTAGATGGCAAACTTCTTAAAAACATCAAATTAGCATCCTCAACTGATACTTCTGCCTTGTATAACTCCAACATGTTGAGGATATTCTGAAACCTATCATATGCAGCATCAAGACTCTCTCTTTCTCCAACTGTGAAAGTTTCAAACTGTTGTTTCAGCAAGTTTCTGTGCATCTTCTTAGAGGCTTCATTCCCTCCAAATCTGGTCTTGAGAGCAGCCCAGAGCTGCTTAGCATCTTTAGCATCATGAAATTTGAGAAGATGACCATCTGGAATGGCAGACAAGAGAATGTTAAGAGCCTTCTCTTGATTCCTTAGGGTTGCTGCTGGTAAAATTGCCTTTGGTGCTAAAGGTTGTCCAGGAACTTGAACAGGTTCTGGAACAACTTCATTCCCATTCACAATTACATTCCACAGAGCATGGTCTGTAATGGCAATATACTGCCTCATCTTCATGCACCAGAGATCATATTCTCCCTTCTTAATGACTGGAATTCTGAGTGAGGTGATTGAGGGTGGTGGAACAGCTTCAGTCGACATCTTGAGTATTGTAGGGTTTCTTCCTAGTCAGAGTTTCCACACAAGCTCTGATACCACTTGTTGGATCGATATACTTTAATCAAACTAACTTAACTAGCTTGTTAAGGTTTAATAACCTCGGATAAATCCTAAGTTATTAACAAAGAAACACTGAGCAATCTTTATCAAGTACGCGGAATTTACTTAACAAAGCTAAGAAGAATAACTTTATTATAAACTCTAAATCTGCTTATTATGCAGATACTCTAATACAACTCTAAGATAATCGAACTTTTCTCTAAAACACTAATTCGTAAACTCTAAAACTCTTTTTCTGAAATCGTACCTCTAATGCCAATCTAGGAGTCCTTTTATAGGCTCAAGGATATCCTAGTCGGTTTACAATTGATAACCTTGTACGACAAGTAATCTAAACATGGAATACAATACTTTCCATAAACGAATATAACAGTTCTTTTGTTCTAGCAGTACTTTGACTTTATCTTGCAGTACTTTGACTTTGTCTTTAGCAGTACTTTGACTAATTGACTTCTTCCAGTTCTTTGCAGCTTACAGTACTTTCATATCTTCAGTACTTTGATATCTTCAGCACTTTCATATCCCAACATCTAGTTATCCATTCTTGTCTGTGTTCAACTGTAGATCGTTCAAATCGTTCTGTGGTACCTGGACTCAGGCTGTTCCAAGCATATGACTGGAGACCGGTCGCGGCTCATGAACTTCGTGAGCAAATTCATTGGGACAGTTAGATTTGGGAACGATCATTTCGGTGCAATTATGGGTTATGGAGATTATGTTGTCGGTGATAGTGTTATCTCCAGGGTATATTACGTAGAAGGTCTTGGTCATAACTTATTCTCTGTCGGTCAATTCTGTGATTCTGATCTAGAAGTAGCCTTCAGAAAACATACTTGTTTCGTTAGAGAACTTGATGGTAAAGAACTTCTCAGAGGAACTCGTGGTTCAAACCTATACACCATATCTATTGAAGAAATGATGAAATCTTCTCCCATCTGCCTGCTGTCAAAAGCTTCCAAAACTAAGTCATGGCTATGGCACCGTCGTCTCAATCACTTGAACTTTGGTACCATAAACAATCTTTCCAGAAAAGACTTAGTAAGAGGATTACCTAGACTTAAGTATGAAAAGGATCATTTTTGTTCAGCATGTCAATTGGGAAAAAGCATGAAATATGCCCACAAACCAAAACCCACAAACTCAGTAATGGAAGTTCTTCACACCCTTCAGATGGATTTGTGCGGACCCATGAGAGTGAAAACTATTAATGGGAAGAGATATGTGTTAGTTGTGGTTGATGACTACTCCCAATTCACTTGGGTTAAGTTTTTGAGGACTAAGGATGAAACTCCAGATGTCATCATTAAACTCATTAAACAACTTCAGATCCGTCTAAAAAAACGGTTCGAATCGTCCGAACTGACAATGGAACTGAGTATGTTAATAAAGAACTCAATGAATTTTATGAAAATGTTGGAATCAGTCCTCAAAGAAGTGTTCCTCGAACTCCTCAACAGAACGGTGTAGTTGAAAGACGAAACTGAACTCTTGTAGAAGCCACAAGAACAATGCTGATTTACTCAAAGGTTCCAATGTTTCTATGGGCCGAAGCTATTGCCACTGCATGTTACACTCAAAATCGATCTCTAATTCACACATCTCATGGAAAGACTCCATATGAACTTGTCCACAATCGAAAACCTGATCTATCATACCTTCGTGTGTTTGGAGCTTTATGTTATCCAACTAATGACGGTCAAGATTTAGGTAAACTGAAATCTAAAGCGGACATTGGAGTATTTGCAGGATATGCACCAAGCAAAAAAGGTTACCGAATCTACAATAAGAGAACCCGAAGTATCATGGAAACAATTCACGTTTCGTTTGATGAACTGACTGGTCAAATGGCTCCAGGACAATCCAGTTCTGGACCCGCATCTCAACCTTCATCGAGTAGTCCTATCAGTTCTACTCTTGTACCAAATCCGTTACCAGCAACTCCTTATGTACCTCCATCAGAAGATGATTTGAAGAAATTATTTGATCCAATGTTTGAAGAACAATATAAGCCAAGTGCTAATGATCTGCCAATTCCATCAACAGAGGATGCTTCTATCCCTGTCAATGAAGTTAACCCTTCAGTTTCAATATCATTAAGTCAAGAAGATCATGCTGCTGATCACTCTGTCTCATCAACAAATCATCAATCATCAAGTGTACCCATGTTGAAGTTAATCCCTTTGATACTCCCAAAGATGCTCCATTTGAAAATATATTTGCTCCTGAATCATCATCAGAACCATCTTCATTAGGAGAAATCAAATCTGCTACATCAGTTCCTCAACCACAACTACATGAACACCTCAGAAAATGGACTCATGATAATCCATTGGACAACATCATTGGAAACCTCTCTCGTCCAGTATCCACACGTAAACAACTTGCAACCGATGCCTTATGGTTCTTCTTCAACTCTGTACTCTATAAGATCGAACCAAAAGATGTTAAAACCGCCATGAATGAAGACAGCTGGTTCAATGCAATGCAAGAAGAAATTCATGAGTTTGATCGACTTGATGTATGGAAATTAGTACCTGCACCAGATTGTGCTATGATCATTGCTCTAAAATGGATCTTCAAAGTGAAACTTGATGAGCATGGCGATGTTTTAAAGAACAAGGCTCGATTGGTTCCAAAAGGATACCGTCAAAAGGAGGGTATTGACTTCGAAGAATCATTTGCTCCTGTTGCTCGTATCGAGGCAATCAGAATTTTCTTGGCTAATGCTGCTAGTAAGAACATGGTAGTCTATCAGATGGATGTAAAGACAGCGTTTCTTAACGGAGATCTTAAAGAAGTCGTATACGTTAGCCAACCTGAAGGCTTTGTGAATCCAGAGCATCCTACTCATGTTTATCGTTTGAAGAAGGCTCTTTATGGTTTAAAGCAGGCTCCAAAGGCATGGTATGATATGCTATCAAAGTTTCTTCTATCTACTGGATTCAGCAAAGGAGCAGTTGATCCAACATTGTTCACCAGGAAGTCAGGCAAACATTTAATTCACGTTCAAATATATGTAGATGATATTATCTTTGCCTCGACTGACCCCAATGAATGTGACCGTTTTTCTAATGAAATGGGTTCTAAATTTCAAATGTCAATGATGGGACAAATGTCATTTTTCTTGGGATTACAAATTTCACAAAGTCCCGGAGGCATTTTCATAAATCAATCTAAATATGCAAATGAGATCTTAAAGAAATTTGGATTTGATTCTAGTGATCCTGTTGACACTCCCATGATTGAGCGTACTAAACTAGATGAGGACCACTCAGGGATCATGGTAGACCAAATGAAATATCATAGTATGATTAGATCCCTGATGTACCTCACAGCTAGTAGACCAGACATCTTGTTCGTTGTTTTCATGTGTGCTAGATACCAGGCTAAGCCTACCAAAAAGCACCTTGAAGCGGTTAAACGGGTCTTTCGGTATCTCCAAGGAACCATCAATATGGGACTTTGGTACCCGAAGGACACCGGTATGTCACTAACAGCCTATGCAGATGCTGATCATGCAGGATGTCAAGATACTCGTCGAAGTACGTCTGGAGGTGCTCAGTTTTTGGGTGATAAGCTTGTGAGCTGGTCTTCAAAGAAGCAAATGAGTACTTCTATTTCCTCTACAGAGGCTGAATACATAGCCATGTCATCTTGTTGTGCTCAAATCCTATGGATGCGATCCCAATTATCTGATTATGGCTTTGAATTCAACAATATCCCTCTGTACTGTGATAATAAAAGTGCTGATGGATCTAAGACACTCTCCTTGTGTCAATGATATTTTGTATGATATTATCAAGCAAGCGGAATTTACTTAAGTAATACTTAGAAGACGAATTATATGATGTAATGAGAATGAACACAAGTTAACACAAAACTCAAGCTCCAATATTATTAATGAAATAATACGAGTGATCTTAGTATCACTAGGGTTACACCTTGAAGCTTTTGTAGGTAATCTTGTAATGTAATACATACCTAAGACAATAACCTAGGATCTCCTTTTATACAACAAGGAGTCCTTTAAAAGATAAGTATAAAGTTAACATAATAGAATATACACACAATCTATTCTATACTTATCAAAACGCGTTTAACCTTATCATAAACTGATAACAGTGGTAATGAAGAACTTGCAGTGGGAATACGTTTCCACTGCTAGTGTTAAACCAAGCAGTGTAAACCACTACTATCCGTGGTAACGGATTATTCCCAACAATCCTTCCCTAAACTTATGATTTCTCTGCAAATCAATAAGTTTCTTCAATATGCATTAACTTCAAGGATTTGGGGAATTTAATCAAACACTTCACTTCTTTTCTTTTAACTTTTGTATAGCTCTTGAACACTGATCTTGAATCCTTTGTAATAATTCTCTGACCTTCTCATTATCTTCATTGACTTTTATGTGTAAGCTTAACATTATTGTAAGAGCTCCAGCTCTAAGTGGATATTCTTTCTCAGCAAGCATGAAAAAGTCTTCTCCATTAGCTGTAGAGACATGATGAACTTCACATGAATCATAATAAAACCATTTTGTACCAAGACATGTGAATAAGGTTTTCCAGTAGTCATCATCAGCATTTGGTTCAAAAAGCCTTCTAAGATTTACCCATAATTGCATCTCCTTTGTATCTTTGAGATTTTGACCATTAAACCTTTCTTAAACTAATTTCCATAGTGTATTAAGGTCATCTCTGTCAAAAGCTTTAATAAGATCTTCAAATGTTATGAAAGATGAAGTTTCTCCTCCCAGCCTTGTAATCTTCCATGTTGAAGCAAGATTGCTAGTAGTGTAAACTTCCCAATCAATGATAGGATGTCGAATTTGTAGTGGTTCTGGATAAAAATCTCTGTCTTCAATCACAATCATTTCAGTCATTTGATCTTTAGTGAACTTCTCAGTAGGAATCTCCTTCTCAGTAGACTTTGTATGATCTTCATCAACCTTAGTCTTCTTAATAGTTTGAGAATCACTGACTTTGGCCTTTCTCTTCAATCTAGGAAATATTGTTTCTTCTTCTTCAGAACCCATTGGAATAAAAGATTTATCTTGTTTCATAGTTTTGTAGTAAGCCCTTTCAACTTGATCATCAGACATTCCTTTAAATTGATGCCTTTCCCAGTTACCAACATGACAACAATAAGTCTTCATATATGCAAGTATTTGTGCCTTGGTTGGTTATCTTTGTTTCTTCTGATTCTTCTTGACTGAACTGATTACATTATCAAGTGCTTGATTGTTCTTCATTATGATAAAATCCTTCAACTGAGCTGTTCTTTGTTCCTCAGTTAAGGATGCATCAGCAACAAGGTCAATTGCCTTTTTCTTGATTTCTGGATTATTAGCAATCAAGAATTGAATATCTTCTTCAGTAGGAACATAGCTAAACTCTGGAGCCTTTTCTTTCATAATTGTAGGTTGAACAGTGGAAATTGAATCAGTATCTTCCATTCTATCCAATCTTTAACTTCCAAAAAGTTTGCAACTTCTAGTTCTTGCAATCTTTTCTTTTTAGCAACTTTCTCAGCAATTTGATCTTCTGCAATCTTCTGAGCAATTTCTCTATCAAGATCAATCTGACCTTTTCTTTTCTTTGAAGTTTTTCCTTCAGGTTGTTGTACATCTTTCATAACTGCTTTACCTTTGTCTGTCTTCAATTTATCAAATTCTTCACTTGCAGTGGCAATATTTGGCTCTGCAGTGGAAACAAAATCAGTGGTAAAATTAGTTGCTGTTTGGAAAATGTCTTGATCTTCAAGTTGCTCTCCATGAGTTTCAGCTTCTTTTGCTCCTTTACTTGTATCTTCTTCATCTTCAAAATCAATTTTCCTCCCCTCAGTGTTAGAACCTGTTTTCCTCCCCTGTTTGGAGGAATTTCTCAAATCTTGATCAGCTGAATCACCATTAGAAGGTGAGGATGAAGATGAAATCACCATCTTTGTAGTCTGCATGTGCTTTTCAACCTCTGCATCTCTTCCTTTAAGGTCTGAATCTCTGTCTTTAATAATTGAACATCCTTGGCATGGTTCTTCTTTACAGTAGCCAAGTCTTTTTGTAGAAACTCAACCTGCTTTGCTAATTTGGTACACAAAACCATCAATTCCATTTGGTTGCCACTGCCCTCAGCCCTTCCAACTGTGTTACCTATTGGGAGAGGTGAATCATGGGGCAAAGGTCCAGATTCCTCCATAGTAGGACTAGGTGGAAGTCTAGAACCACCACTGCTTGTTCCTAGACCAAAAAGGTTCAGAAACTTGTTGTGTTGTCATGAGAGGAGTTGACTGTTTTGACCTTCTCTCATAAGTTCTTGAAACTGGTGGTGTATAATCAATGTTAGGAACATTAATTATAGGTGTGTTTTGTTCAGTGGAAATTTTAGCAAGCATTTGGGGTAGGAGAGGTGTAAAAATCATATTGCCATATTTATTCAAATTTTGAAAAACTTTAGGCTTTAGGAAAGTGATTTGATAAACAGTAGTATGAGATTGCAGTTGAAATTCATTAAGCACAGCTTGCACAAACCTTGGATACATTAAAAATTTGGTTTTACTTTGTACATTGCCTTTCATACTTGTAAAAATATAATTGGACCAGTTGAAAATCTTATCAGTGACTAGACAAACCAAAGGATAAGCCATGGTTGAACTAAATTACTCATAAGATGTTTTCTTAGGACTAAGGCAATGTAACAAGGTATGAATCAAAAATCTCCAATGAGGACAAAAACCACTCTTTTTGAAAGTATCCTTTTTGTCAGTGGTATCATACCCCATGGATGATAAAGTATCATGAATTTCAGACATAGGTAATGTGATGAGACCATTGAGATCATCCAAGTGAAGTACTCTCCTCAAGGATGCCTCAGTAACATAAATGGTTACCCCATCTACAGTGGCTCTGAGAGCATCCACTGTTTCATGTGCATCTCCAATTTCAAGTGTTATGGACTGAGTAGAAGTCCAAAACTGTTTGATTTGAGAGATATAGATTGTGGGTTTGAAAAGAAAAGCATACCTTATGTGAGTGGTATGAAGAAAATCCACAATCTGATGAAAAACGGGGCCACTCTTCTCATTAGACTTTTGTAGGTAGGCCACTAGGTTGTGCTCATCTGCAAAGTTCAAAGATGCCATAGAAACTTTTGATGAAAAATATTATTATGTCAGTAAGAATTGAAAGAATGACTAGCCAATTGAGAAAGAAAGATATATAGGGTCAGGGTTTATAATTATTGCGCAAGTAAAATTATCTTTAGAAAGTATTTATAATTTGGAAAGAAGATAATTTACTTAAAATTTTAACCCTATATATATATGACAATCAGTGGTTACTTTCAACGGCTAGTAAAAAATAAATTACTGACACAATCAGTTGTAACGGTTAGAACAACAGTGGTAAAATGACACTGTCAGTAGAAACTGTGAACTAGCAGTGGTAATTTTTCACAAAAATTTCAAAGAGCAGTGGGAAAATAAAATCATTAGTAAACTAGACTGCTCCCATCATAGTTTTTAGCCAACTACCAGCTATCAACGGATTTGATATGTCTTTACCATGAGCCGTTTGCTATGGACTAGCCAACTCTTAATCATAAAGAATATGGTGAGTTGATAACCATATAGTTTTTGGTAAACTATCAACCATAAACAGATTTGTTAAGTCTTTACCAGTAGCCGTTTGCTCTGGACTTCTTGATTCTTATGTGTACTAGACATGGTGAATCAATAACCATTTATTGTGTATCTCAGATATACACCTTTTAACTCCAACTCTTCATCAAAACTTGATATACAAACTCATACAAGATGAGAATAACCAACTTGGTATTTACTAAAGTTACCTTTAACCAAACTATTTCCCAAGCAAAATATCTTCCAAAGTCAACTCAATAATATCTATATTTACTCCTTTACCTACCAAAATAAGAAAAAGGTAAATATCTTCATTAAATAACCCTTCAACCGACTTTGTCTATATAAGGAGACTTGGCTTAAGGTAAACTTAATCAACTTTCATTCAAACACAATAACCCAAATCACATAAGCATGAGCAATCCCTTCAACCCAATCAACATCTCTTCTGACTCAGAAGAAGAGTATGTAATCGAATCAGAATCATCTTCAGAAGTATCAGGATGGTTTGGATACTTTCCACCAGGGGCTGGGTCTTCATCCAAAATATATACCAAAGAAACTGCTAAGCGAAAGCCTGCAGCTAAGACTGCAAAATCTCTTGAGTGCTACTCCGATGCATCAGATGATGATGATGCAAATGGTGAAACATATTCCATGGCAAAAGAGTTGCCAAAAGCTCTTTCAATAGCACTGAAAACAGCTATCTCCAATATGAAGCAGATATCAATTCCAACAAGGCCTGCAATGCGACCAAGACCTCCTCCACAGATTCTTGGGCTTCCATGTCCAAGAATGCAATCCACATTTGAGAACAAGAGAAAGAGAGCCCAGAAGAATAAACATGACTATGTGGGCAAGGGCAAGAGACCAATGGAATAGCTGAAGTCAGATGAAGAATATGCTAGGTTTCAGTCTTTTGTGTTTAGTTTTACTAGGAGTACTCTTGATTGTAATGAATGATGTGGTAGTAATGAAGTTTCTTTGTTTTTCCTTTTTCCACTGAAAGTATGTTACCACTAGTTTCAATATAGTCCCCACTATAAAACAGAATCATCAGTGAACAACTTAGATAAGGTCTAATAAACCTAGAGCATCGATTCACCAGAGAGTAACAATTTAAAACAAAAATCCTTCAGACTGCAAGTTACAAACATAAACCAAACACTGGAATCATAATTTCGTTGACAATGGTTAATATATTGAAAGAATTAAGCATAGCAGTGGCTATACTCAATAAAGTCAACACTTAAGCATTGATATATTTTCCAAGAGCACAATACTCCAATTTACTCCTCAACTACTTGAACCTTCCCCTCATTAACTTCTTGAATCCAACTGAATATATATTAAACTGATCATTCAACACAAATCACTCAAATCACATACTCCATAACTTTCACTCTCAAAACAACACCATGAGTCAATCAAGTCCAATCAATCTCTCTTCTAGCAGTTCATCTGATAGTTCCTGGGATGATTTTGTTTTGAAAAACCCTGTGAGAGTTGAAAAAGAGGAGTATGAGAAGGTTGTATCCAAGAAGAGAAAGCAGTCACTTGCTCTTTCAAATCCTCTTTCTGCTGGACCATCATCACTACAAGCAGAGCCTCAGGATGCAATAATCAAAGAAGACAGCTCAGAAATAAGCTCCTATGTGTCTCCATATGTTTCAGATGATGAGACCTCTAGAAGAGTCTTGAGTATTCCTCTTCTTGCAGCAATAGCACCTTCTGAAGAACTGCAATCATCACATTCACTACCATTGCTACCAGTACCACCAACAACTGTTCCTTCATCATCCTCACCACCTACTGGTATAGTGGTGATGGGTTTAGCAAGCCCTAGGGTGTATGACTGGATCAACATGCGTGGAGCTCCTAAGGTGATGCCAAGCTGGGGCTTTCCCAAGAAGCCATAAAGGATGAATGATGGGTAGTAAGGGTATGGGTTGTTTGTGGTTGTAGTAATGTTTGTACTCTGTACCTCATAGATGTAATTTTACTGCACTTTCACTGCAGTTATGTAATAAAAATAATAATCCATGTTTTCTTTTATCATTAGTGTTCCTGCATCACACATCTCAATCCACTTACTTCATTAACAAAAACTGACAAACAGTCTATTAGTATGCACAAAATCAAAAGATAAGACTTGTTGCCAGTCATGTGCATTGAACACCCATAATATGTAAATACAAGATCAAATCATTTAGTCCTTGGATGTTCCTGCACATTAGAGTAAAGAGTTAGTTTCTTTTGGGGACCCAAGCCATGATTGACTTGGATCTGCCTCGTGTATCAATATAATTGTATCTATCAAAGGTCATTGATACACCATTGGGATTGGTTGTAGAGGTGTTTCCTTTAGGTTTCCATTCCCAACGTGCTGAGGCCTTCACACCATTTCCCATGTCCCCCCTTTTCTTGTTCAAAATCCTTGCAGTGGTAACTTTTGAATGAGCAGTGGAAACTGCTGGTTTCTTTTTAGGTACCCACTGTTGGTTATTATTAACCTTTTTAGCTTGAAAGGTCCTTTTTCCTGTTTGTGCAGATTTTACAAAGCTTGTTTTAGTATTTGCACTTTTAACAGGTGACTTAGGGTGAGCAGTGTTAACAGTTTTTGCGGTGGCAAATGTTTTGAGGCCACTTCTAAGTTGAACAGCTCTTGGGACCATTTTTCAATTAGAAATAAGATGTACATTATGTTGATATCTGTTAGACTCCACCCTTTTATTCCCATAGACTACCCTTCTCCCAACATGATAGTCACAATAATCATGTAAATGATCAAAACTACCACAAATATAGCATGCTTTATTGTTCATCACAAAATCACTACCTAGTTGTTGAGATTTAACATGATTCCAACTCCTCTGGTTACCCCTAGGAGCTGTAGGCTTGTTCCTATACATCTCAGCATACCTTACAGTTGGTCTAGGTTTATTACCAGGTTTCCTAGGTTCCTCTGTAACAGTATTAGCAACTTTTGGGATAGTAGTCTCTACATTCTTTTTAACACTCTCATCTACAACAGATGAGTCACTAGCACTCTCAAAAACATCATTATCTAGCTTACTCTCTTCCTCACTCTTCACAACTGTGTCTTTTAAAGGACCATATTCTCTTTCAAGATCCTTAAAATCTTCTATGCCTGTATGAGCTAAATCTATAACTGGAGGTGAATGAACAACTCTTAGTGGTGGAGGCGCAGTATTATAACCCATACCAGACTTAGCTTTATTATATATTTGAGCATTCCAAATTTTATCAATTGACTCAGATTGATGATAACATGTGTCTATAGTTAAATTGACATTTTCAATTTTCTTTTGAAATTTTTCAAGCTCCTTTTGGTATGCTTCATTCACAGCAGTTGTATGTTCTACCTCTCTCCTAAGAAGAATCATATCATCATTATAATTTGACTCATTTGCCTGATAGTGCTCTATTTGTTTTTCTAAAACTGCCATGGCTCTCCTAAGATTAGCAACAGTATAATTAGCAGTGTATAACTCTTCTCTTTCATTAGAATATAAATTATTAAGTCTTTCAACTTCTCTAGCAGCCCTACATGTTTTAGAGCAACATTCAGAGTTTTGTACCTCAGAGTCAGAGAAAGCCATAAGAGCAACTTCAGCAGAAACAAGAGCAGCATCAGTGTGTTCTTCTTCAAGATCATCAGCCATGAAACTCTAATCATAGCTCACACCATCAATAGCCAACATTGCCTTTGGTTCTTCCACAGTTGGTCCCTTCTTTTGCTTGTACCATGTAGACCTGTTGTCCTTGGCCTTTGGTCTTCTACATTCCCTAGCAAAATGTCCAAACTTGTGACAGTTAAAGCACTCCACTTTCTTCTTATCAAAGCATGTAGTATCATCACCATTAATGTGAATAGGCTTGCCAGTCTTCTTGTAGAATTTCTTAGCCCTCATGCTAAGAAGGGCTATCTGCCATTTTATATCCATCTCCTCCAAGTCATCTTCATCGATTTGCTCTATGTCTTCATGAGTTAAGAGAGAGCCATCAACTTGTGTGGAGATAAAAGCATAAAAGGTAGGATCTCCAATACTAGAAACCTTCTTCTTTGATCCCGCAGTGGCAATATTTACATTGCCAGTGGAAACTTTAGAACCTACTGTGGCAATATCATCATCACTTTCATCTTCAGAATCATCACTGTCAATAGAATTTGACAACAATGCCAAGCTACTAGAGCTTGTACCAAGTTTCCCTGCCTTCTTCAACCTTTGTTCAATAAGTTTGAAGTTGTTGTAAAGATCATTGAGCTTCATTGTTTCTATGTCTGTTTTGTTTTCCCAGACAGTAACATTGGTTTGAAACTCTGAAGGCAAACTTCTTAGAAACTTCAAATTGAGGTCTTCCTTTTCTACCTCAATGCCAAACACAGTTAGCTGTGTAACAATCTTCTGAAGTTTGGTGAAAATGCTATCAAGTGAGTCATTGCTTGAAGCAGAGAAGTTTTCATAACTTTGCTTTAACAATGTCTTTTGAGTCTTCTTTGTAGCATCATTACCACCAAACACTGAGCAAATCTCTACAAACAGTTCTTTAGCAGTCTTTAACTTGCTGAATGCAATAATCTGGTCTCTAGGAAGAGTCATCAGCAACAGACTTCTAGCTTTAAGATCATTCTTCTTTTGAGCTTTTTCAGAATTTAATTCAGGCACAGAAACTTTCACAACATCTGTGTCACCAACTTTTGAAGTAGTGGTCACAGATTTGAAGGAATCACCAAGTTAAATGATCTCCCATAGAGCATAGTCCTGTATGAGGAAGTATTGCTCAATCAGTATCCTCCACATCTCAAACTCATTAAGCTTAAGCTTAGGGAGTCTGGGTGTAGAAGAAGAGTTTGATTGATTGTTTTCCATCTCCGTTGAATTGAGTGAGTGAGTCAAGCTAATTCCTTGGATCTTCTAAAACAAAATATCAGAACCTTCGCTCTGATACCACTTGATGGATCTAAGACACTCTCCTTGTGTCAATGATATTTTGTATGATATTATCAAGCAAGCGGAATTTACTTAAGTAATACTTAGAAGACGAATTATATGATGTAATGAGAATGAACACAAGTTAACACAAAACTCAAGCTCCAATATTATTAATGAAATAATACGAGTGATCTTAGTATCACTAGGGTTACACCTTGAAGCTTTCGTAGGTAATCTTGTAATGTAATACGTACCTAAGACAATAACCTAGGATCTCCTTTTATACAACAAGGAGTCCTTTACAAGATAAGTATAAAGTTAACATAATAAAATATACACACAATCTATTCTATACTTATCAAAACGCGTTTAACCTTATCATAAACTGATAACAGTGGTAATGAAGAACTTGCAGTGGTAATACGTTTCCACTGCTAGTGTTAAACCAAGCAGTGTAAACCACTACTATCCGTGGTAACGGATTATTCCCAACAAGTGCTATTGCTCTCTCATGAAACAACGTACAACACTCAAGAGCAAAGCACATCGATATTCGACATCATTTCATCAGGGAGCAAGTTAAAAATGGTGTGGTGGAACTATAATTTGTGAGGACTGAATACTAGTTAGCAGACATCTTCACCAAAGCTCTTCCTAGAGAACGTTTTCAGTTTATTCTTCCACGACTTGGTCTTAAGAGCCTACAACCGGAAACACTCAAATGTCTTCAAGAGGAAGAAGAGGAGTAAAAGGTTTTCCTTCATCTATCTCTTGTAAATATTTACTCGAAAAAGAAAATACAAAATTATAAAACCTTCAAAAATCAAATAGATAAATATAAAACTTTCAAAATCCATAAAAACTTAAAAATCTTGAAAAATTCCAAAATTATTGTCTTTTTGTCATGTTTTCCTCGATTCGATAATATCTACGGTCTTTGTGATGTCATTCAAAGAATGACACGGGACTTTAGATGTTGTTGGAATTTAAAATATATATCTATATATATATATATATATATATATATATATATATATATATATATATATATATATATATATATATATATATATATATATATATATATATATATATATATATTTGGGAGAAAGTGAAACAATGGTTTATTGTCATTTCAGGCAGTAACCCATTTTTCAAAGAAAGAACAGAGCCATGCTTTATCTTGTTTTTCAAATATCATGCTCTGATTCTATAAACAATTACTTACTATCTAATGAAAATTAATTGTTTTGAAAAATAACTAGGACTCTATTTTTGAAAATTATATGGACTTAACTTTTGTCAAAACCATCTATCTCTCAATCAACAACTTATGTCATTGATTGAGGGGGAGAATGATTTCAATTAAATCAAAAGGTTATTTGTCATACAATTGTTTTTCAAAAGATATTCACGCATGTTTAATCAATGGAGTTTAAAGTCTCAAAATCCGATCCTTATCAGTTAAAACGTTTTCCTAATCAAGTCACAATTCTCCTTAAAAGCTTTCAAAATAAATTTAAATCTACAGAGATCACAAATCTCAAATGATTTGATAATTGTGATCGGGGGAGAATTTGTGATTTAAATTGGATTTAAACTGATAATTCGGTAAATGGTTTTATAAGGATGAACAAGCTCTCCTTCCTACATGTGCCAAACGATTTCAAATTTTCCATGCACATGTTGAGGGGGAGCATCTATCTTAAACCACAAAGATTTGAAACGTGATCAATTTATCTCAATGTGCAGGTTCCCTCTAGTATGTGCAAAACTCTTTCAAACCTCAAGGCACATATTGAGGGGGAGCAAACCTATGAAAATCTCATCCTTCCCTAATATGCTTTATCTACCTGTTTTGATCATAGAAGTGATGTTGATATCTTTTAGAAAATGGTAATCAAAGAAGTTAATTCTTCCTCTTACCTCCGTGTGCTAAAAAAATTTCAAATACATGAAGCACATGTTGAGGGGGAGCTCTTGTTCTAAAAATATCAAAAACAATTCAGGTACAAAATGCTTTGATAATATATCACAAGTATCTGGATTGATTTTCAAATGGTTTTCAATTGGTTCCAATGGCAGATGAACAATACCAAATAGACCGACCAACTTTACTATATGTATGGTGATATAAGGACGATAAGGTTAGGTATTTGTTCCCATGATCCGCCAGAACCGGAGGGATCTACCCAGGGACAATCCACTAGATAGTGTAGAAGTCCTTAGGTATATTGAAAAAAAAAAGAGAGAAAATTGAGATATGGGAAGAGTGCGGACTGAGACTGAGCTAGTACTAGAATAAACCCAACAAGGTTCTAGTTATGAAGTCTCGGTAAGCACTAAAGGGGTTGAAGAATGAAAAAGAATTGAATGAGAAAGCCCTCCAATTATTCAACCTTAGGGCAGATACCGGGTTCAATTCATATGCTACTTATGGTTACCAAGGTAACATCGGTATTGAAGACAAGACGTCATGGACCTAGTGACGCACTGCACTTCATCTTCCCAAACCACTCAAGTTCCTCTTAAAAGGACTTGTTTCATTCTCACGGGGAACCGACATAATCTATCAACTTTCTCTTAGAGATTGTTGATATTGATGAAGGAGACCCTCTCCCTAGTCTCCGAAATAGGATCCAAATATGCACAAATTGAGTCTAGAGCCACGAGATCATCTATAAATCTCATGAGGACACTTTCAATGAAGACTCTCCGTTTCACACAATGTGGAAAGAGAGATTATATCTTATGAGTCCTACGCATTATCCTTGTGGTATTGCCAGAACATTTGAGTGATATGCAAACATATTCAAAATAAAGATGGAAAGCCTTCTAGAGCCAACATCAAACAAGATCCTGGTGGGTGGCATGTGAGATCTATTCAATAGATCAACCATGTGACAACTGAACAGAAACAATGGGGCGATTCAATCTTTTGAATCAATCCTGGTTCAGGTTATGGATTGACGAATACCTTTGAAAAACCGGTCGTTGTGCTTAAAAACTCTTTTCTTTAGCACATCGACTGTGTACAAATATTTCAACATAAAAGGTGTTTATGATTGATAATTGATTTTCATTAAAACCTTCGTTGTATTGCAAAAACAATTTCTATTGAGTGATACACGATTGTTTTTCAAATATCTTTCTATCAATTAGTGAATCTCAATTCGCTGGTTCACTCACTCCGTGTTGTCTTCTTTGAGACGTTCTGGTTTGAGAACAGCTAGAGCAGCTGCGAAACCCTGTCAAGGAAATTCTTTGGAATTTTACCTGATCACAGGCAGTACTTGTACTGATCAACGGGGAACCGTGGGCTGTGTACCTCAATTCAACGAAAGTGATCAAAGACACTTTTGTGTGCTTTATTGCTAACTGTTGTATGCAGGTACGCCTGACGTTTGCAGCTGATCAAAATGAAGCGGTCAATTCATAGCCGCATGCTCACACAATACATTCATTTCTAAAGAAATCATGATAAAGTGCATCAATGACTCTAACATTTTCACTTCATGCTTCTACTACGCTGCTGCCAATATCATGAATCAACGAAATATTCCGCTACTCTGATGAGAATATATCATGATCCAGAATGTGAGCATGTCGGTCCATAAGTCACAACATCATATAATACCAACACCACAATGGATGAGTCAGAGATTTATGTTAGCTGATGATCTCAAAAGCTGGCTCAAAATTATTATCACGTGGATCAGTTAAAGACCTCCACTTGGATTAACCAAACATGCATCATTGATGAATCAATGACTACGAGCTTCAGAGCAAAGAACTACATCAAGAATGCAAGAACAATTTAAAATGTAATATCTGTTTGTATTCAATGTAATTTTGAGGTGATTTTGAGGTGACCTCCCTTAGGGGAGATTGTTAGGATTTAGTAAATCCAGTTATTAAAGAGTCGGTCACCTCAAGTATATGTAATCGTTAGAAAGCTCGTAGTCGTAGATTATTTAATGTTTAGTAGTATTTAGTTAAGTAACAACGTGGAGGACGGACGGGTCTTTACCCACTGTATGCCTGATCCACAGCCCATAGGTGGCGATTTATGTAAGAACTATAAATACTCTCTACCTCCCAAGGTAGTGAGTTGGAGCTCATAATAAGATTTTTATTTCTCTCACTAAAGTTCCCAACCTCTAACTTTCTCTCTCTAAAACCTCTTGTATACGCCTCTTGTGTTTATGGTTTGATGTGTTTGTGAAATCCAATATGTTACAAATATCTTATTTTTGTTATGTAGTCGAGGGTATTTTAGTCCATACACATTTATACTTTGTCTTTCAATTTTGATTCTTTTCTTTGAAATCCAATTTTGTAAGATAGCTCCAGTAGGGTATAATTCATAGGCGGGCATCTCAGCAATATTTTCATAATTCTTGT
Source organism: Chrysanthemum seticuspe (assembly GCA_019973895.1). Lineage (NCBI taxonomy): Eukaryota > Viridiplantae > Streptophyta > Magnoliopsida > Asterales > Asteraceae > Chrysanthemum > Chrysanthemum seticuspe. Next base: position 320,843,404 of record BPTQ01000004.1, on the reverse strand, counting down.
TCATGTAAACTTGAAATGCATATCCATGCTTCCTTGTGTGGTCATTAAACTAGTATAAAAGGTGTTTAGATTTTCCATTTTTGGAGCTAATAATTTCATTATTGCAATTTGAAGTTGCAATAATCAGTTTTTATGTTTAGATAAACATTAGGTTTTTGATTATCTCAATATTTAGGGAAAATGTAATCAGTTTTATACCATCTAGAAGCAGCAAGAAAAACCAACGAAGCCTATCTCCTTTTTAACAAAAATGTTATTGTTGGTCATTTTATAAATTAACGTGGTAAAAATAGTTATCTTTTCTAAAGACTCGTAAATATGCTTATAACCAATGTAAAAGCAGGTCCAAACATTATCAAACATTATCAACTCATTTTGTGGATATAATTTTGCAAAATTTTGGTAGATCTAGGCATGGAAATGTTTATGAAATTGGTGTTAAAATAAAAATGAAATCAAGTCTAATACCCGTGTTGCTAGCTTCCAAACATTTCACGAACCAAATAAATGATTATAGCTTCAATTTCTTCTTTTCCGCTTTCCACAGCTTTTTGCTTTGCCATGACAATTATTCTTCGATCATAGCACATTGGCTATTATTTCCATACTTTCAACACATTTTTTTTTAATATAACATAATGCATGGCTCAATTAATCGCACAGGATGTGGTACTCATAATCATTTGAACAATCTTCACTTTCCTGGCGACTAGCAACCAACCACTTAGACATTGATACGGGATAGGGTAAGGTTTAAAGTGTAAAATCTTTTTGTATTTTTTGGGTGAAGCAAACATGAAAAGGATGGCTCAGAGGGTGTAACTAGGGGTATCTAGTGCTAAAAATGAGCACTACAAATGGGTCCATGTGGGCGGTTAACTAACCAATGCGGTTAGCTAATATATCATTAGATGTAAAATGGAAGGCCATTTAGGTTAAATCCTAAGGTGCCTCTTTATCACACGAATTCACTTATATCCCACGAATGCAATCTCACTGCGGTCTGATAATGATTTACAAGCACAAGTTCTAGAATAAATAAAATCACTGGCACACTCATAGCAAAAGATCCAAGCATAAAAGATGTATGTTGTTTATGAAATAGGCTCAAATCCTCACAATTTAGTGGAAAAGGGTATAATATGTGCTAGAAAATGTTTATCGATCCCAGAATGGATTGCAATAGTAATCGGAACATATCTCGAAGTTTCAAATATTACCAGTTTTACCAGTGGTTTGATCCAGTTATTCTAATAGATAATCCTAAAAGTGTGAAAACAACTAGATCACAAGGGCAAACAAAATTTAAAATTTAAGCATGAAAACTCTAATTTTTCCTATTCACCCCCCCCCCCACACTTAAGTTAGACATTGTCCTCAATGAAAAACGAACTTCAAAGTATAGAAATAGGGAAAATAAAGATGGAACCAGATATGTCAACGAGTTTATCAGGTTAAAATTCTTTTCTTCATTCCTAGCGTCCACTGGAGAAATCATTACCTGCACACAATCTTATAATCAAACAAAAGGTTTTATTAAAAGGTGGCACCCCCCCAAACTTAAGTTCAACCAAAGGTTTAAACTTTGGGGAGTGATCACAGAAAATCAAATCTGAAACACACGGGTTGCCTCCCGAGAAGCGCTTGTTTTATTACCGAGTCATCAGCCTGACTCGAATCTTCCCGAATTTACTTGGCCACAAGAGCAGCCTTGAACATTTTGAAAAGTTCGGGGATATACATGAATTCTTCACCAGTAGCTTCAATATCGTCCCAGACGAACTCAGCAGATGGTTTTCATGGAACAATTTATGGGATTCTTCCTAGAAATGGTGCTACAAAGGTGATAGTTTCGAATTCATTCTCAGGGGAAACTTTTGCAACTGAAAATTCATTCGTTTGCTCCTTGTCGTAATATAACTTGATTCGGTGCCCATTAACAATGAAACTTCCACCCTGTTTGTCATAGAGTTCGACATACCCGGATGGATATCCATGTTTAACGATATAAGGTCCAAACCATTTTGGTTGTAATTTAGGAGCTTTGAATTTGAATTTCATGTTAAAAAGCATAACTCTATCTCCGGCTTTGAATTCTTTTCGAACTCATAGCTTTTTGTCGTGATAAGCTTTTGTTCTAGCTTTATACAGTTTGGAATTTTCATAAGCTCGGAGTCTTAATTCATCGAGTTCGTGCAATTGCAGGAATCTCTTTTCTCCAGCTATTTTGAGATCGGTGTTACAGTTTCTGAGAGCCCAATAAGCACGATGTTCAACTTCGAACGGCAAATGACAAGTCTTTCCATACAAGAGTCTGTAAGGAGTTGTGCCAATTGGAGCTTTATAAGCCGTACGAAATGCCCACAGAGCATCGTCAAGTTTCTTTGCCCACACTGAAGGATTGTCCTTCACTGTTTTCTCTAGTATTCTTTTGAGAGCTCTGTTGGTATTTTCAACTTCACCACTGGTTTGTGGATGATAGGCCGTCGCGAATCGATGATGAACTCCATATCTTTTCATGGTTTTCTCCATTTGTTGGTTACAAAAATGGGTTCCTCGATCGCTTATCAATTCCTTGGGAATTCCAAAACGAGCGAAAAGCTTTTTGAGCAAATTAACGACGACACGAGCATCGTTTTTTGGTAAACTTTAGCTTCTGCCCATTTGGATACATAGTCTATAGCAACGAGAATGTATTCGAATTTGTGGGATTTAGGGAAAGGTCTCATGAAATCTATTCCCCAAATATCGAATATTTCACACACTTGAATGCTTGTTAATGGCATTTCATCTCTTCGAGAAAGATTGGTGGTTCTTTGGCAAGCATCACAATTTTGAACAAGTGTGTGTGCTTCTTTGAATATTGTTGGCCAATAGAATCCAGCATCAAAAACTTTTTTAGCTGTGGTGGAAGGACCATAATGTCCCCCAGTTGGGCCATGATGACATTCGTCAAGAATTTTGCGGGTTTCGGAACCAGAAACACATCTTCGGATCATTCCGTCAGGACACATTTTGAAAAGATATGGCTCTTCCCAAAAAGAGTATTTAAGTTCCGAAAAGAATTTTCTTCTTTGAGCATGAGTTAGACCTTTTCTGAGAATTCCTCTTGCGAGGTAGTTCGCAAAGTCAGCAAACCAAGGATCGTCAGTTCCATCGATGGTCATGAGAGTTTCATCGGGGAAATAATCATCGATTTCTTTTTCTTTTAACTCCTCAAGATCGGGGTTTTCAAGACGAGATAAGTGATCAGCAGCAAGATTTTCTGCTCCTTTCTTATCTTTGATTTCAATGTCAAATTCTTGGAGTAGCAAAATTCATCGAATAAGACGTGGTTTAGCATCTTGCTTGGTGAACAGATACTTGAGTGCTGAATGATCGGTAAAAACGACTATTTTTGAGAGTATGAGATAGGATCGGAATTTGTCGAATGCGAAAACGACGGCCAGTAATTCCTTTTCGGTGACTGTATAATTTTGCTGAGCACTATTCAGTGTCTTGCTAGCAAAATATATAGGCCGAAAGTGTTTTCCTTCACGTTGGCCTAGGACGGCTCCAACAGCAAAATCGCTTGCGTCGCACATAAGTTCGAAGGGTAGTGACCAATTAGGTGAAACCATGATCGGAGCACTAGTTAGTTGAGATTTCAATGTTTCGAAAGTTTTTATGCAATCAGCATTGAATTCAAATATAGATTCTTTCTCAAAAAGTTTTGTCATCGGACGAGATATTTTTGAAAAATCTTTGATAAATCGGCGGTAAAAACCAGCATGTCCTAAAAACTTCTAACGGCTTTGACGTTAGTTGGTGGTGGAAGTTTTGAGATGACATCGATCTTTGCTTTGTCTACTTCCATTCCTGCACTGGAGATTTTGTGGCCAAGCACAATTCCTTCGGTTACCATAAAGTGACATTTTTCCCAGTTAAGTACAAGATGTGCAGCTTCGCATCTTTCGATCATTTTATCGAGATTAGAAAGACAAACTTCAAATGAGTCTCCAAAGACTGAAAAGTCATCCATGAAAACTTCCATGGAGGTTTCTAGCATGTCTTGGAATATGGCGATCATACACCTTTGAAAAGTCGCAGGTGCATTGCAAAGACCAAAAGGCATACGCCGACACGCGTAGGTTCCAAAAGGACAAGTGAAAGTGGACTTTTCTTGATCGTTAGGATCGATAGGAATTTGGAAATATCCTGAAAATCCGTCGAGGAAAAAAAAGAATTTATTTTCTGCCAGTCTTTCAAGCATTTGATCCATGAACGGGAGTGGAAAATGATCTTTTCTGGTGGCTTTGTTTAACTTACGATAGTCAATACAAACGCGCCAGCCAGTGACAGTTCTAGTTGGAACTAGTTCATTTCGTTCATTAGTCACAACCGTCATTCCTTCTTTCTTGGGAACACAGTGAACAGGACTTACCCAAGGGCTATCCTCAATTGGGTAAATGATTCCAGAATCGAGAAGTTTTATGATTTCCTTTTTAACAACTTCTTTCATGTTGGGATTGAGTCAAAGTTGATGTTCTACCACAAGTTTAATCCCTTCTTCAAATATTGATTTTGTGTTTGCAGAAATTGGGACTAATTCCTGGAATGTTGGATGTTTTCCAAGATAAAAAAGCTTGTTTGTGATTTTTGAGGATAGAAACTAAACTTTCTTTCTCACTGTCCTTGAGCAATGAAGATATGACTACTGGAAGAAGTGAGTTTTCCTCCAAGTAAGCATATTCAAGATGATCTGGGAGAGGTTTAAGTTCGAGATCTGTGGGTGGTTCTTCGATAGAGGATTTAATTCGCATCTCGTTATTGAAAGTTATTTCTTCAAAATTTTCTTCCTCTTCATCCATTTCTTCTTCTTCTGAGTTATCTCCTTCGAATTCTACTTTCATGAAATCATCAAACTCTATGTCAAAATCTGTTTCATTGATTTTTTCAGAAGTAGTCATGAATGGATCGTATTCGTTAAGTAATGCGTCCAATTCTTCATCAGTGACTTCATCAATAATATCGATGTTAAAACAAGTGTCATCACTGGAATGTGGGTAGCGCATCGCTTTATCAATTAGAAAAGTGATTCGATCTTCCCCAACTCCAAGGTTGAGTTATTTTCCTTTCACTTTGATGATCGCATTAGCGGTATTTAGGAAAGGTCTTCCTAAGATGAGTGGAACTTTACTATCTTCTTCCATTTCCAAGATTACAAAGTCCACGGGAAAAATGAATTTACCGACTTGAACAAGCATATTCTCGGTGATTCCCACTGGATATTGATAGGAATGATTTGGTAATCCAATGCTCATTTTTGTTGGTTTCAGGCTGTTGTTGTACAACTTGGAATACAGCTGATAAGGTTTTAAAATGTACCATTTTGAGGGGTCGTTTAGTCCTTATTTGATCACTTTTGTATCCGTTATTGCCTAATATCGTTCCTTTTCACTTTTTAGGTCTCTTGAAGGCAAAATGCTGGAATGGCACTTATTTGGACGAAAAGGCGCGAATATATGAAGAAAATGGCCAAAGTCAAAATCGAGACACTCACAGCTGCTGGAATTAAAAGGCGACGGCGTCAGGTGCTAATGGCGACGCCGTCCCAAGATTTTTGTGACGGTTCAGAACCCAAAACTCGTATTTTCAAGAGACGACGTCCAGTTGTAAAAGAGTAGGCCGTCGCTACTCTGACGGCCTAGATGCAATCCAGACGACATCAGAAGCTGAAGAGGACGGCGTCACGGACATAAGGTGACGCCGTCGTAAGGTTAACATGGCCAAGACGAAACCCTAATGACGGCGACACGACGGCGTCACGAAACATAAGGTGACGCCGTCGCATATGTAATCTTATATATAGAATCCGAATTTTTCAGTTTTAGAGAGAGTCTTTTGGAGTGAAAACCTAAAACCGAACCTAAGGTGTCTTGTACAGTATTTTAGGGTTTTAAACCCTATCTTACATCAAGATAAGTCTTTACTTTATTAATTCAATTATGTCTTTGATTATTTGTGTGTATGCTTGCATGTTCTCCATGTCCGACTAATTTATTTGTGTGTTTGCTTAGGAAGTATGAAACTTAATTATTGAATATTGATTGGTTGTTTCTTATCTTAGTTGATTAATGATCTAGTAATGCGATAGGTCATTCGTTGTGTACTTAATGCTTGATTCATCTTTGTGAACCTTAGAATATAATTACCTGAGTAGTTGTAGGCTAAACCATCCAAAGAGCGCCTTAGAGTATGAGTTTATCATCCCTAGTGGGTTTGTAGATGAGACCCTTTGGTAAGTTCAAAGAGTTAGGGAGAAACGCATACCCTACAACTTTAGACACACAACGCAACTAGGAATAAGGACGTGACAACTCAACCATCAATAGGAGATAATTAACGAGTAATACAACCTAAGTAAACACATCTTTAAACTATCATACGAGCACACATTAATTAGACATAGACTCCCACAACCTTAGTTTAGATAATTAGATAATAGTAGAGTAATCGGTAGAAATACCAACCCCCCAAATCCAATACCCGAGATTCGTACCTTTCCATTTCATAAAATATAAAAAGATAAAAAATAATCTTCCTCAACCTTAACCTTAGCGTAGTAACTCCTTACTAGCATTCCTATTCCCCTAGAGAACGATATCAATACCCGTGGCTTACCCTAATTACTACACTACAACGATTAGGTTCACTGCCTAGGGTGTTATAAAACTTGCTCGAAGAAAAGGAAGTTTCCTTGACCCCGAACGACGCGTGTAGCGTTATCAAGTTTTTGGCGCCGCTGCCGGGGAATAGAATAGCTAGTTAGTAGTCCACCTCGTTTAGGTTCTTTGCTTGATTCCTATCAAGTAAATTCTTTCTCATTTTTAGCTTTCTCTTAGTCTATCCCCCTTCTTCGTGACTTTTTGTTCGTAATCTTATCACTTTTCATCATGGAAGGTGATAACCAACCACCACTCATCAACCCACCACCAAATGACTAGCCAAGAGCCCGTACTCTTGGTGAATACTCGAGACCAAGCCACCTAGGCTATAGGAACACCATTGAGCTTCCCGACCAAGCCCAAACTACGGCCCTGCGATCCGACACCATCCGGTTGGTGCAAAACGGATGTGCATTCCATGGACTTCATTCCGAAGATCCAAATCAGCATCTGAGGGATTTCCTCAAAATCGTCGATTCCATCGACCTTGATGCTACTACTCGGGAGACCACGCGCCTGCGTCTCTTCTAATTCTCTCTACGGGACCAAGCTAGTAATTGGCTTGAGCGACTTCCCGCCGGCTCCATCTCAAGTTGGGATGATCTTACCTCTCGCTTCCTTGCTCAATTTTTCCCACCGGGGAGAACCATTAAGCTTAGGCGAGACATCTTGACATTCCAGCAGCTCCAAGGTGAGTCTCTTTACAAAGCATGGACTCGATTTAAGGAACTACTCCGTAGACTTCCACACCATGGCATTGATATTTGGATTCAAATCCAAATCTTCTATGATCATACCAATTTCATCACTCGACGATCCATTGATCGAGCCGCCGGTGGAAGACTCAGCGACTTTAATGCAGAGAAATCATGGGATATTATAGAGGAGCTTTCCGATCAAAGCTACGAAGATTGGATTGAATCTCCCGAAACTCCGATTAACGTGGTTAATGCCATATCCACTCCTTCTGAATCCTCCGATACACTCGAAGAGCAATTGAGTGCCATCGAGAGAGGAATTGATTATCTTATGGAAAGGCAGAAAAGAGCACCCGTACAAATTCCTCGAGAGGTCGTCAAATCCGCCCACTCCACCAACCGCTCCACACCTCTTTCGGAATCCCCAAGTCGCGAGCAAAACCCAAGTTCCGAAAGGCGCTTCCGTTCTACTTCCCCAATACCACTTTCACCAAGCTTCAAGGATCAAATGAGGGAGTACATGGCAGCTCATACAGAGAGATTAGCCAGATTTGAAGAGGAGGTTTATAGGCAGAGAGAGGAAATGCAAGCAAAAATGAAAGAAATGATGGATTTGGTAATTGAATTTTGATGAGTGTCCAAATACTCATCATTTTTGTATAATCTAAACTGCAAAATCATCTAAAAACGCTCAAAAACACATCAAAATGATCAAAATATCACAAATCAGTGTTTTATGTGTTTTAAATGCAAAAATATCAAAATCAGATGAAAAATGTATCAAGTTTGCAAAATTGGCAGTTTTAGTCCCCCAAGTTTTAAAAGTTGTCAAATCTAGTCCCTGGAAATTCAAAAATGTGGAAATTCATCATTCAAGGTCCCTGAAGTATTCTAAGTTGTTTAAAATGATCCTTGAATGATTCTTTGGTCAATTGGCAAGAAAGGTCCTTAAACTTTGAAATTTTGCAAAATTAGTCCTTGGACTTTTAAAATGAAATTTATGCAAAAAGGGTTCTTGTTTTATCAATGTTGGTCAAAATTGGTCCTTGTTATAAGTTTGGAAAAATGGCACTTTCAGTCCTTGAAGTTTGGTCAAATTACATTTTTAGTCCTTGTTGTTACTTCTTAAACCAAACGGATCCACATATATCCAAGCCCAATCCAAAAACAAGCCCAAACCCAATCCAGTTTGACCCTTGAACCTTGACCCCCAGTCCACAACTCATTCTGACCCCAGCCAATACCATTTTGACCCCCTTGTTATTATTTATCCCCGGTCAAACCAAAGTCAAAACCCACTCACCTCGCGCTCAAAAACCAGAGCTACTGTAGCTCTGTCTCTTCCCCAACAGAAACACCAAAACCAGAGTGGTTTTTTCCACTCTTTTCAACCCCCCTCCCATTCCTTGTCCCCTCCACACCTTCTAAACAAAAAAAACTCTTAATTGCTCAAACCAAACTCAATTAAAGCTAAAACCTGCTTGAAGAAAAATTGGCGCCAAAATGCAAGGTGGACGGTTCTGATTAATTTGAGTGATCCAAGGGCTCAAGTGTGGTGGGATAGATTCAGAGGATATCATGGAATGCTAAAAGTCTATAAAGAGAGAGAGATATGTATTGTAAAAAATCTATCTAGTGTAATTTAAGATTTTATTGTCGTTTTTAAGCATTTTCAAGTTTAAGTGTATGTTTTTATCTTCAAACTCTGTATTTCAAGTTCTTTTGTTATAAGAAAGCTTTTGTGAAACTTTAATTCAAGTATCATATTGTATTTCAGTTTATGCAAATTTCTCATATTTATGCAAAATCTCAAGTTGGATCAAATGTTGTTTTCAGTAGTTTGTATGGACTGATTTAGTACACTTAAGCTCCTAGAAAGCTTAAGCAAGCTTTTAGATACATTTAAAATCAGTTTAGACTTAAAAATCAAAAATCACCAAAAATCCAAATTAAATACTTGAAAAATAAAAAAGGATCCATGGAAGTGTTCACAGCTGGAGCAGGGTATATAGTGGATGGCCTTGGGTTAGTAGCTTATTGGTAAGCTTATAGGAGTGCTCATTGATCTTGGTTCTCAGTTTTCAGCATTGGAAGCTTTTGTAAGCTCTTTTGATCATCTTGGCATCTTACTGTTGTACTTGTTCATAAGCTTTAAATTCTGTTTATTTATGTTATTTAATCTTGGTTAAGTGTTATTAATCATTAAAATCAGTCTCTTGTTCTTTCAAATTAGTAACTAGCAAAACTCTAGTTTTAAAAGTATAAACTGCATCTTGGTAAATTCTTAGTTGGAAGTTATAATGGGTGTTGTTTAAGGAATCATTAGTCCTATAAAGAGATTATACAAGGTTGTAAATCAGTTTCATGGTTTAAAATTGTGTTTTGATTTGAAAAACTTCATAACAGTTAACATCAAGGGGTGTTTGGTTTAGTGTGTTTAAAGGTGCTCTAGTCTTTAGCTTTGTTGGAAATCTGTCTAAATAGGTCTAAGTAACTTAGTTCAGTCATAAAATCAAGTCCTCATAAGCACAAAAGTCAAAATTACAGTTAAACATGTCTTAGATGCTACTGTTGAATTTTTAGGATAAGCAGATCTTGATTTTGTGTTAGCAAGTGGTTAATCTTGCTCAAGTTAGTCTCATTACACCTTAAAAAAACATATCAAGTACTTTAGATCAGATCAAAGTTCACTGTGGTCAACTTTTTAATTGTTCTAAAAAAGTCAAAATCTCATAAGGTCGTTTTTGAATAAAAAAGATATTTTCACTGTGGGTTTATTAAATAGATTCAGCTTATAAGCTCTTGGGATATTAAAGTCTAGTTGGTATAGAAAAATACAAAAATGCTAGTTCTTGATTTCTTAGCTTTTTAAGTGCTTATTTCTCAGCTTTTCTTGGGGTACCTGTTGGAAAATCTGTCCTGTGCACAGTAAGTGTGCTCATTTTGATAAGCTTGCATTGAGCTTGTTAGTGCTTCAAATCTTGAGTTCTCTGGTTCTTTGGAAAGCCAATCTGGTCCTCTTGGATTGTCAAGTTTGATTTTTCACTTTTGAGCTTATTAGCTAGGGCTGCTACTAGCTTGTATCTTGTCCCATTTCTGTTTCAATATCAAGTGCTTATTTGTTTGTTCTTAGCTTTTTAGAGTGCTTCTTTAGATATCTTAGCCTCATTTCTGTTCATTTAGCTTGTTTGAATCCACTTTGAGCTTTTGTTTCAGTGTACAAGCTTGTTTGAGCTTATTACACCCAAATAAGCTCACTTAAGTCCACTGTTGGACTCATAAGCCGCCAAAACTGCTTATTTGTGAGTTGTAAATTTTTTGTCTTTATTAAAGTTTCATATTATTAGTATTTAAGTAGTTTTCAAAAAGAAAATTCAGAAAAACATCAATATAAAAATAGTGATAGCGTTTATTTAATATTTTTTAGCTTTTTGATTTTTCTTTTCATCTTATTAATAAGCAAATCTTGTTTTTCTATTTTTCTCAGGTTTCTGTCATCATATAGGATTTTTAGAAAAAGTTTCAGATTTTTCTTTATCTTTTTAGTATTTATTATAATTTTAATTAGTTAAAAATAGTAATTAATTAGTAATAAATAATTAAAAAGCATAAAAAATATATTTTCTGTTTTAAAATTAGTTTTATCATATTTTAGACTTTTCAAAGTTAAAATTTTATTTTTCCAAGTTTATTTTATATTTTCTAGTAATTAAGTGTATTTAAAATAGTTATTAATTAGTAATAATTAAATAAAAAGTGTGAAAAATATATTTTTAGTTTTAAAATTAGTTTTATAGTATTTTAGATTTTTCAGAATCATAAGTTTATTTTTCTAGCCTTATTTCCTATTTTCTTTTATTTTAGAGTATTTATTAAATAGTTAAAATAGTTTTTAATTAATAATAATTAATTAAATAGTGCTAAAAATAATTTTCTTTTTCTAATAATTTTCTTTTATTTTTAGGATTCCAAAAATGTTATTTTCATATTTTTAGGCCTTTTATTTCTTAGTTTTCACTTTTTATTTTGTACGTCTGCGTAGTTTTTAAAACTTACGTTTACGTTTCTTTCTTCTGATTGTTGTGCTTTCCAATTCTGTGTCCAATTCTATTCCAAATCAATCAGTAGTGTAATTTCTTAATCAAAACCTTTACAGATCACTATCCTTAGTGATCATTCTATCCTCTGAGTTTGTTTTAAACACACCATTGAGTCTCCTTGGGACTTAACGACCCGGGAATTCATTGTATTCTCTGATCTTCATTGTATTTGTGTTTAAGCTGTTTTAAGTCTGTTTGACTTGACTGTTTAGTACAGATCAAAATTTTGGCGCCGCTGTCGGGGAGGCTTTAGCGTGTGTTTAGCCATTTTCAGATCCATTGTTGCACATACCCACCATTTGTAAAAAGTTTTTTGTAAAGTTATAAGAAAATCAAAAAAGTCATTAACACTTTTCCTAAAGTGTTAAAACACCAAAAAAATATAAAACAACAAAACAATCGGAACGTTTTCTATTTTGTATTCTCTTTTAAGGTGATTCTTGAAGAGATACGATTTGGTTAAACGGGACGATAACAAAAATATTGTCCAAAAGTTTTTAAACCCATCTGCACAAATCTAACCTACGTCTTTTCAGTGGTACTTAATATATACATAAAAATCAACCACCGCAAATCAAGGCAGTGCACTACCTAACTGGGGGTGCGCCCATTAATAAGTTCCCGAACATCAGATTTAAAACTTGCCTTTGTGTCACTTGTGATTTGGTGTACCTTTTTCAAAGAAGCCATTTCATTTGTGATTATTGGTTAAGTTCACTTGTGTTTTGCCTCATTTGTTTTGAAAATTGATTTTTATACATAGTGCATGCGCACTCGTTCTTCCAGTTCTACAAGTCCACTTTCTGAACTTGGAAAGATTCCTCGAAGACGTAGAGGACGTTCAGCTCCTTCAGCCGTGACTGAGGAACGTCTACCACCACCACCTCCTGTCGAAATGGCAGAAGACAAACCCATGAATGAGCTTCTCCAAGCACCTATCGAGGGTTACGGAGATGCCATTGTTGTTCCAGCCATCGTGGCTGACACTTTCGAGCTCAAAACCGGGTTGCTCAATCTAGTAACCCAAAGCCAATTCTATGGTTTTGAGCGGGATGATCCTCATGCACACATTCGATGGTTTAACAAGATAGCATCTACCATCAAGTACAAGAATGTCCCACACGAAGCTATCAAGCTTCTTCTATTCCCATTTTCTCTGGAGGGACAAGCCCGGAATTGGCTTGAGAAACAACCCCCTCGTTCTATAGAGACATGGGAAGATCTTGTCACCAAGTTTGTTAACGAGTTCTATCCTCCATCCCGAACCACAAGTCTTAAGAATGAGATAATGAAATTTTCTCAGAGATTTGATGAATCGTTCGGGGAGGCATGGGATCGTTACAAAGAGTTGCTTCGCAAGTGTCCACATCACGGTTTTACCGAGTTAATGCAAATGGATACTTTCTACAATGGTCTCAATCAGGCCAATCAAGATTCTTTGAATGCCTCCGCGGGAGGTAATTTCCTGAGCAAGACCACAAAAGAGGCCTTGCAGATCATTGAGAACAAATCTCAAGTCCGTCCTTTCAGAGCAAAGACATATCAGTCTAATGCTGGACCTTCTTCTTCTTCATCCCCAGTGAGTACATCTAGCACCGATGCTAAGATTGATAAACTCACAGACATTGTTCAGGCTTTGGTTCTTGCTAACCAGAAGAAAGTCTCCTTCACTCAGCCACCAACACATGCTGAAGTGAAGAAAGTTGAGAGTTGTGTCACTTGTGGTGGTCCTCACGCTTACTACAATTGTACTGCCACCGATGGTAGTCCTTTTGAAGCAAATGCTCTAGCCGGTAGTTCACAACAAGGAGGTAATCAATACCGTCCTCAAAATGAACCACACTACCGTGCTAACACTAATCAGGCACCACCCGGTTTTAACCAAAATCACAACATGCCAAACCGGAATCAGAACCAACCAAGAATGAACCAAGGTTATCAAAACCAAGGTAATTTCTATCCTGGACCCAATCAAGGTTTCCAACATCAAGGAAACCCTCATCAAAACAATTTCAATCGAGGGAATCAATTTCATGGGAATATGAATCCTAATCAAGGGAATTTTGGCTATAATCAAAACATACGGCCTCAAATTGTCCCTCCAGCTCCTCCCGTCATTACTCCTCCAGGACCATCATCTGATGAGTTACTGAAGCAGTTTATGAAATCCCAAGATGAAATGAACAGGTTGTTGGTCAGTCAGATTGCTGATCTGAAGAAGTCTTTAAATGATCGACCCTCGGGATCAGGTACTTTACCGAGCAACACGATCGCTAACCCGAGGGGCGATGCTAAGGCGATCACAACCCGAAGTGGTGTTTCATACACTGGACCTGCTGTTCCTACTACCTCTTCTTCTTCTTCTCTTCCAAAGGTAGTGGACAGTGAACCTCCAAAACATAATGGACCTACGACTCCAATGCCACCTCCACCAGTGCCAATGAGTCAAGTTACCAAGGAAACAACGGACAAAGTGCATTATTCAAGCCCACGAAGTACCGCACACGTTCTACCTTCAGTAGTCCAACCTCAAGTGGTCCAGAAACCCAAGTCAAATCAAGGAGTTGTTTTTTAACCTCCTGTAGCTCCTGTTGAGAATCAGAAATCCAAATCTTCTATTCCTTACCCATCACGTTTGAATGAGCAAAAGCTCCGTGAGAAAGCTAGTCATCAAATGGATAAATTTTTCCAAATTTTCCAAGAGTTACACTTTGACATAAGCTTTGCGGATGCTATCATGCTGATGCCCAAGTTCGCATCTACTCTCAAACACATGTTAAGCAATAAGGAAAAGCTGTTTGAAATGGCTAAGACTCCTCTTAACGAGAACTGCTCAGCAGTTATTCTGAAGAAGCTTCCTGAAAAGCTTGGAGATCCTGGGAAATTTCTCTTACCTTGTGTATTCCCAGGGATGGTTGAATGCTTTGCCCTAGCAGATCTTGGTGCAAGCATTAATCTTATGCCATATTCAGTATGGAAGAAACTCTCTCTTCCGGAACTCACTCCTACATGCATGACTCTCGAGCTTGCAGATCGTTCCATGTCCAGTCCTCTTGGCATCGCCGAGGACGTATTTGTGAAAGTAGGAAAGTTCCATTTTCCAGCTGACTTCGTGGTTGTTGATTTTGATGCCGATCATCGGGTTCCTCTCATTGTTGGTCGAGGATTCCTGAGAACGGGTCGTGCTCTCATTGATGTATTTGAGCAGGAAATCACATTGCGTGTTGGTAACGAAGCTGTCACCTTCAACCTTGACCAAACTTCGAGGTACTCCGCAAATTATGATTCTGAATCGGTTAACCGAATAGATATCATTGATGTTGCTTCTGACGAGTACTCTCAAGAAGTTCTTGGTTATTCTCATAATTCTGTGAGTGGGGATTCCACCACATCTTCTCAGCCTATCATAGCCAATTCTACTCCTTCTCTCACTCCGTTTGAGGGAAGCGACTTCATCTTAGATGAAATTGAAGCATACTTGGCTAGTGATTCTGTACCTTGGGAAATTGATCACGCTCCAATTGATATTGAGGGGGACATACTTCTTATTGAGAAGTTGCTTAATGGTGATCCATCATCAGCCCCTCATCCTAGTGATTCAATCCCAATTGAGATTAATCAAAATGAGATTAATCTGGAGGGAGATATTCTTCTTGAGAAATTGTTAAATCTGGACACTTCTCTTCCTCTCCCTCCCATCAAACTTCATAACAAGGAAGTCAAGTCAGTTGAGAAAACTGAAGAATTTCCTGAGGTTGAGCTTAAGGACTTACCTCCTCATCTTGAGTATGCATTCCTTGAGGGTGATGATAAATTACCCGTCATTATTGCTCGAGATTTGAGTAAAGATGAAAAAGCTGCTCTCATTAAAATCTTGAAGTCACACAAGCAAGCAATTGCTTGGAAACTCTCCGACATCAAAGGTATAAACCCTGAGTTTTGTACTCATAAAATCTTGATGGAGGATGACTTCAAACCCGCAGTTCAATATCAGAGACGTGTGAATCCAAAAATCCATGATGTTATTAAACAGGAGGTTATCAAACTTCTTGATGCAGGATTGATTTACCCGATCTCAGACAGTCCTTGGGTCAGCCCAATTCATTGTGTTCCGAAAAAGGGTGGCATTACTGTTATCACAAATGAAGATAACGAGTTAATTCCAACTCGATTGGTTACGGGATGGCGTGTGTGTATTGACTATCGTAAGTTGAATGACGCCACCCGTAAAGACCATTTTCCTCTACCCTTCATGGACCAGATGCTTGAGAGATTAGCAGGGAATGAGTACTATTGCTTCCTTGATGGTTTCTCGGGTTACTTTCAGATCCCTATTGATCCGCAGGATCAAGAGAAGACCACATTCACTTGCCCATACGGGACTTTTGCCTACAAACGTATGCCTTTTGGCTTATGTAATGCTCCTGGCACGTTCCAAAGATGTATGATGGCCATATTCCACGACATGATCGGGGAAACAATGGAAGTGTTTATGGATGACTTCTCGGTCATTGGGGATTCTTTTCAATCATGTCTCTCCCATTTAGATAAAATGCTTCAAAGGTGTGAAGACACCAATCTTTGTCTAAACTGGGAGAAAAGTCACTTTATGGTCAAAGAAGGCATTGTCCTTGGCCATAAGATTTCAAAGAACGGGATTGAGGTAGATAGAGCAAAAGTTGATGTCATTGCTAAGCTGCCTCATCCTACTACCGTCAAGGGTATTAGGAGTTTTTTGGGTCATGCCGGTTTCTATCGTAGATTCATTCAAGATTTTTCCAAAATCGCCCGGCCTATGACCCATCTTCTTGAAAAGGATGCTCCTTTTATCTTCTCACCCGAGTGCATCATAGCTTTTGAAACATTGAAGAAAAAGCTTACTGAAGCACCTATTCTTGTTGCTCCCGACTGGGACTTGCCTTTTGAGCTCATGTGCGATGCAAGTGATTTTGCTATCGGTGCAGTCCTAGGGCAACGAAGAAATAAGCATTTTCAGCCTATTCACTACGCAAGCAAAACTATGACTGAAGCTCAGACTCATTACACCACCACAGAAAAAGAGCTATTAGCCGTGGTGTATGCTTTTGAAAAGTTTCGGCCGTATCTTATCTTGACCAAATGCGTAGTGTATACGGATCACTCGGCTCTTAAATATCTCTTTGCAAAACAAGATGCAAAGCCGAGATTGCTTCGTTGGATTCTCCTCCTCCAAGAATTTGATATCATTATACGTGATAAAAAAGGAGCTGAGAATCTAGCTGCTGATCATCTGTCCAGATTAGAAAACCCTCACCAAGATGTCTTCGAGAAAAAGGATATAAATGAAACATTTCCTCTCGAGACACTCAATGCGGTTTCTTTTCGTGGAAATTCTACCACCCCATGGTTTGCTGACTTTGCAAATTACCATGCGGGTATTTTCATTGTGAAAGGAATGTCGACCCAGCAGAAGAACAAATTCTTCAAAGATGTTAAACATTATTTCTAGGACGACCCTTTCTTATTCAAAATCTGTGCGGATCAAGTCATCCGACGGTGTGTTTATGGACAAGAAGCTCTTGACATTCTCAAAGCTTGCCATGCTGGACCCACCGGGGGCCATCATAGTCCAAACTACACCGCCAAAAAGGTGTTTGATTCCGGGTTTTATTGGCCCAAAATCTATAAAGATGCCCACGAATTTGTCAAAGCTTGTGATGCTTGTCAGCGTCATGGAAACATATCTCAAAGGAATGAAATGCCACAAAATGCCATTCAAGTTTGTGAGATATTTGACATCTGGGGTATTGATTTTATGGGGCCATTTCCATCTTCTCGTGGTAACAAGTACATACTCGTGGCTGTTGACTATCTGTCGAAATGGGTTGAAGCGAAAGCTTTACCTACAAATGATGCCCGAGTAGTTGTGAAATTTTTGAAAGCTCTCTTTGCCAGGTTTGGAACTCCTCGTGCAATAATCAGTGATCATGGTACACATTTTTGTAATGACCAATTTGAAAGAGTCATGCAAAAGTATGGTGTTACCCACCGTCTATCTACTACATACCACCCCCAAACAAGTGGGCAGGTGGAAGTTTCAAATCGTGGTATTAAAAGAATCCTTGAAAGGACAGTAGGCGAAAATCGTGCATCCTGGTCGGATAAGCTTGATGACGCACTCTGGGCCTTCCGTACAGCTTACAAAACACCCATCGGGTGTACTCCATACAAGCTAGTGTACGGAAAGGCATGTCATCTTCCGATTGAGTTAGAGCACAAGGCATACTGGGCCTTAAAACATGCAAACTTCGATATACAGACAGCCGGTGATCACAGAAAAGTTCAAATGAATGAACTAAATGAACTTCGTGATCAAGCTTATGAGAACTCTTTGATCTACAAACAAAAGACAAAGAAGATTCATGACTCCAAGATCAAGAACCGCGTTTCCAACGTTGGTGATCGAGTCCTTCTTTTCAATTCCAGATTGAAGATTTTCTCGGGAAAGCTCAAGTCCCGCTGGTCTGGTCCATTCACTATTGCTAAGGTTTATCCTTATGGTACCGTTGAGTTATCTCAACCCGATGGTCCTAATTTTAAAGTGAATGGTCATCGAGTTAAGCATTACTTTGGAGAGGACATTCCCCCTGTGGTTGTCCCGGATTTACAAACATTCCCCATGAACCAATGAATGCGGGGATCGAGTCAAGCTAGTGACTCGGTAATCAAAAACAGTAGCACGCACCATATGGGTTTTCACCCATAATTCTGTCTCCTTACCCCCTTTCTACCACCCTAGTGTGGGGGAGTCTCCCCACACTGTTGTATATTCTCATTCTTTCTAAAAAAAAAAAAAAAAAAAATCTCTTCTTCTAAATAAATGGCCGTAGTATTTCCCTTTTACGTTCTTTGTTTCGGCATAACCGCCGGTACTTTGAATATTGAGGGCAATATTCATTTCTAAGTGTGGGGGGGAATTCTCACGAATTTCATATATTATCTATTTAATTCCCCCGTTTTTGGCCAAATTTTTTTTTGGAGTAAGTGTTTTACACTTACTCATCTTGGTTATCAGTCCGCCATGTTTGATAAACTAAAGGATTGGCTAATCCAGGAGCAAACGGCTCTTGGTAAAGATTTCTCAAATCCGTTTATATGGCTTGCAATTTGCCCAAAATTGTATGGTTCCTCAGCTCCCCATCATCCTCAAAAGATAATGAGTTGGCTAGCCCGCAAGGTTATGGCTTGTGGTAAAGGCAGTGGAAAAATCCATAATTGGTATTCAGCTCACCAAAGATAATCCTGATAATTTATCTAAGAGTTGGCTAGTCCAGAAGGGTACGGCTTCTGGTAAAGACACATCAAATCCATTATATGGTTTATGATTTGCCAATAAATCATTTGGTTATCGTTGTACCAAGATTCTTACTTGAATCAAAACAATTGGCTACTCCAGAAGTGATGGCTTTTGGTAAAGAGTTTTTTAAATCCATCAAGGTTTTCTCAAATCATTGCTAGGGACTAGCAATATCTCAGTGTAGGGGATTGATGAGTGTCCAAATACTCATCATTTTTGTATAATCTAAACTGCAAAATCATCTGAAAACGCTCAAAAACACATCAAAATGATCAAAATATCACAAATCAGTGTTTTATGTGTTTTAAATGCAAAAATATCAAAATCAGATGAAAAATGTATCAAGTTTGCAAAATTGGCAGTTTTAGTCCCCCAAGTTTTAAAAGTTGTCAAATCTAGTCCCTGGAAATTCAAAAATGTGGAAATTCATCATTCAAGGTCCCTGAAGTATTCTAAGTTGTTTAAAATGATCCTTGAATGATTCTTTGGTCAATTGGCAAGAAAGGTCCTTAAACTTTGAAATTTTGCAAAATTAGTCCTTGGACTTTTAAAATGAAATTTATGCAAAAAGGGTTCTTGTTTTATCAATGTTGGTCAAAATTGGTCCTTGTTATAAGTTTGGAAAAATGGCACTTTCAGTCCTTGAAGTTTGGTCAAATTACATTTTTAGTCCTTGTTGTTACTTCTTAAACCAAACGGATCCACATATATCCAAGCCCAATCCAAAAACAAGCCCAAACCCAATCCAGTTTGACCCTTGAACCTTGACCCCCAGTCCACAACTCATTCTGACCCCAGCCAATACCATTTTGACCCCCTTGTTATTATTTATCCCCGGTCAAACCAAAGTCAAAACCCACTCACCTCGCGCTAAAAAACCAGAGCTACTGTAGCTCTGTCTCTTCCCCAACAGAAACACCAAAACCAGAGTGGTTTTTTCCACTCTTTTCAACCCCCCTCCCATTCCTTGTCCCCTCCACACCTTCTAAACAACAAAAACTCTTAATTGCTCAAACCAAACTCAATTAAAGCTAAAACCTGCTTGAAGAAAAATTGGCGCCAAAATGCAAGGTGGACGGTTCTGATTAATTTGAGTGATCCAAGGGCTCAAGTGTGGTGGGATAGATTCATAGGATATCATGGAATGCTAAAAGTCTATAAAGAGAGAGAGATATGTATTGTAAAAAATCTATCTAGTGTAATTTAAGATTTTATTGTCGTTTTTAAGCATTTTCAAGTTTAAGTGTATGTTTTTATCTTCAAACTCTGTATTTCAAGTTCTTTTGTTATAAGAAAGCTTTTGTGAAACTTTAATTCAAGTATCATATTGTATTTCAGTTTATGCAAATTTCTCATATTTATGCAAAATCTCAAGTTGGATCAAATGTTGTTTTCAGTAGTTTGTATGGACTGATTTAGTACACTTAAGCTCCTAGAAAGCTTAAGCAAGCTTTTAGATACATTTAAAATCAGTTTAGACTTAAAAATCAAAAATCACCAAAAATCCAAATTAAATACTTGAAAAATAAAAAAGGATCCATGGAAGTGTTCACAGCTGGAGCAGGGTATATAGTGGATGGCCTTGGGTTAGTAGCTTATTGGTAAGCTTATAGGAGTGCTCATTGATCTTGGTTCTCAGTTTTCAGCATTGGAAGCTTTTGTAAGCTCTTTTGATCATCTTGGCATCTTACTGTTGTACTTGTTCATAAGCTTTAAATTCTGTTTATTTATGTTATTTAATCTTGGTTAAGTGTTATTAATCATTAAAATCAGTCTCTTGTTCTTTTAAATTAGTAACTAGCAAAACTCTAGTTTTAAAAGTATAAACTGCATCTTGGTAAATTCTTAGTTGGAAGTTATAATGGGTGTTGTTTAAGGAATCATTAGTCCTATAAAGAGATTATACAAGGTTGTAAATCAGTTTCATGGTTTAAAATTGTGTTTTGATTTGAAAAACTTCATAACAGTTAACATCAAGGGGTGTTTGGTTTAGTGTGTTTAAAGGTGCTCTAGTCTTTAGCTTTGTTGGAAATCTGTCTAAATAGGTCTAAGTAACTTAGTTCAGTCATAAAATCAAGTCCTCATAAGCACAAAAGTCAAAATTACAGTTAAACATGTCTTAGATGCTACTGTTGAATTTTTAGGATAAGCAGATCTTGATTTTGTGTTAGCAAGTGGTTAATCTTGCTCAAGTTAGTCTCATTACACCTTAAAACAACATATCAAGTACTTTAGATCAGATCAAAGTTCACTGTGGTCAACTTTTTAATTGTTCTAAAAAAGTCAAAATCTCATAAGGTCGTTTTTGAATAAAAAAGATATTTTCACTGTGGGTTTATTAAATAGATTCAGCTTATAAGCTCTTGGGATATTAAAGTCTAGTTGGTATAGAAAAATACAAAAATGCTAGTTCTTGATTTCTTAGCTTTTTAAGTGCTTATTTCTTAGCTTTTCTTGGGGTACTTGTTGGAAAATCTGTCCTGTGCACAGTAAGTGTGCTCATTTTGATAAGCTTGCATTGAGCTTGTTAGTGCTTCAAATCTTGAGTTCTCTGGTTCTTTGGAAAGACAATCTGGTCCTCTTGGATTGTCAAGTTTGATTTTTCACTTTTGAGCTTATTAGCTAGGGCTGCTACTAGCTTGTATCTTGTCCCATTTCTGTTTCAATATCAAGTGCTTATTTGTTTGTTCTTAGCTTTTTAGAGTGCTTCTTTAGATATCTTAGCCTCATTTCTGTTCATTTAGCTTGTTTGAATCCACTTTGAGCTTTTGTTTCAGTGTACAAGCTTGTTTGAGCTTATTACACCCAAATAAGCTCACTTAAGTCCACTGTTGGACTCATAAGCCACCAAAACTGCTTATTTGTGAGTTGTAAATTTTTTGTCTTTATTAAAGTTTCATATTATTAGTATTTAAGTAGTTTTCAAAAAGAAAATTCAGAAAAACATCAATATAAAAATAGTGATAGCGTTTATTTAATATTTTTTAGCTTTTTGATTTTTCTTTTCATCTTATTAATAAGCAAATCTTGTTTTTCTATTTTTCTCAGGTTTTTGTCATCATATAGGATTTTTAGAAAAAGTTTCAGATTTTTCTTTATCTTTTTAGTATTTATTATAATTTTAATTAGTTAAAAATAGTAATTAATTAGTAATAAATAATTAAAAAGCATAAAAAATATATTTTCTGTTTTAAAATTAGTTTTATCATATTTTAGACTTTTCAAAGTTAAAATTTTATTTTTCCAAGTTTATTTTATATTTTCTAGTAATTAAGTGTATTTAAAATAGTTATTAATTAGTAATAATTAAATAAAAAGTGTGAAAAATATATTTTTAGTTTTAAAATTAGTTTTATAGTATTTTAGATTTTTCAGAATCATAAGTTTATTTTTCTAGCCTTATTTCCTATTTTCTTTTATTTTAGAGTATTTATTAAATAGTTAAAATAGTTTTTAATTAATAATAATTAATTAAATAGTGTTAAAAATAATTTTATTTTTCTAATAATTTTCTTTTATTTTTAGGATTCCAAAAATGTTATTTTCATATTTTTAGGCCTTTTATTTCTTAGTTTTCACTTTTTATTTTGTACGTTTGCGTAGTTTTTAAAACTTACGTTTACGTTTCTTTCTTCTGATTGTTGTGCTTTCCAATTCTGTGTCCAATTCTATTCCAAATCAATCAGTAATGTAATTTCTTAATCAAAACCTTTACAGATCACTATCCTTAGTGATCATTCTATCCTCTGAGTTTGTTTTAAACACACCATTGAGTCTCCTTGGGACTTAACGACCTGGGAATTCATTGTATTCTCTGATCTTCATTGTATTTGTGTTTAAGCTGTTTTAAGTCTGTTTGACTTGACTGTTTAGCACAGATCAAATTTACCAAAACAAAGGTTCCCGAAAAAGTGCTCGTAAGAAGCAATGATTGCCCTC
Source organism: Chrysanthemum seticuspe (assembly GCA_019973895.1). Classification (NCBI taxonomy): domain Eukaryota; kingdom Viridiplantae; phylum Streptophyta; class Magnoliopsida; order Asterales; family Asteraceae; genus Chrysanthemum; species Chrysanthemum seticuspe. Next base: position 320,820,624 of record BPTQ01000004.1, on the reverse strand, counting down.
CCACTTCATTTGTAAACGCCGTTTCCATTATGCCTGAGAATGCAAGGGCTGAGATGTGGAAAACTGAGGAAAGCACGAAGGATGAGTCTGTGCCTAATGATGAACCTGAGACCATTGAGTATTACCTTAAGCACGAAAATAAAAAGAAAACCATTGCAAACCAAGTAAACAACTTTAGGTACAATGAAGTTCTTAGGGAAGCTCTTGAAGGAAAAATGACGGAAGAAGAATACGACGCCTTACCTATGGAACCTCTGTATGAGTTGGTTATAAAAAAAACCGTTAACAAGAAAACGAGACACCACAGGGAATTTCGTGATACCAGTTAGTGTCGGTGACATGGAAAATATAAATGCCTTGGCCGATCAAGGGACCGATGTGAACATAATGCCACTGTCAATCTATAATAAGTTAACTAAAGAGAAACCAGCCAAAACCGACCTTAGACTTTCCTTAGCTAATCATACTTATGTCCACCCTGTAGGAATCGTTGTTGATGTTCTAATTGAGGTGGCTAACATCGTTTATCCGGTGGATTTCGTGATCATTGATGTTGAGGAAGATAAAAACGTACCCCTCATTCTTGGGACACCGTTCCTGGCCACCTCCAAGGCAACCATAAAATGCGGAGAAGGCATCATGATACTCAAAAGCGGGAAGGGGTACGCTAGGATACCCATCATCCCAAGATACCCTCTTAAGATCATGGAAATGATTATGGGTGGAAATCGAAAAGACCCGGGCAACAATGTTAAGAAGAAGATGAATGACTGGGAAAAAGGGCTTAGAGACTTTATGGTTCAAGGATTGTATGCGACATTATGGAAACCCGATAAAAAGTTAGGAAGCAATCCCACCTCAATACCTAAGGTACAAAAGGACCCTAAGGAATTTCTAAAGGGAGAAAAAGTTCTCTTGTATAGATCTCGGATAAGGGCATTACGAGGAAGAAACAAACCAAGATGGTTTGGGCCTTTCACAGTTAAGGAGACCAATTTAAAAGATAAAACCGTCGCCATAATTGACAGCGTTGGCAAGGAATCCACGGTGAGCATACAGCGTCTACACCCTTTCGATGAAGAGAAAACAAAGGGTGAATAGGGCGGTAATGAGAAAACATAGGAGCACGACTACGAGTCTAGCTACAAGACTCTTAAATAAAGAAAAGCGCTTCGTGGGAGGCAACCCATGCTTAATTGTTTGCTTGTTAGTGTCATATATCTTTTATTAATTGTTTATCCTCATGTTTAATTTTGTAAAAATGCTTTATTTTGTTTTTAACCTCGTCTTAATTGCATATAAAGGTATTTTACATAAGGGATAAGTGTAGGGAGGATTACACATGTTTTCAAAAGAAACGTAAACATGAGAATAACAATTAACGAAAAGATATTTATGTTTGTTTGTTCGAGTCAAATGCTTGTATCGAGTCATAATGGATGTTTTGCATAAATTTTTCCAGATTCTAAATATGTAAATTTTTCCAGAATTTTTTCTAGAAAATCGCAGACCAGTTTTTGTCAGGATAACCTGACGGCGTCAGGATTGCAACCTGACGGCGTCAGGAAGGAGTAAAAACATCAGATTACTTTTTTCTCGTTTTCTGAGCTACTTATAAATTTTTGGAATTTTCCAGGTCTTAATTTTCTTAGAAATTCTGTAAACATCCATTCCACAAGCATTATATCCTAGTTTAAATCGAGTCTTATATATATTATTACCGCCGATTTTACGCGAAGGTTTCATTTGTTTTCTTCAAGTGTGCAGGTTTAGTTTACCAAGAAGAAGATACATAAGATGAGAAGGAGCTTTTCACGCAATAATTCTTCTTGAAAAGGATTTAACCACCACTTTACACGGATCATACCGAGCGAATCAGGGGAGTATTAGTTTCTTTCGTTTTTAATTACCTTCTTTTATCATAACTTTGATACTTTCGGGGAACATTGGGGACAATGTTCAGTTTAAGTGTAGGGAGGGAAAATAAAATGGGAACTTTGAAACTATGCTTATCCTTGACTATTTGCTTTGTCCAATTGTGATTATGTAATAAACCATGAGAAAATGTCGGTTAGGGTAATTTTGGCACCAAATTTAAAATTTTTTATGACATATAGGAGTGGGCCATTAGTCTTAACAAAAGCGTCTCATGGATAGGAAGTTGCATGACTAGCACAAAAACCCTTTACCACCCAAATTCCACCAAAATGTGAGGATCGCCCTTAGATTAGTAGGAATTAAAGCATTCATCTTTAATGCTTAGAGTGTGAACCGGTAGTATATTAGATTCTAGAACTTGTTTTGTGATGCATTCCGAGATCGCAAGTGAGGCTACACTTGTGTAGTTTGGAATAACTAAATGATAAGAGGCATTAGGATAACCCTTGTTTGATACCTGTAATATAATTACTTCTTCCATATCGGTTGAGTAATTCCCCCACACCCTTTGCGTTGTACTCATCTTTAGTACACGATACCCCTAGTTAACCCCTCAGAGCCTATCCTTTTCGCGGTTCTCGTGATGTTTCGGTTTTTCCGGAATATCAATGAAGAGCATTGTTTACACCCCACCCCCAAATATACACCCAAATCGCCTTAGCCTACCCCTTATGCACTCACTTTTAGTGCAAATGTTTGTTATCACCCCAAACCCTTAGTTCAATTATCTAGTTGCTTGCATAAGTTGCTAAGTCAAGTCATATCCTTTGTATACAGTTTTGGGACGATTGGGATTCATGGGAAAAGTTAAAGTTTATGAAATGACGGGAAGGGAACGTTAAAAATTCAAATTCCCTTTGTTTGCATAATAATGTACCCCAAGTGTTTTGATCTTTTCAATTCGGGTCAAATTAGTGTTAGAGTAATAAAAACTCAAGTGTAGGGATATGCCTATAAATCCCTAGTATTTTGATGTTATCGTAGAGGATGGTAGAGTAAAAGTGTATTAAAAAAAAAAAAAAAAAAAAAAAAAAAAAAAAAAAAAAAATCGAAAAAAAAATATAGAAAAAGAGAAAAGAAAAAAATAGAGTGTGAAAATAAAAAATCATACGGGCTACCATCCTACATCTATCTTTGAATTTATGTTTGTTTATTTCAGTTATCTATAGTTTAGAGTGTCGAGTCTTGGCTTAGCAACGCCATTCATCATATACATTTAACATAGAGATTTTTGACTTGCCACCACTAAAAAGCCTATTCCACCAAACCCTTTGTTTCCCTACCGTAAGCCTAACATTACAACCCTTTAAAAGACCTCTTTGATAGTCTTTCCTAGGTGCTTACGCCAAAGCGATGGAGGTTTGATCTATTATCAAGCCTATGGTAATCTATGTACTAGGACCGGTTAATGAGTGTTTATCTTCCATTTCCTATTTGTTATATTTCATATATACACCCGAGAGAGATGTGAGTATCCAAACACCCAATGTGAGGTGCTAGTATGTAATTTCCGTGCTTGTTATGACTTTTGCGGGGCTTATATGTGTTGTGGACCGTTTTGAATTAATGCTTCATGACCCCTAACTTATAAATTAATTGGCTAAAAGCACATTTGCTTGAACAAGCAAATAACAAGTGTAGGGATATTTGATAAGGTTTTAAAAGGTACCATTTTGAGGGGTCGTTTTAGTCCTTATTTGATCACTTTTGTATCCGTTATTGCTTAATATCGTTCCTTTTCACTTTTTAGGTCTCTTAAAGGCAAAATGCTGGAATGGCACTTATTTGGACGAAAAGGCGCGAATATATGAAGAAAATGGCCAAAGTCAAAATCGAGACACTCACAGCTGCTGAAATTAAAAGGCGACGGCGTCAGGTGCTAATGGCGACGCCGTCCCAAGATTTTTGTGACGGTTCAGAACCCAAAACTCGTATTTTCAAGAGACGACGTCCAGTTGTAAAAGAGTAGGCCGTCGCTACTCAGACGGCCTAGATGCAATCCAGACGACGTCAGAAGCTGAAGAGGACGGTGTCACGGACATAAGGTGATGCCGTCCTAAGGTTAACGTGGCCAAGACGAAACCCTAATAACGGCGACACGACGGCGTCACGAAACATAAGGTGACGCTGTCGCATATGTAATCTTATATATAGAATCCGAATTTTTCAGTTTTAGAGAGAGTCTTTTGGAGTGAAAACCTAAAACCGAACCTAAGGTGTCTTGTACAGTATTTTAGGGTTTTAAACCCTATCTTACATCAAGATAAGTCTTTACTTCATTAATTCAATTATGTCTTTGATTATTTGTGTGTATGCTTGCATGTTCTCCATGTCCGGCTAATTTATTTGTGTGTTTGCTTAGGAAGTATGAAACTTAATTATTGAATATTGATTGGTTGTTTCTTATCTTAGTTGATTAATGATCTAGTAATGCGATAGGTCATTCGTTGTGTACTTAATGCTTGATTCATCTTTGTGAACCTTAGAATATAATTACCTGAGTAGTTGTAGGCTAAACTATCCAAAGAGCGCCTTAGAGTAGGAGTTTATCATCCCTAGTGGGTTTGTAGACGAGACCCTTTGGTAAGTTCAAAGAGTTAGGGAGAAACGCATACCCTACAACTTTAGACACACAACGCAACTAGGAATAAGGACGTGACAACTCAACCATCAATAGGAGATAATTAAGGAGTAATACAACCTAAGTAAACACATCTTTAAACTATCATACGAGCACACATTAATTAAACATAGACTCCCACAACCTTAGTTTAGATAATTAGATAATAGTAGAGTAATCGGTAGAAATACCAACCCCCCAAATCCAATACCCGAGATTCGTACTTTTCCATTTCATAAAATATAAAAAGATAAAAAATAATCTTCCTCAACCTTAACCTTAGCGTAGTAACTCCTTACTAGCATTCCTATTCCCCTAGAGAACGATATCAATACCCGTGGCTTACCCTAATTACTACACTACAACGATTAGGTTCACTGCCTAGGGTGTTATAAAACTTGCTCGAAGAAAAGGAAGTTTCCTTGACCCCGAACGACGCGTGTAGCGTTATCAACAGCGAATAAGGCATCAAATTGATACTTGCGCCAAGATAGGCCAAAGCATCACATTTAACATTATTCCTGAAAGTACATGGAATAAGAAAGCTCCCAGGATCTCTGAGCTTTGGTGGGATCTTGTTTTGGACAATAGCTGAGCATTCTTCGTTAAGGAAAGTAGCTGATATTTGCTCTAGCTTGCTTTTGTTATTAAGAAGTTCTTTTAAAAATTTCCCGTAATTGGGCATTCCGGCTAAGACATCAACGAGAGGAACGTTGAGTCTAACCTCTTTAATTATTTCAATGAACGTCTTATAATGCTCTTCCATTTTTTCATTCTTTAGGCGTTGAGGATAAGGATTTTTTGGCGTATACGCCTTGATGGATGGAATTTTCATTAGGATTTGATGGATGGAATTTTCTTTCTTTTTGGTGGTTTGAGTTGTGTTTGGTTCCTCGGTTTCATCCTCACTATCATTGGTGATAGGAGTATTTTCATTAGGATTTGGTGGTGGATCGTACGAGAGACCACTTCTTGTGAAGACAGCATTGATATGCTCATTTCTTGTTTGTGGTGGATGGTACGTCTTATCATTTGATGGTTTTGGGTTGGATTGGGTATTACTTTGCAATGATCCAGATGGTCTAGAGGAATGTTGGTCAGACAGTCTGCCAAACTTGTTTTCAAGATCTTGGATAGATGCTTGATGATTTTTCTGTCCTTGCTCAACTTTGGCTTTGAGATTGAAAATTTGATTTTTGATAAAATCATTTACAGATTTTTGAGTAGCCATGAATTCTCTCATGGTTTTCTCGAATTAAGTTTCTTCCATCTTTTTGTCAGAGTTTTGTGGTGGTGGGTCGTCAGTTCGTGGTTGAGAATCACGGTTGTCATCCCTTGGTCGGCGATCTTGCCAATTTCCAGAATTTCGACCGTAATAATTACTACGATATCCTCCTCCACGGTATCCTCCTTGAGCGTAACTCGCTTCTCCTTCCTTCGGTCCACCCATAGGCTTATCGTCGCACTCGGACGATGGATGATTTCCTCCACAATTGTTGCATCCATCTCGCATTTCCTTCATTTCATCTTTGATACCTTTGTATTGCGAGTCGATTTTTGAGGTTAACGCTTCCATCTTCTCCATGAGTTTTGAGGTATCGGTGTTTTCGACAAAAGCAACAGTTTTTCAGAGAGGTTTGGTTTTGGAATCTTTGGACCAATCAAGTTTGAGAAGTACTCGATCTTCGAGCAATTGATGTGCATCGTTGGGAGTCTTATAGAGAAAAATTCCTCCAGCATCACGGATGCCTTGAGAGATTTCATCTAGTCCATGGTAAAAGATTTGGATAATGGTTCCTTTGGATAGTCCATGTCCATGACAACTACGAAGCAAATCTTTCATTCGAAGCCAAGCTTTGACAAGTGATTCGTTTGGGTTTTGGGTGAAAGCACGAATTTCCCCCATTAATCGATTAAACATGGCAGGTGGAAAGAATCGGCTTACAAAAGCTTGCCTCATCTCCTCCCAAGTATTGATGATTCCTGGGGTTAATTCATTGTACCATACTTTAGCATCTCCGGCGAGTGATGATGGGAAAAGTTTGAGCTTGATGGCATTGACATCGGTGTCGCCATAACAGAACATGCCGCAAATTACGATGAACTCGGCAATGTGCTTGTGCAGATCGGCCCGCGCACGGCCATCGAATTGACGATCTTTGATCATAGAAAGGTGATGTCCCTTCACGGTGAAGTTGTCACCAAGATTGACAGCAACAATAGCACTTTCGGGGGTTGGTGCTACGGCTCGGTTGGTTCCCCACATGGGTTGATCGTCCGCCATGGGAAAAGGTAAATTGGTGAAAGGGTTGTAAAAAACTTTGGCTTCTACGAGGTTATCAAATGGTGGGTTTGGTACTCTTGGTACATGGTTTTCCAATGGTATGAAAAGTGTTCTTCTTCTTCTTCGAATCAAACATTCGGGGTTGGTAAGAGGTGTAATTGGTTCTATTCCCGCTGCTCGAGTGTTCATACAATGTCCTAGAGAATCCAGGCAATATCTAAACACACGGACAAATAACGAAAACAGTTTTTCTGGGTCAGATTGGGTAACCGGATCGGTTGCGGGTTGCGACCGATCGGTTAGACCAGTTGGGTTATGGGTAAAATCATAACCGATTCAGTTGAATGACAACTGGATCCGGTTAAGGTTTCTGAGAGAAAAATTTTGGGTTGAATCGACTGAGGGAAATTCAAAAACTTGCTGAAACACAATCAAAATCCCCGACAACGATGCCAAAAACTTGATGTGCTACGTGTGTACAAGTTTTAAATTTATAAAAGGTGAATTACCAATATTACCAATAACACATACGAGCAAGTATACTCTTCCGTTATAGCAAGATTATGAAGGTAAGTCGGGATCGTTCGCAGGGATTTGAGTGAATCTAAACACAAGTTTGAATCAACGGAGTCTATCCAAAACATATAACAAAGCAAATAGATATAATGAAATTCAGATGATTAAAAACTACACTTGCTTAAACTAGTTTCATATCATAGATTAATGTGATTGTGTGAACCTCTTAACATGTTGGTTATGATAATTAGTTGGAAGACTAATCTATTGTTCTTACAAGTTAAACCTTCGTCAAGATTTTAGTTCATAAAAACAAGCATTACGTTTAACCAATCAATTCAAGATCAATTCAAGTTTCATAAGTCTACATACATAAACTTAAACACAAAAACATCCATTTGTATCATCAATTTTCTTAAGAAATGGTCAATACAAAAGGTAAGCGATCATAGACAAAAGGCTACAATTGATTCTCAACAACTAATCTTACGACCTTTTAGATGTTTCCAACCAATCCAATTTGATAATCAAAAAGCATTTCTATTACAACCACACCTTAGTTCCTTTGTATAATCAAGAATAATGGGTAAAAACAATCATCCATAGACAAAATGATTATGACTAGTTGAATAACAATAAGTTCTTTCGACCTCTACGATTACTATCAATTAGCCAAACTTGATTAACAAATGTCACTACAAAACTTTAGCACAATTGGATCTTAGAATCAACTTGAAATTGAATTAAAACATGTTAACACAATCACTAACTAATCATATGATAATCAACATCATTTAAGCAAGTATATAAAGAAACTAGCCACTCATAGCAAACATGAACATAAACTCAGAACTTTGAACATTAGAAAACATGATTAAAAGTCTTACAATGCTTGGAATAAGATTACAAATGGTGAAGTAATGATTCCCAAAGTATTGGGGTAGACTTCTTGGTGATTTGGCCTCCAAATGTGGAACTTCTGGAACTCCAAACTTCCCTGAACTTCTAAGGACGAATTTTAGAGCTTAAAGCTTTGTTTGATGAGTAAAGAGATTTGTATTTGAAAGGTGTGTCTCATATGCTCACAAATGGCCAACCGATCCGGTTGGTATTCTACAAAAGGGCCAACCGTTCCGGTTCCGGGTGGCGACCGAACGGTTGGTGATGGTATTTTGGCGTTTCTGGTCATATTCTAACCGATCCGGTTGGATTTCCTAAGTTACGGAAACTTGATCTTTTCTTTTCTTTATCTTGTAGAACTTGGTTCTTCAATCACTATGGTCTTCAAAAGTCCTTGAGATACTGATTTAGGCTTCACTGAAACGGGAATCTTCTATTTGCTGAACATTTCTTTATTTTCCTTCCGTTTCCCTACACTTGGTTATAAATACAAGACAAACATCTTTTGATGCGTTTAAGCACTATAATCACGTAAATATAACCAAATAACATATATAAAAGCACACATAACGCTACTAGAAACATGCACAATCTGAGCATTACAGTCATTAATCTAAATTACTTTAGCTTAAAAACAATATGTTAGGTAGTTTTTAATTATTTTAAAGCATTTCTAAACCTAAACCCCAACCCCAACCCTACACCTAAACCCCAACCCCAAACCCTAAACCCAAACCCTTAACCCCAAACACCAAAGCCCTAACCCCTAATCCCTAAAAACTATGACGTCAAGACCAAATTATTTCCTTCATGTAAGACATTCACTAGCAACTTGATGTCAACTGTTTCGTTAGTACTTGTTGGTACTAATGGTACACTCCACGTGGTAATTTTACTGATGTTTCATAAGTGAGATTTTGTTTGAGTTCATGTAAGGCTTTTTGTTAAGATGATACGAGTTTGTGCAAGTGCCTAGAGAGTATTCTTTAAAAGATGGTGTACAGTGAGGTGTGTGGCTAGTTTCATAAATAATTTGTTGGGTTTTTGGTTAGTTTCTAGGTGTGTTAACAGATGAAAATACAATTTTTTCTATAAAGCTAAGCTACACCTAGGTCAAAAACTGATTTTTTTAGAGTTTTGTGCGACACCCGTACGAAAAAATGATTTATTTTTAGTTTTGAGAGATACCCAGTTGACAAAAATGAATATTTTTAAGTTTTGAGCTACACCTACAATCCTACATGAAAACATAGACTTTTTGAGGAATTAAAGGATACCAATATGAAAAATATATTTTTAAAAGAGTGAGAGGATACCAAGATAGAATTTTGAAGTTCTATAAAGAAAAGAGTGAGAGGATACCTAGATGGAAATTTGAATTTCTATGAAGAATTGACTAAAGGTGGAAAAATAAGTAATAGGTCTATGATATGATGGGTGGGCTAAATGGGGTAAGTACAGTTGATAAGGTTTTAAAAGGTACCATTTTGATGGGCCGTTTTAGCCCTTATTTGATCACTTTTGTATCCGTTATTGCTTAATATCGTTCCTTTTCACTTTTTAGGTCTCGTGAAGGCAAAATGCTGGAATGGCACTTATTTGGACGAAAAGGCGCGAATATATGAAGAAAATGGCCAAAGTCAAAATTGAGACACTCACAGTTGCTGAAAATAGAAGGCGACGGCGTCATGTGCTAATTGCGACGCCGTCCGAGGATTTTTGTGACGGTTCAGAACCCAAAACTCTTATTTTCAAGTGACGACGTCCAGTTGTAAGAGAGTAGGCCGTCGCTACTCAGACGGCCTAGATGCAATCCAGACGACGTCAGAAGCTGAAGAGGACGGCGTCACGGACATAAGGTGACGCCGTCGCAAGGTTAACGTGGCCAAGACGAAACCCTAATGACGGCAACACGACGGCGTCACGAAACATAAGGTGACGTCGTCGCATATGTAATCTTATATATAGAATCTGAATTTTTCAGTCTTGGTGGAGTCTTTTGGAGTAAAAACCTAAAACCGAACCTAAGGTGTCTTGTACAGTATTTTAGGGTTTTAAACCCTATCTTACACCAAGATAAGTATTTACTTCATTAATTCAATTATGTCTTTGATTATTTGTGTGTATGCTTGCATGTTCTCCATGTCCGGCTAATTTATTTGTGTGTTTGCTTAGGAAGTATGAAACTTAATTATTGAATATTGATTGGTTGTTTCTTATCTTAGTTGATCAATGATCTAGTAATGCGATAGATCATTCGTTGTGTACTTAATGCTTGATTCATCTTTGTGAACCTTAGAATATGATTACCTGAGTAGTTGTAGGCTAAATTCTCCAAAGAGTGCCTTAGAGTAAGAGTTTATCATCCCTAGTGGGTTTTGTAGACGAGACCCTTTGGTAAGTTCAAAGAGTTAGGGAGAAACGCATACCCTACAACTTTAGACACACAACGCAACTATGAATAAGGACGTGGCAACTCAACCATCAATAGGAGATAATTAAGGAGTAATACAACTTAAGTAAACACATCTTTAAACTATCATACGAGCACACATTAATTAGACATGGACTCCCACAACCTTAGTTTAGATAATTAGATAATAGTAGAGTAATCGGTAGAAATACCAAACCCCCAAATCCAATACCCGAGATTCGTACCTTTCCATTTCATAAAATATAAAAATACAAAAATAATCTTCTTCAACCTTAACCTTAGCGTAGTAACTTCTTACTAGCATTCCTATTCCCCTAGAGAACGATATCAATACCCGTGGCTTACCCTAATTACTACACTACAACGATTAGGTTAACTGCCTAGGGTGTTATAAAACTTGCTCGAAGAAAATGAAGTTTCCTTGACCCCGAACGACGTGTGTAGCGTTATCAAGTTTTTGGCGCCGCTGCCAGGGAATAGAATAGCTAGTTAGTAGTCCACCTCGTTTAGGTTCTTTGCTTGATTCCTATCAAGTAAACTTTTTTCTCATTTTTTTTTTTGCTTTCTCTTAGTCTATCCCATTTCTTCGTGACCTTTGTTCGTAACCCCATCACTTTTCATCATGGAAGGTGATAACCAACCACCACTTGATAACCCAACACAAAAAAATTCAATGTCACTCAAAACCCAACCCAATAACCAACACAACCGTCGAAGCCGCTATGTGAGTAGAAACACCGACCTTCAGGATTTGCAGAAAATATTCGATAGTACAATTAGGGAAGCTGTTGAGAAAGTAGTCAGCGCTGCTGTAGTTGGCTCTATGATTAGCAGTAATTCGGAAAATGGCATGATAAACAACAACGTGGATGTGGAAAATAGTGCTTAATTCAATCTTTACCCCACTAAGGAAGAGATTGCGTACCATCAATACATAATCGATAATCCACGATCACTTATCATTAGGATATGCCCAAAGATTAGGAGGGGAGATCCCTGGAACCTAAAAATCCCTTGTATGATCGGATATAGGAGTGTCGACCACGCTTACATAGATACGGAATCTCCCATCAATGTAATGTCATCTGCTGTCTACAATGACATTATGAATGAGCGACTCAATATTAGGAGAGACCCTAAGTATCCGGGAGGAGTTTGCAACTTTGTGGGAAGAGTCAAGGACGTGCATGTCTTTATAGGAAATTTCACCTACCTAGTTGATTTTATGGTCCTAGAAGATGTAGGATGCGTCATTGACTATATCTTATCCCAAGTAGTGCTAGGGAAACCGTTTGTTGAAACATCTAGAATGAGCCATAACAAGCATGATGGAACGGTTAGGTTTAAGGAAGGAGCCGATGAGATCACCTATAGGATTCCTTGGAAAACAACTGAGTATGGCCACTTGTCCATTTATGATCGAGACAACATCAAAGCTTTTGAGGACAAAAGCAAGGAAGATGTTGAAAAAGGTTATAAATTCATGTGGGAAAGAAGGAGGCATTATTATAAGGATTGCTTGACTCTAGGGCCTAGGTATAGAGTCTATGAAGATTTTGTCAACATGATAGAATTCTCATTGAGGATGCGTGAGGAAACGTAGGAGCACGACTATGAGTCTAGCTACAAGACTCTTAAATAAAGAAAAGCGCTTCGTGGGAGGCAACCCATGCTTAATTGTTTGCTTGTTAGTGTCATATATCTTTTATTAATTGTTTATCCTCATGTTTAAATTTGTAAAAATGCTTTATTTTGTTTTTAACCTCGTCTTAATTGCATATAAAGGTATTTTACATAAGGGATAAGTGTAGGGAGGATTACACACGTTTTCAAAAGAAACGTAAACATGAGAATAACAATTAACTAAAAGATATTTATGTTTGTTTGTTTGAGTCAAATGCTTGTATCGAGTCATAATGGATGTTTTGCAAAAAATTTTCCAGATTCTAAAGATGTAAATTTTCCAGAATTTTTTCCAGAAAATCGCAGACCAGTTTTTGTCAGGATAACCTGACGGCGTCAGGATTGCAACCTGACGGCGTCAGGAAGGAGTAAAAACATCAGATTACTTTTTTCTCGTTTTCTGAGCTACTTATAAATTTTTGGAATTTTCCAAGTCTTAATTTTCTTAGAAATTCTGTAAACATCCATTCCACAAGCATTATATCCTAGTTTAAATCGAGTCTTATATATATTATTACCACCGATTTTACGTGAAGGTTTCGTTTGTTTTCTTCAAGTGTGCAGGTTTAGTTTGTCAAGAAGAAGTTATATAAGATTGGAAGGAGCTTTTCACGCAATAATTCTTCTTGAAAAGGATTTAACCACCACTTTACACGGATCCTACCAAGCTAATCAGGGGAGTATTAGTTTCTTTCGTTTTTAATTACCTTCCATTATCATAACTTTGATACTTTCGGGGAACATTGGGGACAATGTTCAGTTTAAGTGTAGGGAGGGAAAATAAAACGGGAACTTTGAAACTATGCTTATCCTTGATTATTTGCTTTGTCCAAATGTATTTGTGTAATAAACCATGAGAAAATGTCGGTTAGGGTAATTTTGGCACCAAATTTAAAATTTTTTATGACATATAGGAGTGGGCCATTAGTCTTAACAAAAGCGTCTCATGGATAGGAAGTTGCATGACTAGCACAAAAACCATTTACCACCCAAATTCCACCCAAAATGTGAGGATCGCCCTTAGATTAGTAGGAATTAAAGCATTCATCTTTAATGCTTAGAGTGTGAACCGGTAGTATATTAGATTCTAGAACTTGTTTTGTGATGCATTCGGAGATCGCTAGTGAGACTACACTTGTGTAGTTAGGAATTACTAAATGATAAGAGGCATTAGGATAACCCTTGTTTGATACCCGTAATATAATTACTTATTCCACATCGGTTGAGTAATTCCCCCACACCCTTTGCGTTGTACTCATCTTTAGTACACGATACCCCTAGTTAACCCCCCAGAGCCTATCCTTTTCGCGGTTCTCGTGATGTTTCGGTTTTTCCGGAATATCAATGAAGAGCATTGTTTACACCCCACCCCCAAATATACACCCAAATCGCCTTAGCCTACCCCTTATGCACTCACTTTTAGTGCAAATGTTTGTTATCACCCTAAACCCTTAGTTCAATTATCTAGTTGCTTGCATAAGTTGCTAAGTCGAGTCATATCCTTTGTATACAGTTTTGGGACGATTGGGATTCATGGGAAAAGTTAAAGTTTATGAAATGACGGGAAGGGAACGTTAAATTCAAATTCCTTTTGTTTGCATAATAATGTACCCCAAGTGTTTTGATCTTTTCAATTCGGGTCAAATTAGTGTTAGAGTAATAAAAACTCAAGTGTAGGGATATGCCTATAAATCCCTATTATTTTGATGTTATCGTAGAGGATGGGAGAGTAAAAGTGTATGAAAAAAAAAAAAAAAAAAAAAAAAAAAAAAAAAATCGAAAAAAATAGAAAAAAAGAAAAAGAAAAAAATAGAGTGTTAAAAAAAACATACAGGCTATCATCCTACATCTATCCTTTAAATTTATATTTGTTTATTTCCGTTACCTAGAGTTTTAGAGTGTCGAGCCTTGGCTTAGCAACGCCATTCTTCGTATGCATTTAACATAGAGATTTTTGACTTGCCACCACTAAATAGCCTATCCCACCAAACCCTTTGTTTCCCTACCGTAAGCCTAACATTACAACCCTTTAAAAGACCTCTTTGATAGTCTTTCCTAGGTGCTTACGCCAAAGCGATGGAGGTTTGATCTATTCTCAAGCCTATGGTAATCTTTGTACTAGGACCGGTTAATGAGTGTTTATCTTCCATTTCCTATTTTTTATATTTCATATATTCACCCGAGAGAGATGTGAGTATCCAAACACCCCATGTGAGGTGCTAGTATGTTATTTCCGTGCTTGTTATGACTTTTGCGGGGATTATATGTGTTGTGGACCGTTTTGAATTAATGCTTCATGACCCCTAACTTATAAATTAATTGGCTAAAAGCACATTTGCTTGAGGACAAGCAAATAACAAGTGTAGGGATATTTGATAAGGTTTTAAAAGGTACCATTTTGAGGGGTCGTTTTAGCCCTTATTTGATCACTTTTGTATCCGTTATTGCTTAATATCGTTCCTTTTCACTTTTTAGGTCTCGTGAAGGCAAAATGCTAGAATGGCATTTATTTGGACGAAAAGGCGCGAATATATGAAGAAAATGGCCAAAGTCAAAATCGAGACACTCACAGTTGCTGAAAATAGAAGGCGACGGCGTCAGGTGCTAATTGCGATGTCGTCCGAGTATTTTTGTGACGGTTCAGAACCCAAAACTCTTATTTTCAAGTGACGACGTCCAGTTGTAAGAGAGTAGGTCGTCGCTACTCAGACGGCCTAGATGCAATCCAGACGACGTCAGAAGCTGAAGAGGACGGCGTCACGGACATAAGGTGACGCCGTCGCACGGTTAACGTGGCCAAGACGAAACCCTAATGACGGCGACACGACGGCGTCACGAAACATAAGGTGACGCCGTCGCATATGTAATCTTATATATAGAATCCGAATTTTTCAGTCTTGGTGGAGAGTCTTTTGGAGTAAAAACCTAAAACCGAACCTAAGGTGTCTTGTACAGTATTTTAGGGTTTTAAACCCTATCTTACACCAAGATAAGTATTTACTTCATTAATTCAATTATGTCTTTGATTATTTGTGTGTATGCTTGCATGTTCTCCATGTCCGGCTAATTTATTTGTGTGTTTGCTTAGGAAGTATGAAACTTAATTATTGAATATTGATTGGTTGTTTCTTATCTTAGTTGATCAATGATCTAGTAATGCGATAGATCATTCGTTGTGTACTTAATGCTTGATTCATCTTTGTGAACCTTAGAATATGATTACCTGAGTAGTTGTAGGCTAAATTATCCAAAGAGTGCCTTAGAGTAAGAGTTTATCATCCCTAGTGGGTTTTGTAGACGAGACCCTTTGGTAAGTTCAAAGAGTTAGGGAGAAACGCATACCCTACAACTTTAGACACACAACGCAACTAAGAATAAGGACGTGACAACTCAACCATCAATAGGAGATAATTAAGGAGTAATACAACTTAAGTAAACACATCTTTAAACTATCATACGAGCACAAATTAATTAGACATAGACTCCCACAACCTTAGTTTAGATAATTAGATAATAGTAGAGTAATCGGTAGAAATACCAAACCCCCAAATCCAATACCCGAGATTCGTACCTTTCCATTTCATAAAATATAAAAATACAAAAATAATCTTCTTCAACCTTATCCTTAGCGTAGTAACTTCTTACTAGCATTTCTATTCCCCTAGAGAACGATATCAATACCCGTGGCTTACCCTAATTACTACACTACAACGATTAGGTTCACTGCCTAGGGTGTTATAAAACTTGCTCGAAGAAAAGGAAGTTTCCTTGACCCCGAATGACGCGTGTAGCGTTATCAACAGTAATATCCAAATGTCGGCACCAGAGTCAATGAAAATCATGACATGCAAAAAACACAACCAATGAATTCCAATACTCGGGTCCATGAGCCATCACGTAAACCCGAGAGGTCATCTAATCCATACTCCAAAAACTATTATAGCCCATCCTAAACTAGTAGGGGTTCTGTGTTGTCTCTTAGATGACCTCCATTAGTTGTGTTTTTGCATTAATTTACATGTGTTTTTAGAACCTTTGAAAAATTGAAAATACACGCTAAAAGGTATATTATCTCACTCAAAACATTTTTAGTGAAATATTATACCTTTAGCGTGTATTTGAAATTTTATTATTTTTTTTGAATTATCATAGTGCCACTATAGGATTTAGAATATAAACCATTTCTTTTTGGAAAGAAAATGACTAACATCCTTACTATGAAATACTGTCATTCAATAATAAAATTGAAAAACAAGCATACAACAAAAAATATTATAAATACAAAAAATCATTTTAATTAGGTTGGGTCTATTAGTAGATTGAAAAGGGTCTAAAATAAATTAGGGTTTATGTTTGCATGTCTTAGACGAATAGACAATCTATTTATGTTTGTGTCAGTTGTTAGGTGAAGAAATGGCCCCAAATAAAGCAGTTTGATATGAAAGTTTAATCATAAATTTTGTACATAAAGGATTGGAGGGTGAATAAGTCATTTTGCATATTTGCGAGAAAGAAGGCAAACAAGTGGAATACAAATTATTGAAGATAAGGAGGGTAAATTAGTCATTTTAAATCTCCACTAATGGAAAAAAAAATTAACGATTGTTAGCAAAAAACAAGAATTTGTAATCTACAGTAACGCCTCATGGAAATTTCTCGCAAAAAGTCTAAACGTTAAGGACATAGCTCGGCATAATTTCAAAATTAAGGACATTTCTCGCAAAAATGGCAAATGTTAGGAGCATAATTTGCAGTTTACTCTATTTTTTTAATCATGTAACCATAATCTTTACAGTGTACTCACTATAATCCCATTTAGCCTACCCATCATATCAATGACCTATTACCTTTTTTTGCACCTTTAGTCAATTATTTATAGAAATTCAAATTTCCACCTTGGTATCCTCTCACTCTTTTCTTTATAGAAATTCAAATTTCCATCTTGGTATCCTCTCACTCTTTTAAAAATACATTTTTCATGTTACTACCCTGTAATTCCGTCGCTTACCATCAGACCTGAAATGAACTAGGTGACACTCACTTGACTATAGTCGGTAGTCACTCACTGTCCATTTTCTTCTCCAACAAAACACTAAGGGCTCGTTTGGTTTTTTGCCAGGAATGACAATGGGTATCGGATTTGGAATGAGGTGGAATGATAATGGGTATGAAAAAGTGTATCATTACGATTGTTTGTGTTTGGTTGATAAAATATGGTATGAAAAAGTGTATAGACATTTTAATTTTGTAGTGGAAAAAAGAGGGGTCCACGGGAATGGATTTCATAGACACCAAATTGGTGTGTAATGAATCTATGACTATGATATACCTATTTCATTACCGGGCCCACAAAACAAAACAAAACAAACACCGACTATGACTTTGAAAGTCATAGTCTCATTCCCATTAACGCAAACCAAACGGGCCCTAAGAAAACAAAACTATAATATCCAAATGTTGGTACCAGGGCCAATCAACATCATGACATGCAAAAACACAACCAACAAATTCCTATACTCGCGTAGTAAATACAATGTATCAACCATCTATTGCACTATAGTGGGGCGATTAGTCGGACAAGATTCATGGGAATCCTAAGATAACGCTAGTTTTCTAACTCCTAACACAACAACAACCAATTAAACAAGAGACGACAATCAATAATCGATAACTAGGTTTCATGCAACCCTAAGTAAAAACTAATTAATCTAAGCTGTCATGTTTAAGGGAAGAAAAGATAAACAAGTAATCACACAACACATAGACATATTAAATGATAAAAAGAATAACCTATCTTCAACAAAACGTGGGTGTTTGGGGTTGGAAAACCCTTACAAAGCGGTAAAAATCGTCCACAACTCGTAGCCCTAATGTGTCACACGTTTTATGGTAAACATACAAAAATATATATATATTTACAAATATGGTGGCGTCACTATATACTTGTGACGCCGTCAGCTAGCCGTTAGGTTGTATTTTGTGACACCGTTGTTCTTCAATATTTTGTAAGTAATGCCATCAGATCTAGGCCGTCTCCACAAGCTGAGTCGTCAGAAATTCTTGTAACTTTGGTCACTGGAATTAACAAGTGATGGCGTAGGGTAGGAGTAGTGACACCATCACAAGCGCTTTTTCAGCTTGTATTTTGCGACTTTGTCATTTTCCTCGTTTTCTCATCCAAATGAGCCTAAAACGTCGTTGATTCCCGTCATTTTCTTCCCAAGTAACTATAATGCAAATATGAATGATTTAGGGCAATAAATGATAAAATTTATACGAGTTTAGAGGCTAAATGATCTCTTAAAATTGTGCAAAATTACACCTCATCACATAACTATTCATATAAGCTACCACACCTTCACGTTCTTCATCAACTATGTAGTGAGGACCAAATTCTTTCCTTCATGCAAGACATTCACTAGCAACATGACGTCACCTTTTTCATTAGTACTTGTTGGTAGTAATAGTACACCCCACGTGGTAATTTTGCCGATGTTTCATAAGTAAAATTTTGTTTAAGTTCATGCAAGGCTTTTTGTTAAGAAGGTATGAGTTTGTGCAAGTGGAAAGAGTCTTCTTTAAAAGATGGCTCATGGACCCAAGTATAGGAATTCGTTGGTTGTGTTTTTGCATGTCATGATGTTGATTGACCCTGGTGCCAACATTTGGATATTATAGTTTTGTTTTCTTAGTGTTTTGTTAGAGGAGAAAATGGACAGTGAGTGACTACCGACTATAGTCAAGTGAGTGTCACCTAGTTTATTTCAGTTATGATGGTAAACAACGGAATTACAGGGTACCAATATGAAAAATATATTTTTAAAAGAGTGAGAGGATACCAAGATGGAAATTTGAATTTTTATAAAGAAAAGAGTGAGAGGATACCAAGATGGAAATTTGAATTTCTATAAAGAACTGACTAAAGGTGAAAAAAGTAATAGGTCATTAATATGATGGGTGGGCTAAATGGGATTAGAGTGAGTACAATGTAAAGATTATGGTTAAATTTAAAAAAAAAGAGTAAACAGCAAATTATGCTCCTAACATTTGTCATTTTTGCGAGAAATGTCCCTAATTTTGAAATTATGTGAGCTATGTCTTTAACGTTCGGACTTTTTGCGAGAAATTTCCATGAGGCGCTACTGTAGTTTACAATAGACCCAACCTAATTAGTAGATGAAAAGGGTCTAAAATAAATTAGGGTTTATGTTTGCATGTGTTAGACGAATAGACAATCTATTTATGTTTGTGTCAGTTGTTAGGTGAAGAAATGACCCCAAATAAAGTGGGTTAATTAGTCATTTTAAATGTCCACTAATGGGAAAAATTATCGATCGTTAGCCAAAAACAAGAATTTGTAAACTACAGTAGCGCCTCATGGATATTTCTCGCAAAAAGAGTTGCGCCTCATGGAAATTTCTCGCAAAAAGTCCGAACGTTAAGGACATAGCTCACATAATTTCAAAATTAGGGACATTTCTCGCAAAAATGGCAAATGTTAGGGGCATAATTTTCTGTTCACTCATTTTTTTTTTGAAAATTTAACCATAATCTTTACATTGTACTCACTCTAATCCCATTTAGCCCACCCATCATATTAATGACCTATTACGTTTTTCACCTTCAGTGAATTCTTTATAGAAATTTAACTTTCCATCTTGGTATCCTTTCACTCTTTTCTTTATAAAAATTCAAATTTCCATCTTGGTATCCTCTCACTCTTTTAAAAATACATTTTTCATATTGGTACCCTGTAATTCCGTTGTTTACCATCAGAACTGAAATAAACTAGGTGACACTCACTTGACTATAGTCGGTAGTCACTCACTGTCCATTTTCTCCTCCAACAAAATACTAAGAAAACAAAACTACAATATCCAAATGTTGGCACCAGGGTCAATCAACATCATGACATGCAAAAACACAACCAACGAATTCCTATACTTGGGTCCATGAGCCATCTTTTAAAGAAGACTCTTTCCACTTGCACAAACTCAGACCTTCTTAACAAAAAGCCTTGCATGAACTTAAACGAAATTTTACTTATGAAACATCGGCAAAATTACCACGTGGGGTGTACCATTACTACCAACAAGTACTAATGAAAAAGTTGACGTCATGTTGCTAGTGAATGTCTTGCATGAAGGAAAGAATTTGGTCCTGAAGACATAGTTGATGAAGAACGTGAAGGTGTGGTAGCTTATATGAATATTTATGTGATGAGGTGTAATTTTGCACGATTTTAAGAGGTCATTTAGCCTCTGAACTCCTATACATTTTATCATTTATTTACCAAAATCGTTCATATCGGCAGAGATGTGTTGTTTTGATTGTTAGTGACTTCTATTTCATTGTCTGACCCAGGCATGGTTAAGGTTGTTTTGGTTGTGAGGGTGTAAAGAAAAGAATGTTCTTAGTATCACAGAGACTCTCCCGAGGCTCTGATACCACTTGTTGAACCTAAGACCTTGATAGATCTTTGAGCGCTCGTGGATCATTAGTAATGCTTATGTAATCACAAACACACTAATAGACAGTCTCTATTCCTTGTATTCTAAAGCGGAAATAAAACACAAGTAAGAACAATAATAACTAAGAATACTTTGATCCTCTATGGATCTTTGAATAGAACTAAAACTTGTTTTTCAAAACTCGTACATCATTCATACTAATGTGTTCCTTTTATATACAAGGAACCCTAAACCGTTTCCCAAGAAACATAAGAAACGTATAATCATAAAACTAAAGAAGATATACATTATCACTTCCTAATAAAGCTCATGCATATCCTAACTAACTATAAAATACGCGGAATATCTATCTCCGCAGAAACAAACTACGCGGTTTTACTACTTCCGCAGAATCATGTCTTTAGCAGATTCCAACACTTCATCAGAATCCATCAGCAGTAACATCAGTAGAATTCTGATCTTGCAAAATTCCCAACACCAATCAATATTCAATAATTAAGTTTCATATTCCCTAAGCAAACACACAAGTAAATTAGCCGGACATGGGAAACATGCAAGCATACACACAATTAATTGAAGACATAATTGAATTAATGAAGTAAAACACTTATCTTGATGTAAGAGAGGGTATGGAACCCTAAAATACTGTACAAGACAGCCTTGGTTCGGTTTAGGTTTTTACTCCAAAAGACTACACACTGACAACTAAAAAATTCGGATTCTATATATAAGATTACAAATGTGACGGCGTCACCTTATGATTTATGACGTCGTTGGGTCGCCGTCATTAGGGTTTCATCTTGGCCACGTTAGTCTTGCGATGGCGTCACCTTATGCTTGTGACGCCATCCCCTTCAGTCTCTGACGTCGTCTGGATCAAATCTAGGCTGTCTGAGTTGCGACGCCCTAATCTTTTAAACCTGAATCCGTCACTCGTAAATGAGCAATTTGGCTACTGAGCCGTTACAAAAGTTGTCCGACGGCATCGAAGATAACACCTGACGCCGTCACCTTCAGTTCCAGCAGCCTGAGTGTCTCGATTCTTAACTTTGGCCATTTTCTTCATATATTCGCGCCTTTTCATCCGAATAAGTGTCATTCCAGCATTTTGCCTTCAAGATACCTAAAAAGTGAAAAGGAACGATATTAAGTAATAACAGATACAAAAGTGATCAAATAAGGGCTTAAACGACCCCTCAAAAAGGTACATTTTAAAACCTTATCAATGTCCCATTAATAACCAAACCGCATAAAAACATGGTCAAAACGCATGTTATTATAGCACAAATCGCATTTGACTTCAGTACTGACAAATCGCATAGCAGTTTTTAAACATGACAAATCACTTAGTAACTATGATCAAACCGCTGCACTCATAATCAAGAATACACAAATCGCTTTGACCATTTATCTTATTGACAAGTCGCTTATCATAAAAGTCAACTAAACGCATGTCATTTTAAAAGTCAACAAACCTCAATAGGTTCATTGAATCTGGACAATATTTAGACAAACCTCTTCGAAGAAATAACCACATATCGCATTATACAACACCAGACCAGTATTAAAACAGTTATACCAATCAGTAATAGCCATCATAAACAGTCTAAAAATGGATTCAAAATTCAGCAAGATCAGATTCATACAAATGTGAATTAAACGAGTTTCTACCATAACAACATCAAACCCATTTGAATCCAAAAGCCATACTACTCAAGCAACAACAAACCGTATCCAAACATCTAAAACTGTAACAAACCGCATATACGAGCCACATAAAAAAACCATACAAATCATCAAAACAACACAACCTAGGCTCTGATGCCAATTGTAGGATCGTGTATTTTATGTTGTTTGGATGATTCGGGTGGTCTAAGATTATGATTTAACAAGAGAGCCATTTTAGAGAGATGAAAGGAGGAGAGGGAATTCTAATAAGATAAAAAAAATGTGAAAGGTTAGATTAGAACTTCCAACTCTCTACCTTGGGAGGTAGAGGGTATTTATAGTTTATAACCTAAACGTCCTCCTGTCGGACTGTGGATCAGGCATACAGTGGGTAAAGACCCGTCCTTCCTACACGGTGTTACTCTAAACTAATCTATGCTAATAACTAACTAATAAACTAGTAAACAACGTAAATAATGATATGTCTACGAGCTAACTTATGCTAGATTATATTTGGGGTGACCGACTCTTCACTATGGAATTTCTAATTCCTAACACAGTGGAGCCTGTGATTTGGACATCCTCCTCTGCATGATCGTCTGAATCTGCCATGTTCTCAACCAATTGGGAGGGACCCTCCAATAATGCTTGTGGGGGTGCTGAGGCAACATGCTCTGGTTTGGGAGTGTCTACATCATTGTTGTTGCTGGATGTGGCAGGTGAACCGACACCGTAGGACTCTTCAGCTTTTTCAGCAGGCATGAAGCTCAAGTCTTCATCAAGGTCTTGATACATGAAGTTCCTAAATGAAATTTCTACAAAAAAGAAGTAAGAAAAGATAAATATCAGTGCCACATTGGTCCTACTTAAATAAAAGTAGAAAAACATGCTTTGTCCATGATAAATGATAATAGGCTTGTTGGGAGACCCTTCCCAGCTGTGTGCAATCCCAGCCATGTACAATATTGGCTCAGGGAACACTTGAATATCCGCATGATACCTAGCCAAGTGCTGATAACATGGATTCCTTCGCACCTCATACGACAAGGGGTCATTGAAACGTTTTGAATCAAACATAAAGACCTTATCCAGCAATGCTGGATAGTTTGGGTGGAACAATAGTGTTTTGCACATAGAAAAAACTGCCCTTCCAATCTTTTGAGTTGTTATACACCCTCGCAAAAAGATTAGGCACGTCTCCTTCAGGTCTTTTAGCTAAAGTTAACCAGTTACCCCCATGATACAGATTCAAGAATCCCCTTAAAACCTTAAGTGTTGGTTTATAGCCATATGCCTTACACATAACTATGAATGTGGTCAGTTTGGCTAAACCAAAAGGATTGAATCTAGAGATATGCACTTTGTAGTATTGCATTAGCTCTAGGATAAGCGGGTGAATAGGAATCCTAAGGTTTGAATGGCTAAAAGAGTGAGTGTATAGCCCTATGAAGCCTTTTAGGGCATTAAAAATACCTTGGTTAGACTTGGGTAACATAATATTAAACTATTGTGGGATTGGGTAATCAGCGAGATGATCATGTAATTCTTTAAAGGTTAAAGTGCATTTTCGCTGCTTAATTATGAACTTTGAATCCATACCTATTTTAAACTACAAGAAAGTAGGAAGGAGTATTTACCTTTTGTTTCGGAGCTGGTGTACAATCAAGGATTACTGCGTGAAAAAAAAAGATGGAGAGAGTAAAATGTTTTAGGGTTCCAACTACTTCCCCTTAAATACTCTTTTTCCACCGATTTTTAACCGAACACGTGTCCCTAAGGTTAACTCTTATCCGTATTTCAAACGCTTTTTAAATTTCAAAAAAGTCTTTTTGGTCACCGGGTAAATTAGGATTTGGGATTACTGTAGCGGGCAGCTAAAGAGTTTAGGTAGCATTAAATGCGGAAGTTAGGCGCATGCTTATCTTGTTCACAATGCGCTTTGCAGCGAAAGGATAATTTTATTCGCATGATGAAGTCGAAAGCAATGCCTCTTTGCTCATATGCATCACTTTCGACTGGGGGGCTTGATGATGTACCCTCCGAACAGCTCGAAGGACACCCCTTCGAGAGATGTCGAAGCCCTTCTGTACGAAGGCCCAATTTAGATCTCCAGAATATTCGTAGGTGTCAAACCATTTGTACACACAAAGGTTACCTGCAGGAAATTCACCATTCGAAGCCCTAAGCCCTTCGGGGTATGGTTGACGAAGGAGCAACGGATATGAGAACCTCCTGACTTGGTCAAACCCACGATCTCCCTCTCTTACCTGGCTTTCCCGCCAAATGTGAGAACGTGGGTCACTAAGCCCTAGCGGTTACCCACAAGCATGAGACGCCCCCATGTTCTCCGACATTTGCGCAGAGGTGCCCCTAACCTTATTTCTTCCACTATAAATAGGTTGGACGGGCAGAGAATTATGGTAAGCTCATTGATCACTCATCTCTCTACTTACACATACTTATACAACCATAACTCATATTTACTCTCACGCCGGAGGAGGTTCGCAGGGTCCTACCCCTGCGTAATCACTTAACATAGTGTCTTCGTATTTCTTATTCTCGGGTGAAAGACAATCTTGGCTGGAACATACACCCCTCATACCTTTGATCATCATTGAAGCCTGGTAGTGCAATTTATCGTACAATCAGGACCAAAGATGAAAATTTATTTAAGTTGAGGGTGTGTTTGGTAATTTGGGACACAATCTTGAATCAAAGTGTAGAAACTATTCCCCGGCTATGGATTTTCACACTTTTCCAATCTCATGCTTGTTTTTCTTTCGTTTTGTCTTTTCTTAGTCCATTTTGCGATATCCATTACTTGCACATGCATAAACACAAAAAAACACATATATATATAGCTTTAGAGGTTAGTTTTTGGTCTTTTTGGTCCGTTTTTGATAAAGAAAAGGTATGTGTTTTCACACATACCATCAGTCACTATCCATTTTCTCCTCCAACTAAACACTAAGAAAATAAGACTCTAATATCCAAATGTCGGCACTAGGGTCAATCAAAATCATGACATGCAAAAAACACAACCAATGAATACCTATACTCGGGTCCATGAGCCATCACGAAAACCCAAGAGGTCATCTAATCCATACGTCAAAAAATATTATAACCCCTCCTAAACTAGTAGGGATTCTGTGTTGTCTTTTAGATAACCTCCATTAGTTGTGTTTTCCCATTCATTTACATGTGTTTTAGAACCTTTGAAAAATTGAAAATACACGCTAAAAGGTATATTATTTCACTAAAAACATTTTTAGTGAAATATTATACCTTTAGCGTGTATTTAAAATTTTATTATTTTTGTTGAAGTATCATAGCGCCACTATAGGATTTAGAATATATACCATTTCTTCTTGGGAAAAAAATGACTAACATCCTTACTATACAATATTGTCATTCAATAATAAAATTAAAAAACAAGCATAAACCAAAAAATATTATAAATACAAAAAATCATTTTAATTAGGTTGGATCTATTAGTAGATGAAAAAGGTCTAAAATAAATTAGGGTTTATGTTTGCAAGTGTTAGACGAATAGACAATCTATTTATGTTTGTGTCAGTTGTTAGGTGAAGAAACGGCCCCAAATAAACTGAGTTAATTAGTCATTTTAAATGTCCACTAATGGGAAAAATTATCGATCGTTAGCCAAAAACGAGAATTTGTAAACTATAGTAGTGCCTCATGGAAATTTCTCGCAAAAAGAGTTGCGCCTCATGGAAATTTCACGCAAAAAGTCTGAACCTTAAGGACATAGCTCGCATAATTTCAAAATTAGGGACATTTCTCGCAAAAATGGCAAATGTTAGGAGCATAATTTGCTGTTTACTCTTTTTTTTTTAAATTTAACCATAATCTTTACATTGTACTCACTCTAACCCCATTTAGCCCACCCATCATATTAATGACCTATTACTTTTTTCACCTTTAGTCAATTCTTTATAGAAATTTAAATTTCCATCTTGGTATCCTTTCACTCTTTTCTTTATAAAAATTCAAATTTCCATCTTGGTATCCTCACTCTTTTAAAAATAAAATTTTCATATTGGTACCCTGTAATTCTGTCGTTTACCATCAGAACTGAAATAAACTAGGTGACACTCACTTGACTATAGTCGGTAGTCACTCACTCTCCATTTTCTCCTCCAACAAAACACTAAGAAAACAAAACTATAATATCCAAATGTTGGCACCAGGGTCAAACAACATCATGACATGCAAAAACACAACCAACGAATTCCTATACTTGGGTCCATGAGCCGTCTTTTAAAGAAGACTCTTTCCACTTGCACAAACTCAGACCTTCTTAACAAAAAGCTTTGCATGAACTTAAACAAAATTTTACTTATGAAACATCGGCAAAATTACCACGTGGGGTGTACCATTACTACCAACAAGTACTAATGAAAAAGTTGACGTCATGTTGCTAGTGAATGTCTTGCATGAAGGAAAGAATTTGGTCCTGACGACATAGTTGATGAAGAACGTGAAGGTGTGGTAGCTTATATGAATAGTTATGTGATGAGGTGTAATTTTGCACGATTTTAAGAGGTCATTTAGCCTCTAAACTCTTATACATTTTATCATTTATTTACCAAAATCGTTCATATTTGCATTATAGTTACTTCGGAAGAAAATGACGGGAATCAACAACGTTTTAGGCTCATTTGGATGAGAAAACAAGGAAAACGACAAAGTCGCAAAATACAAGCTGAAAAAGGGCTTGTGACGGTGTCACTACTCCTACCCTACGCCGTCACTTGTTAATTCCAGAGACCAAAGTTACAAGAATTTCTGATGACTCAGCTTGTGGAGACGACCTAGATCTGATGGCATTACTTACAAAATATTGAAGAACGACGGCGTCACAACATGCAACCTGACGCCGTCGCATTTGAATTCGGTGTGACCCAGAAACCCTAATTACGGCTAGTTGATGGCGTCACAACTATAAAGTGATGCCACCATATTTGTAAATCTATATATATTTTTGTATGTTTACCATAAAACGTGTGACACATTAGGGCTACGAGTTGTGGACTATTTTTACCGCTTTGTAAGGGTTTTCCAACCCCCAAACACCCATGTTTTGTTGAAGATAAGTATTCTTTTATCATTTAATATGTCTATGTGTTGTGTGAAATCATATTTGTAAATCTAGATTAATTAGTGTTTACTTAGGGTTGCATGAAACCTAGTTATTGATTATTAATTGTCGTCTCTTGTTTAATTGGTTGTTGTTGTGTTAGGAGTTAGAAAACTAGCGTTATCTTAGGATTCCCATAAATCTTGTCTGACTAATCGCCCCACTATAGTACAATAGATGGTTGATACATTGTATTTAGTATGCTTGTTACGATCGCAGACTTAGGAATTTCCTATAGAATTAGGGATTCTTAACGATTTCTATACACTCATAGGGTTACGGAATTTGGCACCACCCTACGACCAATAATTATGGAATAAAACGCGCTAATTAAACATGGATGTGACAATTCGACTAATCATTAAGAGATAACTAGGGAGTAAGAATACTCTAAGTAAACACCTCTTCGCATAATATGAGTCACCAATTTATTTTTCTTGCATATCTAGTTTAATTTAGTTTTTATTTTTTTTAATTAGTTTAAAAACCCAAATCTCTCAAACCCCAGAATTTTAATTGCCTTTAAATAAATATAGAAATATAAAAATAATCATCCCTCAACCTCTAGACTTAATCGACTTACACTTCGGCCTTCATAACATTATTCCCATAGAGAAAAATCAATCCCTCGTGTCTTACCTATACTACACTACAACAATTAGGTACACTAGGATAAACTATCAAAGAGGATTTTTAAAGGATTGTAACGTAGGTGTAAGGGTATGGAAAAAACGGTTTATTGTAGATATGGGCGATTTACTAGTGGTAAGTTAATCATCGAAGATAGTTAAATGTGTAAAGTGGTGTTGCTAAGCCAAGACTTGACACACTAACTCTAAAATCTTTTTGTATTTTTTTCTGACATTAAACATAAGCAGGATGGCAGTCCTTTTATTCATAACCTTTTGCCCTACCATCTTTTGATATGCTAAACATAAATAACTTGGGATTTATAATTGTATCCCTATACTTGCATTTTTGCATAAAAGTAAACTAACTAATGACCTGAATTGCAAAGATCAAAACACGTGGAGTACTTAAACATTAACGTACATATGGGGGTAATAATTTGAATTTCTTCCCCATTAGTCCATAATAAATAGTACTAAACCCATGAGTCTTAATCATCGCCAAACTGTATTTACAAGATATGACACGACATAGCAACCATGCAAGCAACTAAGAGTTTAACATATATTTTGTAACAATAATGCACTAAAACTGAGTGCATACAAGAAAGGCAAAGGCGATTTGGGTGTACACTTGGGAGTGGAGTGTAAACAATGCTCTTCATTAATATTTCAGAATCCTCTAAAATATCACGAGAACCGCGAAAAAGGTACGTTCGGAGGGGTGTAACAGAGGTATCTTGTACTAAAAATGAGTACAATGCAAGGGTGTGAGATAATTACTTAACCAATGTAGCCAACATAATTTTAAAAAACATGTTTAAAACAAGGGTTATCCTAATTCATCGTATAATTTAGTAAAGGGAAAATGATAAAAAAATGCATCGAACTTGACACTTGTTGTCATTGTGTGTAGTCAACTATTTTTTTTTTTCATTGTAACACAAACCTTTTGAATTTTTGTCATTGTATGTAGCTAGTTAGGTGAATTTGTGTTATTGTATGTACCCAGTCAGGCTTAGCATTACATCGTTAGTCCTTATTTACTAACGGTCGTTAGTAAATAACTTAAAATTTCGTTCTCTTACGTTTTTATTCGTTTTCATCCGTTATTATACGTTTTCGTCCGTTTTTATACTTTTTCGTCCGTTTTATACATTTTGGTCCAATGCTTTCATCCGTTTTTTACATTTTCGTTTCTTTACTTACGTTTTCTTACGTTTTCTTACGTTTTAGTCCGTTATTATACGTTTTCGTCCGTTTTTATACTTTTTCGTCCGTTTTATACATTTTGGTCCAATGCTTTCATCCGTTTTTTACATTTTCGTTTGTTTACTTATGTTTTCTTACGTTTTAGTCCGTTATTATACGTTTTCGTCCGTTTTTATACGTTTTCGTCTGTTTTCTTACGTTTTCATCCGTTTTTATGCGTTTTGTCCGTTTTTTTATACGTTTTCGTCTATGCGTTTTGTCCGTTTTTTACGTTTTCATTCGTATTTATACGTTTTTCATCCGTTTTCTTACGTTTTCAACTGTTTTTATACATTTTCGTCTGGTTTTTTTAAGTTTTCGTCTGTTTTCTAACATTTTCATCTTTTTTTATACGCTTTCGTTGGTTTTCTTACTTTTTCGTTCATTTTCATACTTTTTCGGACGAAAATGTATAAAACTTAAGAATACGGACAAAAACGTATAAAAATGGATGAAGGTGTAAGAAAACAGATGAAAACTTTAAAAAAAGACGAAAACGTATAAAACAGATAAAAACAGACGAAAACATAAAAAAAACAGACGAAAACGTTAGAAAATCGACGAAGACATTTAAAAAATGACGAAAACGTATAAAAACGGACGAAAAAATATAAAACGGATGAAAAACGATTGAAAACGTATAAAAACAGATGAAAATGGATGAAAACTTATAAAAACGGACTAAAACGTATAAAAGCGAATGCAAACGTATAAAAAGCGGACGAAAACGTAAGAAAACGGACGAGAATGTAAGAAAACAGACGAAAACGTAAAAAACGGGAAAAAGCAACGGACGAAAAAGTTTAAAAAACGGACAAAAACGTATAATAACGGATGAAAACGAATAAAAACGTAAGAGAACGAAATTTTAAGTTATTTACTAACGACCGTTAATATAAAAGGACTAACGATGTAACGCTAAACCTGACTGGGTACATACAATAACACAAATTCACCTAACTGGCTACATACAATGACAAAAATTCAAAAGGTTTGTGTTACAATGAAAAAAAAAATAGTTGGCTACACACAATGACAACAAGTGTCAAGTTCGATGCATTTTTTTGTCATTTTCCCTTTAGTAAATCCTAATCACATGAATGCGATCTCACTAGCGATCTCAGATTGTATTACAAAATCAAGTTCTAGAATCTATATACTACCGGTACACTTATAAGCATTAAAGATGAATGCTTTTTCCTAAATATCTAATGGCAAACCTCACATTTTTAGGTGGAATTTTGGTGGTAGGGTTTTTGTGCTAGCTATATGCCTTTTCCAAAATCATCATGAAATTCCCTTTATGAAACTGAATCACCACAAATCCTAGAATCAACAGAGTGAGCATCAACACTGGAAGCAAAATCCCCATTAAACTCATCCTCAAACAAACAGCTTCATTTCCACCCTCATAAAACTCAATCCCCTCCATAATTTCCACATAATTACCCTCTTTTTTACCCAACTTCATAGAATTCTTCTTGAAACTTACTGATTTAGCACCAACCTTGGACTGCTAATTCTTGTGTTTCAATGCAATATTCTAACTCCTTGCAGTTCTAGTAGGACAGATAACATCATGTAATCTTGTTGGGGGAGGGACCAAATTAGGGTTTATGTTGTTTGGATCGTTCATGGTGGAATTGATGTTAAGTGGAAATGGAATCAGTGGATGAATTGCACAATAGGTGTTTAAGGATTTTGGGTCGCAGGGGTTATAATATTTTTTGGTGTATGCTTACCTTTCAATCTTATTATCGAATGACAGTACTTTATAGTAAGGATGTTAGTCATTTACTACCTAAGAAGAAATGATATATACTCTAAAGCATATAGTGACACTATGCTATTTAACCAAAAATAAGAAAATTTCAAATACCCACTGAACGGTGAAATATTTAACTAACAATGTTTTAGTATGATAAAATACCTTTTAGCGTGTATTTTAATTTTTTCAAAGTTTATAAAAACCCATGTAAACCAATGCAAAAACACATCCAATGGACTTCATCTAATGGACAACACAGAACCCCTACCAGTTTAGTAGGGGTCATAATATTTTTTGGTGTAAGGATTAGACGACCTTTCGGGTTTTCGTAATGGCTTATGGACCCGAGTATAGGAATTTGTTGGTTGTGTTTTTGCATGTCATGATGTTGATTGGCCCTGGTGCCAACATTTGGATATTATAGTTTTGTTTTCTTAGTGTTTTGTTGGAGAAGAAAATGGACAGTGAGTGACTACCGACTATAGTCAAGTGAGTGTCACCTAGTTCATTTCAGTTCTGATGGTAAGCGACGGAATTACAGGGTACTAACATGAAAAATGTATTTTTAAAAGAGTGAGAGGATACCAAGATGGAAATTTGAATTTCTATAAAGAAAAAAGTGAGAGGATACCAAGGTGGAAATTTGAATTTCTATAAAGAATTGACTAAAGGTGAAAAAACATAATAGGTCATTGATATGATGGGTGGGCTAATTGGGATTAGAGTGAGTACACTGTAAAGATTATGGTTACATAATAAAAAAAAAAGAGTAAACTGCAAATTATGCTTCTAACATTTTCCATTTTTGCGAGAAATGTCCCTAATTTTCAAATTATGCCGAGCTATGTCCTTAACATTCAGACTTTTTGCGAGAAATTTCCATAAGGCGTTACTTTAGATTACAAATTCTCATTTTTTGCTAACAATCATTAACCTTTCCCATTAGTGGATATTTAAAATGACTAATTTACCCTCCTTATCTTGAATAATTTGTATTCCACTCGTTTGCCTTCTTTCTCGCAAATATGCAAAATGACTTATTCACCCTCCAATCCTTTAGGTACAAAATTTATGATTAAACTTTCATATCAAACTGGTTTATTTTGGGCCGTTTCTTCACCTAACAACTGACACAAACATAAATAGATTGTCTATTCGTCTAACACATGCAAACATAAACCCTAATTTATTTTAGACCCTTTTCAATCTACTAATAGACCCAACCTAATTAAAATGATTTTTTGTATTTATTATATTTTTTGGTGTATGCTTGTTTTTCAATTTTATTATTGAATGACAGTATTTCATAGTAAGGATGTTAGTCATTTTCTGTCCAAGAAGAAATGGTATATATTTTAAATCCTATAGTGGCGCTATGACATTTCAAAAAATAATAATAAAATTTCAAATACAGGCTAAAGGTATAATATTTCACTAAAAATGTTTTTAGTGAGATAATATACCTTTTAGCGTGTATTTTCAATTTTTCAAAGGTTCTAAAAACACATGTAAATTAATGCAAAAACACAACTAATGGAGGTCATCTAAGAGACAACACAGAACCCCTACTAGTTTAGGAGGGGTTATAATATTTTTTGGCGTATGGATTAGATGACCTCTCGGGGTTTTCGTGATGGCTCATAGACCCGAGTATAGGAATTCATTGGTTGTGTTTTTTGCATGTCATGATTTTGTTTGACCCTAGTGCTGTCATTTGGATATTACTGTACTTACCCCATTTAGCTCACCCATCATATCATAGACCTATTACTTATTTTTTCACCTTTATTCAATTCTTCATAGAAATTCAAATTTCCATCTAGGTATCCTCTTACTCTTTTCTTTATAGAAATTCAAATTTTCATCTTGGTATCCTCTCACTCTTTTAAAAATATTTTTCATATTGGTATCCTTTAATTCCTCAAAAAGTCTATGTTTTCATGTAGGATTGTAGGTGTAGCTCAAAACTTAAAAATATTCATTTTTGTCAACTGGGTATCTCTCAAAACTAAAAATAAATCGTTTTTTCATACGGGTGTCGCACAAAACTCTAAAAAATCAGTTTTTCACCTTAGGTTTGTTAGTGAATCTGTATAACAAGCAGGTTCAAATTTTGGTTTTAATATAATCGTTGAAGTTTAAAGTTATTCTTCTTAGCTTTGTTAAAGTAGATTCCGGATACTTAATAGAGTTATATCAGTGTTTCATTGTTAGTAGTTTTGGATTTATCCAAGGTTGCTAAACCCTTACAAGCTACATAGTTAGTTTGGTCAGAGTATATCGATCCAACATTGGATATTGAATTAACAAAAAAATAATAATTATGGAACTCAAGTTAGAGCTTCTAGATTGCAAAAAGCTCCTTATATTGTTTATGAAGAGACTCCCTGAACCATTCCAACTCTTTAACATAAAGTTATGTCTGTTATAACAGGAAAAAAGACTGTTGCAACTTTTATTGAAACATCAAAGTGAAACTGATGTGGGCCCAAGTGTTGATGAATAGGCTATTATGTTTCGGGAGGCCCAATATCGCGTGACAAAATGGGCCTCACTAAAATGGGCATAACTTGAGCTACAGGGCTCCGTTTTACGTGAATGACTAGTCAAATCGAAGCTTGGAACGAGGAGCACGTTGTGGTAAACTGACTTTGTCGGTTTAAAGAACTTTCGAGCCCCGAAACACTATATTTTATGAGTTAATTGCATTTTAGTGTTTCCATATTACAAATCGTCCCTTATATACTGTATGAATAAACTTCTTGACTAATTACAACTCTTTAAGATACATTTATGTCTATTACAACTAAAAAATAAGATGTTGCATCTTTTATTGAATCATCACTATAAAACCCGGAGATTAAATTCACAAAAAAGTCATTCTGGAAATCCAGTTAGAGCTTCTAGATTGCAAAAAGACCCTTACATAGTGTATGAAAAGACTCCTTGAATCATTGCAACTCTTCAAGATATAGTTGTATCTGTTATATCTGAATAATAGAACATTCCATCTTTTATTGAGTCATCACAATGAAACTTAGATATTGAATTAACAAAAAAAAATTATGGAACTCAAGTTAGAGCTTCTAGATTGCAAAAAGCTCCTTATATTGTTTATGAAGAGACTCCCTGAACCATTCGAACTCTTCAACATAAAGTTATGTCTGTTATAACAGGAAAAAAGACTGTTGCAACTTTTATTGAATCATCAAAGTTAAACTGATGCGGGCCCAAGTGTTGATGAACAGGCTATTATGTTTCTGGAGGCCCAATATCACGTGACAAAATGGGCCTCACTAAAATGGGCATAACTTGAGCTACGGGGGTCCGTTTTAGGCGAATGGCCAGTCAAATCAAAGCTTGGAACGAGAGTACGTTGTAGTAAACTGACTTTGTCAGTTTACAGAACTTTCGAGGCCAGAACACTATATTTTATGAGTTATTTGCATTTTAGTGTTCCAGATTACAAATCGTCCCTTATATATTGTATGAATAAACTTCTTGAGCTATTACAACTCTTTAAGATACATTTATGTCTGTTACAACTAAAAAATAAGATGTTGCATCTTTTATTAAATCATCACTATAAAACCTAGAGACTAAATTCACAAAAGTCATTCTGGAAATCCAGTTAGAGCTTTTAGATTGCAAAAAGACCCTTATATAGTGTATGAAAAGACTCTTTGAATAATTGTAACTCTTCGAGATATAGTTGTATCTATTATATCTGAATAATAGAACATTCCATCTTTCATTGAGTCATCACAATGAAACTTAGATATTGAATTAACAAAAAAAATACAATTATGAAACTCAAGTTAGAGCTTCTAGATTGCAAAAAGCTCTTTATATTGTTTATGAAGAGACTCCCTGAACCATTCCAACTCTTCAACATAAAGTTATGTCTGTTATAACAGGAAAAATGACTGTTGCAACTTTTATTGAATCTTCAAAGTGAAATTGATGTGGGCTCAAGTGTTGATGAACAGGCTATTATGTTTCTGGAGGCCTAATATCACGTGACAAAAGGGGCCCAACTAAAATGGGCATAACTTGAGCTACGGGGGTCCGTTTTAGGCGAATGACCAGTCAAATCGAAACTTGGAACGAGGAGCACGTTGTAGTAAACTGACTTTGTCGGTTTACAGAACTTTCGAGCCCGGAACACTATATTTTATGAGTTATTTGCATTTTAGTGTTTCCAGATTACAAATCGTCCCTTATATATTGTATGAATAAACTTCTTGAGCTATTACAACTCTTTAAGATACATTTATGTCTGTTACAACTAAAAATAAGATGTTGCATCTTTTATTGAATCATCACTATAAAACCTGTAGATTAAATTCACAAAAAAGTCATTCTGGAAATCCAGTTAGAGCTTCTAGATTGCAAAAAGACCCTTACATAGTGTATGAAAAGACTCCTTGAATCATTGCAACTCTTCAAGATATAGTTGTATCTGCTATATCTGAATAATAGAACATTACATCTTTTATTGAGTCATCACAATGAAACTTAGATATTGAATTAACAAAAAAAAAATTATGGAACTCAAGTTAGAGCTTCTAGATTGCAAAAAGCTCCTTATATTGTTTATGAAGGGACTCCCTGAACCATTCGAACTCTTCAACATAAAGTTATGTCTGTTATAACAGGAAAAAAGACTGTTGCAACTTTTATTGAATCATCAAAGTGAATCTGATGTGGGCCTAAGTGTTGATGAACAGGCTATTATGTTTCTGGAGGCCCAATATCGCGTGACAAAAGGGTCCTCACTAAAATGGGCATAATTATTTTTTATAATTGTTTCAAGAAAAAATGTATCATTTATGGCGAAAATTAAATTTTGAAAGAGTATTTTGAAATTAAATATTACTCATTTTTAATTTCTTAATTTTAAACAAATGTATTATTGGTTTATTCGTAGTATAGATAACAGTTAACGGTGGGTTGATGATATTAGGAAAATATATTTATGGAAACACGAGTTTTTGAAGTGAGCATAGTATTTTGAAAAAGTATTTAACAAATTGTGAACTTTTAAAATTATTTAATATAATATTTAAATATTTCCTTTTTCTTCCTGCAAAACAAAACAGAGTACCGTGAACATGTATGAGAACCAAGGTGCGTCTGCTGTTACATATTTTATCAATTCTGCACCACAATTACATCAACAATAATAATAAAATATGTAAACAATAATATCCGCCATAGTCCTTACCTTCTACGCCATTTTCATTGTTGACTATATCTTCAGTGATGGACTGATGGTGATAATGCACGACATGATTCCCACGTCATCACTCGAAGGAATCGACGACGAGCAAAAGAAAATTCACGTGCATATTCCGATTAGGTAAATGATGTTGAGTAATGTTATATACTTATGCATATAAAGTTATACTGAGGCATAATTATTAGTTTCGGTTCAATTCTTTCGTGGCATTTTTGATGTTTTTGAGAGAATCAATACAATGCGATAATTAAGTTTTGTTGGTCATATTGATCCTTAGTTTGTAAGGACAACGAGTTTTAGTAATGGTCTCATTTGTGCGAAGTGGGATTATATCAAAAGATCACATATATAAAATTCTTCTGAGTTATACACGTTAAGGTGGGCAATGATAAAACTGAAGAGAATAAGGATTAGGGTATAGATATGATAATGGCTGTTAAAACTCATCTTTCTAACTTTTTGATTTTGAAAATAGAAAAAGAATACGTATTTTTTGTTGGGATTCTTGATTTGATGAGACAAAGTAAATAGAAGAATGAAACAAAGGGACTTAAAGTGACAATGATGAAACTTACAAAAAGATGGAAGGACTTGCTTGCAAAAGAAGATTTATTATTTAGTCCTTCGTAGAGATTTGTAAACCCTAATCCTCTAGTATATAAAGAGGACATGGGGTGTAGGTTTTATATATAAGTCTTCCATAATGTAGTCTAGTAAAGGGGTGTGTGTGTGTGTGTTCTAGGGCGTCGTTCATTGTAAACGCCTAGAACTAGTTATCCCTAAGATCTGAGATGGCTTAGATCCCTGTTACAGTTAGGTAACACGTTATATTCTGATCAATATATAATTGGGGAAGATGTGGAAAAACCTTGTGTCGATAATAATGATGTTTGTTTTAATTCCGCTGAATGTACATGTTTATTATCATTGTTATTGTTAAACCCTAACGCTCTAAACGGTCCAAGGAGTTTATCAAACTCAACAATTGGTATCAGAGCTTGGGGAGCTCGTTACCTAGGGATTCGCAAGGTTTTTCGATGAAGAAGATGGAAAAATTCGAAGCTGGTACAAAGTTCGTATTTTTCTGCAGCACTGTTTTTAAAACGCTATAACCTTTTCGTTAACCGTTGGATCGTGACGAAATTTTTGGTGGACGTTCTCTATATATTAATCTAACTTTGCACCGAAGGGATTGTCGATATGAGCTCTTTATCAAAAGTTATTCAGTGTTGAAGTTGCCTGCAGAAACTGGTTTAATAATTCGAATTTTTGGGATTTTTAGGGTTTTCATACATATTCAACTTCTTGAATTTGTTTTACTTGTTTTAATTCTTGATGGAGGTTGTATAAGTTGTGTGGTGTCTTTAATTTATGGAAGAAAGTAGCTTTGATGGTGTTTTGATTCGAAACCACTGCTAGTGTTATCGAAACCACTCCTAGCGTTTTCTCGAAACCACTGCTAGTGTTTTCTCGAAACCACTGCTAGTGTTTTCTCGAAACCACTTCTAGTGTTTTCTCGAAACCACTGCTAGTGTTTTCTCGAAACCACTGCTAGTGTTTTTCGTAACCACTGCTAGTGTTCACTCGTTACCACTGCCACTTTGTTTGAAATCCACTGCTATGCTAGAGTGTTTCTACTGTTTATATTCTCTATTTGTTGATAACAAAAAGAGGAAGATATGAGAAGAGATAGCATGGATTAAGGGGAAGACAAGGAAGACAAGATTTGTTTCATTCATGGTGAGATGTTTACATCTCAACTTCTGCTACTTCGTCTAGGGAAGTTCAATTCGTACACGACTTTGTTTATTTTGTCATCATCAAATAGGGGAAGATTGTTGGGATTCTTGATTTGATGAGACAAAGTAAATAGAAGAATGAAACAAAGGGACTTAAAGTGACAATGATGAAACTTACAAAAAGATGGAAGGACTTGCTTGCAAAAGAAGATTTATTATTTAGTCCTTCGTAGAGATTTGTAAACCCTAATCCTCTAGTATATAAAGAGGACATGGGGTGTAGGTTTTATATATAAGTCTTCCATAATGTAGTCTAGTACAGGTGTGTGTGTGTGTTCTAGGGCGTCGTTCATTGTAAACGCCTAGAACTAGTTATCCCTAAGATCTGAGATGGCTTAGATCCCTGTTACAGTTAGGTAACACGTTATATTCTGATCAATATATAATTGGGGACGATGTGGAAAAACCTTGTGTCGATAATAATGATGTTTGTTTTAATTCCGCTGAATGTACATGTTTATTATCATTGTTATTGTTAAATCCTAGCGCTCTAAACGGTCCAAGGAGTTTATCAAACTCAACATTTTTTTTTATTAATTTCAAGAATGCATAATTTGAAAATTAATTTTCTAACATATATGGAAACAGGGAAGTAAAAAATATCACATTAGAAATAGGGATACCTATAGAAACGCATTTTCCTTTTGTTTTCTTTCCTATCAAATAGTGCTAATCCGAATACCAAACCCTTCTAGAAATCAAACAACAACCTAAAGTTACTCGCTCTTTGTAAAATAAATTATTATTATATATA
The DNA here is from genome assembly GCA_019973895.1 of Chrysanthemum seticuspe. Taxonomy (NCBI): domain Eukaryota; kingdom Viridiplantae; phylum Streptophyta; class Magnoliopsida; order Asterales; family Asteraceae; genus Chrysanthemum; species Chrysanthemum seticuspe. The sequence goes on along the minus strand of BPTQ01000004.1, from coordinate 320,781,506 downwards.
CTATTTGGCAGGACCAAAGTTTGCAAAACATTTGCATTAAATGCCAAGTTTGCCAATTTGGCGAAAACAGCCCCTGAGGTTCAAGTGACGCTGCAAAGTAAGTCCTTTAACATTAATAATCTTTCGCAACTTGGCAAAAACAACCCCTGAGGTTTAAATGTCGTTGCAAAGTAAGTCCTTTAAGCAATCCCGCTGCATCGCGCGGGTTTTCCAACACTCGTTATAACTAAATACTTATGAGTACCGAAAGATATTCTAACGTATAACTATAAGATAATAACTAAAAAAGTTAGACACAGTTCCAAATATTTGTTAGTTACATGCTTGTTTGATTCTTAACGTTATTTATTAATATTATCTTTCTTAACTTCACATGTTTTCTTTGTACAGTGCCAAAATGTGTTAATTAAATTATTTAATTAAGTCGTACAGTCATTACCAATATTCAAGTTCACATGCTTTTTTGTCATTAAAGTATATTTACATGTTTGCCACATGTATTATTTTTTGAACTAGTCATAACAAAAAGTAATATAGAATTAAAAATTTGAGTCCATTAAATAGAATTTAATTTCTTTAATTTTACAAAATTTAGTTTACAAACTTTTAATTACACACATGGTATCATGGCCTGTTCGATGCACGGGCTTTTTCACGTTAAAGGATCATCGATTTTGCATGGGTTATGCATATTTAGTTATTATGCTTGGCTTCGATCGGGGGTATTCGACTGAATAAACGAAGTTTGTTTAAGTAAATTTTTGTATATATAATTGTTTTAAGAAAAAAAAAGTATCTTATAACTTACAGTGTTATAGCATACAGGTTACCACTATTTTTGCCAAACATACCCTATAAACTAACACGAAAATAAAAAATATATATTTTTTTTTGCAGAAAATGTCCGATAACGGCGCTGAAGTAGTGAATCTATCGGCACCATAGCTGTGGTATACAACTTTGGACCTAACGGCCGGCCCAGTAACCTTTCGGAATGGGGGATCCCCGTTGGCAACAACCACGGTAGTAGTTGCGGAACTACTGGGCCGGGAGAGGACAACCTCTTGTTCCTGCTCCTCTTTCTTCGCTTCGGGGACGGAGGTCCTACGGTAGGTAACAGCAGGTACAAGCAACTTGACCGAAGGGGACCAGCGCTTCTACTCTTCCACCGAGGAGCCGTTCGCAGCGAGAAGCAAGGGATGTCGTGAACGGTGGGAGGTCACAGAGAATTTACCTATTCATAGAGTGATCCTATGATCGATAAAGGATATAGACTATCTCTTTCTTTATTCGATTCTTTTTCTGAAAAAAAAAAAAAAGAACATCAGTAAATAAGCTTAGACAAACAACTTCTTCATATTCATGTGATGTAAAACCACAACTAGTATGTAAAACCAGGTGTCTGAATATTCCGAGTCTAAATGCCTACAACGAATCATATAAACAGAACAGAAGTGATGAGTCCGAGTCTAAATGCCTACAACGAATCATATACGTTATGGTTGTTATACTAGTTTAGAAGTTTAATATAATTTCATCATTTCAAAAAAATAAATAAATAAAAAGAAAATGGAAAATAAAAAATAAAAATATGCACAAAAATATATGTCAAACTAAAGCCACCATAGTTTATTCCAGAGTTGTTCATTCCAGAAAACACACCTCATATATCTCTTTCACACACATTGCACCTATCTATAAATACACACAGATATATTTCATTCCAGAACCAACTTTTTTAGTCAAAAAACAAACCAAAATGGAGGGTATAGAGCACAAGACAATAAGTGCAAATGGTCTCAGCATGCACATAGCACAGAAGGGTCAAGGCCCATTAGTCTTGTTCATTCATGGCTTCCCTGAGCTTTGGTACTCATGGCGCCACCAGATTGTCTATTTAGCAGATCATGGTTATCGAGCTGTGGCACCTGACCTACGTGGCTATGGTGAGACCACAGGTGCACCACTTAATGATATCACCAAGTTCACTATCCATCATCTTGTGGGTGATATGATTGGGCTTATTGATGCCATTGCTAGTGAAGGTGAAAAAGTGTTTGTTGTGGGTCATGATTGGGGTGCAATTATTGCTTGGCATTTGTGCATGTTTAGGCCTGATAGAGTTAAAGGTTTGGTGAATATGAGTGGGCCGTTTGTTCCATGGAACCCGAATGGAGATGCGTTTCAAATGTTGTCAAAAGCTTATGGGGAAGATTACTATATGAGCAGATTTCAGGTAAGTTTGGGTCTTTGTTTAGCCTCTAAATTAGATAGGTTTCAATATAAGCTTCATTTAATTAGCTACAATTTATTTGAAGCTTTTGAAATCTAGTGTTCTTAATCTACTTCTAAAAAGTAGTCGTTCTTGTGAAAGGTTAATCTTTTGAATACAAAATTTATAATAATACTACGTACTATTTTTGTTTCAATATCTTTTTTTGTTATGTTAAATTAAGGATCTCGGTTAAGTTTTATTATCAAACATGTATGATCGATAATAACGATTTCAGCTAAAAATTCAGCTCTTTTAAGTATTAATTAATAGTTTGTCAAGTATACGACTCTAATAATGTCTCAACTTGTAAATGAATTTAGTAAAATGCCCGTACACTTAATTATGATTCGTATGTATTACTTCTTTTAGAAACCAGGAGACATTGAAGCCGAGTTGGCTAAAATGACTAGTAAAACAATTATGATGAAGTTCTTGGCATATCGAGATCCAGACCAAATTTACTTTCCAAAAGGTAAAGGATTTCGACACTCGCCTGGTGACACACCAGTACCTTTGCCGCCTTGGTTGACAGAACAAGATGTGGAATACTATGCTAACCAACTCGAAAAGGCTGGTATCACTGGTGCAGTTAACTATTATCGAGCTTTTCATTTGTAAGTTACAAAAGAAACACCTATATATAGTTTAAAATGTAATGGTTCACTTCATATGAATATTCTAGTCATTTTGATTTTGCTCATATCATTATAGGAGCTGGGAACTAACTGCCACATGGCGAGGCGCTAAAGTGATGGTACCAACAAAATTTATAGTCGGAGACCTTGACTTAACCTATCATATGTTGGGCTTTAAGGACTACATGCTAGGCGAAGCGTTTAAGAAAGATGTTCCATTGTTGGAGGAAGTCGTTGTGATGAAAGATGTAGCTCACTTCCTTAATCAAGAGAAGCCTGATGAGGTCAATAAACATATAATCGATTTTCTACAGAAATTCTAATTGATTTCGAGTGTCACAAAGTTGATATGGGCCGAAGTTAAGCTGTGTTGTGAGATTCTTGATTTGGCTGCAGACGTGTGGAGATGCCTACTTTTTAAAGTTGTGTGTTTTCTCATGATGTGTAACTCTGTTTTTTAGTTCTTACTATTATCATATGAGGAAATTCCTAAAATGACTAAAAATTCAAATGTTAGTAAAAAAAAAATAAATAAATAAATAAATAAATTCCTAAAATAGACCGGTGTGACCGGATAACTGTGCTGACTCTATTAATATTTTAACACGTGTCACATTCTTTAATGATAAAGTACATTCGGTCGGTGTAAAAGTGGTGAAAGCTACCACACTTTATTGACTAGGCTTTGTTTATTATCGATGGCCCCACACACACATACAAACACCACTCCTACACCCCAACAAATACTCATCTTCCTTAATTATCATCTTCTTCATACTTCACTAGCCAAAGCCACCACAAGAAAATATTTACCGGGAGGTAGATGATGATAAACCAACGAAAAAAATCATCACAGGAACTTTTGTCCAATCGCAATTTCCATCAAACCCGGTCCATCCTCCAAATACAATTGCTAGAACCTCAACCGATACCAACAACCTTGTTGCAGAGATGAAAAGACATGCTTCAAAGTGTTGACTTTTTGGAAGACTGCAGTTTTCTTATTAAAGGGTAGATAGACATTACTGAGTACTAAGAACATAAAGCTAGCAGAAGCTAGATACATGGAGAAAACATCAAAGAGGAAACAAAAATGAACACTAGAGTACAACACAATAAACTAACATGAGCAGTTACAAATTATGTTCCGAGCTATTATTCCAAGCCTCCCAATCTGGTTTGAAACCTTTAAACCGCGTCGATAACTAGACAAATTATGTCAATGTCACCAAATGGAGCAGGTTCTTTCACCAAATTGAATATATTATATTGTATATGTGAGTTGATATACCTGCCTAAAAAGATAATACAATTTGATGTAGTATCTCACATAACGAATGTTTTGTGAAAAAAAAAAACACTTCCTGAGACATGCTAGCTATATGCGTCCTGAGCATACATTCGGCTCACTAAACTAAGTACAGATCATGTCAAGATGATCAAGTTGACATGTATACATGATACATTAGTTAAACAAAGTTTAATCATCTAGAACATTTGAATTATATAAACATATATATATGTTCTATCAAACATATTCATCTTGTGAGATAACATCAATTGTTTGAGTATATGTGTATGCAACAAAAATGACAGAATAACATCAAGATGAACAATGATTGAAAAGTAACGCAACAAAAGACATGTTCTTTGGATTTTATTAGCAATTAATGTGTTAAATAACGGATCATACATGTACGTTTAATCATATTATGTAACATTTTAAACCCTCAACCACATCATGTACAGTTAATTGTATGCAAATGTTTCAGCATCACCTACCATGGTTTTGTCTATTCCTAATTACCGACAGCTACTTATATATTATTCAAAAACTTTAAATAACGGATCATATAAAAAAGAAATTGATTTGCACACACTAAGAATTGATTGGGACATTCTAACATATGCATTAAATACCGGTCATTAGATACTCTTGCACATTAGAGCATAAGGTGTGGTCTTCGCTGTCTTCTTCGTCGCCACCGTGGCAAGCTCGTCGTCGCTCGCCACCACACCGGCTGGGCTTGCCATCGCTCGTCGTCGAACCCTTCATCGTCACCACAACGAGCTGACATTGTTTATTTTTTGTACTTTTTATTTATTTTTTTATTGTGGTTGTGTGTGTGATAAATGTGTATGTGGGACCCAAATGAGTAAGTTGGGGTTTGTTGTGAGTGAGGGGGGGTTTGTTGTGATTAGTTATGGAGAAGTTGGATGCTGATGTGGCGCTGAGGTGGCACGACGACGAAGTTGAAACTTGTTACGACACCTGATGCTCTTAGAGTGTGCAAATAAAAAATTGAAGTGTACAAATCATTTCCTATATAGAAACCATAGCCACATGTTATTAAATCAAACTTCAAACTTGATACGAATAAGTAACACAAAATAATGGAGGGGATACAACACAAGACACTAAGTGCAAATAGAGTCAACATCCACATAGCACAAAAGGGTCAAGGTCCATTATTCTTCCTCCTTCATGGCTTCCTTGGCCTTTGGTACTCATGTTGCCACCAGATTATTTATTTAGCTGATCATGGTTACCGAGCCGTGGCACAATGGTTTCCGTGTATAAAAACAAACGAAAACGTATGAAAGCGAAAAAAAACTTGAATTTAAAATTAAGAAAAAAAAAAAAAAAAAAAAAAAAAAAAAAAAAAAAAAAAAAAAAAAAACATGAATTTCAAATAAAAACGTGAATTCAAAAAAAAAGGGAAAAAAAAAGAATTTTTTTTTAATAAATAAGAAAGACAAAAAGACAAAGAAAACGGAGAAAAAAAACATAGACTTAGGTTTTCATATTAAATTTTAGGTTTATCCTCACAATTAGATCAAACTAGATGAATGATGGAGATTTGTCCTTTGGTAAGCACCAAAATAAGAGTAAGCATTTGAAAATTTCTCTACGAATGAGAGTTGGTTAGTTTACTTTGTTAATCTTTCTAACCAACGGGAACAACGTTATTATTTCATACGAAAAATGTAATAGACCTTGCGATATGGTAGATTTAACAATAATAGCAATAAAACTAAACTAACGACAAGTCTATACTCTATAATTAGCAAGCCACGATTTCTTAAACTAAACCTAACATGTTATTAATAATTGCTTAATTAAACATAAAGTAATTCCCCAACAGAAATAACTTTCGCTAAAATAAATGCAGGTCATAAACCGACTACTGAAAAAGGTACGTGATCATGGAGGAAGGAAGCTGCTAATTTGCACATGGAAGATGTGTTCTCGATGGGTAGTGGTGGAAGTCGTAGTGCAAGTCATCGTGGACGGAGCAGCCGTAATGCAGTGGCAGACGAAGAGGCCTTGCGTTGGGCTGCTTTGGAGAAATTACCAACATATAACCGAATATGAACAACCATTTTCAAGTCTTATGATACTCCAACACATGAGCTTCAGAACAAAGCACCCCCTGATAAGCTATTGTTGGATGTTGGCGAACTCGACTCACAAGCTCACCAAGAATTCATAGACAGGATCTTCAAGGATGCTGAAGAAGATAATGGGAGGTTCTTGAGGAAGTTTAGAGAACGTATTGATAAGTAAGCCTTTTAACTCTATATATAAAATTAAAATATATATATATATATCTATACTATCTATAATAGAAAAATGGTCAAAGTGAAAAGTCAAGAAAGTGAAATGTGGAAAAAATTAAAAAGGAAATGTTGAAATAATTAATTATGAGTAATTTCAACTATTAATACATACATATGTTTCAAAAGGAAACTATTAATACACATCGAAAACCGGGTTGACCCAGGACCCGGTTTAATTTGACCCCGTTTTTTCGACCCAACCCGTCGGGTTGACCCGGTTTATATTGACTCGTTTTTTAACCGGAACGGTTCAACCAGTTGAACCTCCCGGATCGAACCGGGTTTCAAAATATAATGTTAATCCCCAATTTCTCAAACTTTTACTATTATTCGTTTATAACTCATAAACTTTTTTTATCACTAAAACTGTCTTACTAAAAAGTATAATAAAATTTTCACAATGTACAATTTAAACAAGCTACAACATAATTCTAAATATAAAATAATTAAACATACTAATTAATATTATTTTTAAAACACCCTAAAATGAAAAGTACATGTTATTATATACATTATACAAATTAATAAAACACACAAAGCTTGATACAAGCTAACAAGTTGATGGTACATATAGTTTTGAAAATCGGATCGGACCGACGGGTTCAACCGGAAACTGGTGTCGCCACCAGTTTGGCTAACCAATAACAGCCATCCGAAAACGAACTAGAGAGGACCCGTTGAAACCGATACAAACCGGTGAATCAGGTCTCATCGAGATCTATTTCTCCGGTTAATCGCCGCCGCAAAGCGCGGGTACCCTGTTACACTATATATAAAGGAAAAACTAAAAAGTAAAAAGTGAAAATTTGAAACTATTAATACATATCGAAAACCGGGTTGACCCTGGACGCTTCAAAACCGGTGGGTTGACCCTGTTTAATTTGACCCATTTTGACCCAACTTGTCGGGTTGACTCGGTTTAAATCGACCCTTTTTTCGACGGGAACGGTTGAACCACCCGGGTCGTACCGGGTTTCAAAACATTATGTTTAATCCCCAAATCTTCAAACTTTTATTATTTTTCGTTTAGAACCCATAAACTTTTTTTAACACAAAACGATCTGTCGCTATATAAATATATTATATATATAAGTTTTTTTTCTTTCAAAAACGATTATAATGTTTTACAATTAAGAGAAAATATGTGCCCGTTAGTGCACATTTAACTTTTCAATAGGCTAAATACGCCCATTTCAAAAGGAAAAATGGGGCTAAATGTGCCCAAATCTTTTATAAAACAGCCAAAATTAGCCAATTTTTTTATTTTTTATTTTTTATTTTTTAATTTTGGGCTAATCACATTCATGCTAATTTTGGTACTTGCGTTCTTCTTAACAATGGCACCATTAATCCCATCCTTGTTAGTTTTACGCGACAAGAAACGTGTGTTGTTAGTTTTTATCTCATAACTGATGTAATGTTTACTTTCATTTTCATTAAATGTTTTTATATGTTGTTTGATAGATGTTAAGAATTTTGTCTAGACTTTAGTTATCGTATAGTACAACCGTTTGCAATTACATTTTCATCGGTTCACGTTCTATTTTAAACGTTACACAAAACACTCACCATAGTATCACAAATCATTAATTATCTGACGCTAGAAACCGTTGCCGCTAGGCGCGGGTACTCGCCTAGTATATATATATATATATATAGAATTGAGATAAAATAAGAACTTTCTTAAAGTTATAAAAGTAAAAACCTAATGAATGATTGACAAGTGGAATTTTGATATTAGAAAAACAAAAAATTAAATATGTAGTCATAAGGGTAATATTGGTATTATACACTAAACCTAAATAATTCAACCTCAAAAATCACATTAACTCCTCCTCCTTCCCATCTCTCACTTCCCACTTATTTCTCCTTCCTCCCATCTATTTTTCTGTAACCTTAATGTTAAATATAATATAACAGCCGCCATCTCTTTTTCTGTCATCTCTTGTTCTGCCAACTCTTTTCATTTACCCGACGACCAAAAACACACATCGGCCTCCACCCCGTCTCATTTATCCGGCGATCAAAAGCACATATCCCCAACAAACGGGTTTTCAATTATAACCCTAACCGTCGCCATCTTCCTAGCTGACTGAAAAGTGCTCTGATGTGTTTAGATCAAAACCTTATCCGCCGCCGCCATCTTTATCAGGCGAGATTAACGGCCACCATTCAAGGTGATACAGATACGGTTATTTCTTTCTAAAAAAACTACTCGAGCTGATATAAGCAAACAATGGTCGAATAGTTTTCGATTTGTGTTCAGTTTCGATCTTTGTTTGGTTTCCATCTGTGTTCGGTTTCAATGTAGGTATCACAAAACCATGGTCGAATGGTTTCTTAATTTCTAGATATCATTTGGTTTCCGAATGTCAGGTTGTGATCAAATGGGTTTTTTGTTTCAAGTTTTGTAACAGGAGATACATTCTCGTAATTGTGTATCAAATGGTTTCTTGGTTTCGAGTTTTGTAGCAGGAGATATATTCTCGTGGTTGTGTATCAAATGGTTTCTTGATTTCAACATTTGTAGCAGGAGATACATTCACGTGCTTATGTATCAAATAGTTTCTTGATTTCGATTTTTGTAGCAGGTGACACATTCTCATGGTTGGGTATCAGTTGGTCTCGTGTACACGCCTGGAACACTACTAGTTTGTATCAGTTGGTTTGATAGAGTACAATATGGGTTGTAGTTTTTTTATATGATCGAGTACTAGTTTGTATCATTTGTGTGTAGTGAAGATTTGCTATAATTCAAGAGTTGTTAATTGTTTGTTATAATATAAGTGTTATAAATTAATGGTTATGTACCATGCATAAATTAAATTTGTGTAATGGTAATAATAAATTAAATTGGTTATGTACGAGTGAAAAACTGGAAATGTAATGTACCATGTATAAGTTAAATTGGTGTAATGAAAAAAATAAAAAGTATCAAAAATTAATTCAATTAGAGTGAAAACATTTTTAGATTTGAATTCTCTAAAATGCCCTTGAAACTCTATTTAATAACAATAATAACACTCATTTAATGTTAATCTCATCTAAGACCAATCAAGTGATCTAACGGTCTATATTAGTTCTCATTTTTATAACTTTAAGAAATCTCTCACATTAACCCTATATATATATACTAGTCGGGTACCCGCGCGTTGCGGCGGCAGGTACCCGTGTGGCTTACCCGTGTGACTATATTTTTTGGCGATAGCAGGGTTTTTTCAATGCATTGTTTTTAAATAAGGAAAAAAAGAATGTCCAACACAGAGGTTATTAATTGGAAATTAGTTTGTTTTCTTACTTACGCATTTAGTAACATAATAAAAAGCTTTCATAGCAAGGTACCTATACGATTATATGTTTACATGATGTTAACTTAACACATGGCGTTAACGTAATGGAACTATTTTACCGCACAAAATTGCATTAAAAAAAAAGGCAAACATGCATCACAATGCAACGAAGATATTGCTAGTCGTTTAGGACGTGTAATATTATATATTGCTAAGTTGTGGTGGTAAATGGTGGTCCGTTGCGTGGTCGAAAAAGGTGGTGTCAGAAAGTCTGACTACATAAAATATTAGTTTCTATGATACACTTAATGATTTATAAATTTTATTTAGCGGGTGTTTTAAAAAAGAAACAAAATATAAGATGATTTATGCGCTATTGTTGTACCATATGATATATTAAGTGTACTTTTGAGTGAAGGGGTATTTTAATAATATCATTAATGAATTGTAAAATTCATTAAATGGGTGTTTCAAAAAGGAAAATGATTAGGAGACCTAATTTGTATGCCTAAATTCATGCTTAAACATATATGTCATGATCTTGATGGTTTGTGAAAACGTGGGCCCCTTGGCTGCAGCTATCAGGATGATGCCACATAGGCTTAGGCATGAATTTAGTCATATCTTTTAGGTCTCCCAATCACTACTCTTTGAAAAATATAAATAATAAAATGATTTATGCATTATTTTTCTTGTACCATTTGATATATTAATTGTACTTTTGAGTGATGGGGTATTTTAATTATATTATTAATGATTTGTAAATTTCATTTAGTGAGTGTTTTAATGAAAAAGAAAAATTAGATGATTTATGCATTATTGTTTTGTACCAAGTGGTATATTAATTGTACTTTTGAGTGATAGTAGTTTTATGATATCATTAATTCTGGCATTAATATACACAAATGTTACAAGTTAGATGATTTATGCATTATTGTTTTGTATCAAGTGCTATATGAATTGTACTTTTGGATACAAGTTTAGTAGGTTACTTTTATTAGAAATATTTTTTGTCTTAAAAAATTTAAGACTTCTTTATTTAGAATGTCCTAAACACTTTATATAGTAGTATAGATATATATATATATATATATATATATATATATATATATATATATATATATATATATATATATATATATATATATATATATATATATATATATATATACATAGGGAAGAGATCTAGTAAGAAGATTAATTAAAATAAGAAGGGTAAGAAGTAATTCTAGCCACACATTTTAAATAAGGAGGGAAAATTTGAAGGGACATACATCCACTTTTTTAGGTGCATCTAAAATATGTGGTTGTGGTTTCTTCTTATCCTTCTTATTTTAATTATTCTTCTTATTTGATCCTAACTCTATATACATATATATATATATATATATATATATATATATATATATATATATATATATATATAGAGTGAGGATCAGTTGCGGATTTTTTTAATTCGTGCGGATGTGCGGATTGATCTGGACCGCCCATTTCAGATCTGATCTTGACTAAACCCTAAACCCTAAAAAAGTCAAGATCTGAGCTTACATTCACGGTACCAATTGACCATGTAAACGATTTTTTTGATTTTTTTCCTTTTGAGCGATCCTTACTATTGCTATCTTCTTTCATTTTTTATATTTTTTTATATTTTTATGATCACTTTTTGTTTTTTTTATTATGAGTCCTACCGTGATATTAACGATATTATGAGTTCTAATGTGATATTAACAATTTTACTTAATATCACTGTCTTTTTTATTGCGGTATTAAGAAAAGTTACGGTGATATTAAAAAAATTAACTTTGATATTAAGAAAACATATAAAAAGTAACTGTGATATTAACAATTTTACTTAAAAAGTTACTTTGATATTAGAAAAAAACTTGATGTCAATATAGATATGAGAAGTTAGTTAACACTACGAGGAATGCGTAGTGACACAAAAAGGTGTCTTCCTCTTTTTGCGACGCCTAAAGAAATGTTGCTAAAAAAAAAAAAAAAAAAAAAAAAAAAAGAAAAAAAATTGTGTCACCAAAAATATCACAAACTTTCTCCTCTTATTTTGGTAGGTTTTTAGACGGAAGGTTAAAACCTTTATTGACACATTTTTTTGTTAAGATATTTGTTTTAGTGACACTTTTTCATGTGTCAAACCAAAAAAATTCATTTAATCAAACTCTCTTCTCACTTAATTTACGAAACATCCCGACCCTTTGTATTTCAGAGTTGGTGTCTCTCTTCCAACGGTTGAAGTTCGGTTTCAAAATTTGACCATAGAAGCAGATTGCTACATCGGTGATAGAGCACTTCCATCGCTACCAAATGCCGCTCGAAACGTTTTTGAATCACTTATGGGTTCAATCGGGATCAGTTTGTCTAAGAAAACTAAAGCCACCATTCTTAAATATGTATCCGGGATCATCAAACCATCAAGGTACTTATAACATGCATTAAATTAATTTATATTTTTATTTATTCTTAATCAAGGATGCTATCTACAGAATGATGCTTTTGTTAATATCCATTGTACTTAAACGTTTTTTTGGTTAATATATTTACCAGGGTGCAGGATTACTCCCCTTTACCTAAAAAAAAAAGAATTATGCTTTTGTTGGGTCCGCCATCTTCCGGGAAGACAACTCTTTTATTAGCTTTGGCTGGAAAGCTTGACTCTCATTTAAAGGTTAGTGTAACTTTCTATACTATATTTTAGAATCACGTCATTTTCTGAGTGCTTAAAATATTTTTGGATATTCTTTAATAATTTATTAACATAATTTGTATAAAACAATAATTATTTTTAAAAGTCATTTTGTAGAAATTGAATTTAATCCTTAGTAAGCCAGCACTACAAAAATACTGCCTTTTGGTGACACTTAAGAAAATGTCACCAAAAGTCAAAAAAGTGTCACTAGAAGTAAAAAGTGTCAACAAAAGTATAAGTGTAAATAAAAGCATAAAAAAGCTGTCACTAAAATCTTTGTGTGCTTCTCCTACACTTAAGAGTGTAGGTAAAAGTCCAGTAGGTAAAAATCTATTTATAGTGACACAAAAAAATGTCAGATACTTTTTGACTTTTAAGACACATTTTGCATATAAAAATTGTTATTAAATCTTAAAATTTTAAGCTTTTACTCACATTTTTTTAAAGTGTCGTTAAAAAGTTAAATTTAGTGACATTCTTTGTATCGATAAAAGCTTTGTCACCATAGGTCTATTTCCTTGTAGTTCGGTCCAATAGCTATGTCATTTGAAAGGGTGGTTGCAGTATCTGTTTATAGATGTAACTTGTTTTTTGGGTAAAAGGTCAAAGACCCGGTAAATATATTACTCCAAAAAACGTTTAAGTACAAAGGATATGGGTGAATCCCGTATCCTTGTTAAAAAATTTCAAACTTATAATTTAATAAATGACCAAATAATCAGATTTTATCACCATAGGTTTTCTATTTCATTGTGACACTCTTAAAATTTGAATAGATTGAACAAGTGTGTCACTAAAGTAAAGGTCATAAAGGTTTCGCTAAAAACATGTGTCACTAAAAGTGTCGATAAACCCAAAAAAAAAGGAAAAATAATAATAGTAATAATTGGCGCACGTGCTGTTGAGCATATTTTTAGTAGGATTAGTTTTGCTATAGTTAAAGGAGTGGGGGCCCAATTATTTTCTCGGCTCCGTACTAATTTCTAGTAATACTATGATTTTCGATGTTTTATTATAATAATAATAATAATAAGTAGGGGTGAGCATAAAAACCGAAAAACCGAATCGAAATCGAAATAACCGAAAAAGTCGAACCGAAAAAACCACCCCATTTGACAAACCAATGGTGGTGGTTTTGATTTTTATAAAAACCGAATATTTGGGGCGGTTTTTGGTTTCATAAGAAAAACCTAGTCGAAAAAACTACCCCGCCCCACTTTCATATATATTTTTATATAATTTTATCTATATGAGAGATTTGATGTTTAATTTCAAAGATTTGAGTATACAACTTTATCTATTAAAAAAACAATAGTGTTGTTTATTATCTATACATTCAAATTCGTTATATATACTTATATATTTTTCCAAACAATAGTGTTCTTTGAATGTCTATGCGAATGAAAAGTGAAAAGCCGCAAAAACATGCATTTTATATTTTAGATTCTTGTTTGGTTGTTTCACACGTTTTTTCAAAGCTTTGAATTGCTAATTATTATGCTATTATTGATATTTGTTTAAATATTTTTTCTTGAAAACTTGGAATCGTAAACTTTATATAAGAATAAAACTTGCTTGTTTTCAATTAAGAAAAAACCGAAACCGAACCGATTCAATGTCGAAAACCGAAAAACCAAAACCGAAAAAACCGATACCAAACTGTTCGTAGTTTTTCAAAACCGAAATATACGGTTCAGTTTTTGGTTTTACCATAAAACCGCCCCCCCCCCACATGCTCACCCCTAATAATAAGAGTGGTGCATTTATCTTTCATAAAATGAGTTTTTATATTTAGAAGCAGTTGGAGAACAATTTGTGTCTAAACTCCCATCAAAATTTATATAAATTATTATTATTATTATTATTATTATTATTATTATTATTATTATTATTATTATTATTATTATTATTATTATTATTATTATTATTAGAACAACAAAAGGATTTACAAGAAATTGGTGAGAAGCCGAAATACTAGTTGGGCTCCCACTCCTTTCTGGATACAAAAACTTAATCTATGAGAAATAAATGCACCACTCTTGACATTATTATTATTATTATTATTATTATTATTATTATTATTATTATAAAGTGCTAAATTTGATAAAAAAGTAAATTATATTAATTATAACAACAAAATATTCAAGATGAATAATAATAATAATAATAACAATAATAATAATAATAAAGAGGTAAATTTGATAAAAAGTAAATAATTGTAAATATTATAATAGCAAATTCTTTAATAATAATAATAATAATAATAATAATAATAATAATAATAATAATAACAATAATAATAATAATATTGAGGCTTTAAAGTAAAAATTCTAAATTATAACGTAATTTAAAACTTTTCATCAAACTTCGTATATAATCTTAATTCTCTCACTTGATTTAACTGGAGTGACTGAATTACAAACAGCCTAAATAATGTAATCTAAATTACAACTTCCTCCAATCTAAAAACATAACATCCTAGGTAATGTAATCAGATTACAAATACATCTAATTACAACATACCAAACCCCTTACTTTTTGAAACAGTGTACAATAGGATTAAATCTTAATCCTCTATTTCCAAATCATTTACAAAAAGGTTTACATACTCTTCTATTTGAAAAAATACACTGAATCTTCTTAAGATTTTTTTAATGAAAATGACTAAAAACTACGCTTTTTCTATACAAAATTTTCTCGCATTTTCAGTTATTAAACTCCTACACTGTGTTCAGTGACCTGATTTAACCAAGTTCATCATGTTTTCTTGCTGGAGTTTTAGAATTTTCAGCATGAGTAATGTGTGTAGTGATGTTTGCTTCATTGTCTTTCATAATTTCGCTTCTTTTGACCTTAGAACGATAATGTGAAATATTCTAATTAATCTTTGGCTCTCTTCATAGCTAGTCGTCATATATAATTTCGCTTCTTTTTTACTCATTGACTCTTTGTTGTCCTCAATATGATCCTGTCGGGTATATGAACTCCCTTTTAACAGTCGACATCATTTGGGTTTTCAAATGGACAAAACTGTTAGTCTAATCTTCTATGAACAATCGAATATAAAAGGTATGCTAAGTTTATTTGATATATAACAATCGTTAAGTACAGACTTGGGTTTTATGGGTATTTATAACCCATCAACCGACACAACAAACAGACACAACGGTTCACTAAACTACCATAACCGAATAAACGGTTATTTACTTTGTTCTTGTCATTCTAGGACCCTATACTTTATACATATACATATATTTGACATTTCGTGTATGACTTTGACTTTCATGGATTAGATAAATTAGTATCCAATACTCCTCCCTAATTTATTAATCCATGTCTTCGATATCTTCAAGCTCCATCATCTTTATCTTTGAATTTTGGCTTGTTTCCACTTCCTTTGTCTTGATCATCAACGCAAACTATGTTTTGAATTTCCTCCCTGATTTGACTTCTTTCTTCCTTTTCTTCAATCTCATCTCGATCATCTTTGTCTCCTTTGTCACTATCTTCCTTCATTTGTATCATTTCATAATCTTGCGTCTCTAATAATCTGTTTCTCGTATCACGATCTTCTGGTTCAACTTTCTTGTTGCATGATTTAATGTCTTTCTCAATCTGGCTTTCCTTTGGAACTCTTGAAGGCGTCTCTTGATGCTTCTTGCATTCGCCTTTGTCAACTCTTTCTTCTTCTAGATGTTTCTCATTTGAAACAACTTCATGGTTCTCTTTCTCAAACAATTCTCTTGCTGTCTTTAACTCTTTCATCTCTTTGCTTGTGCAATCTCTCAACTTCTTGAGGTTCTCTAAATCTATCTGCATTTGCTTTTCAAATGCCATTTCTCTATTTCTTATTTTCTTCTCAAACTCTTGTTTTTCAATCTCTAACTCTTGAAGCATTTCGAACTTCCAAAACTCTAATTTACTCTTCAAATCAATTTCTATCTCTGACCGCATATCTTCTAATCTTCCTTTTGGAATTTCATCCTTCTCAATGACAATTCCTTTCGTTCTCGGTTCTTCCTTTAAGGATGCTATATCCTTTTCATCTTTGCTTGTAACCATCAATAGTGTTGGTTCGTCATCTTCAAATACAAGGTTTGCTTTTTCTTCTCTACGGTTTGGTTTTGGACAATTTGCAGCAAAGTGTCCAAACTCATGACAATTATAACACTCTATTTCTCTAAAGTCTCTCCTATGGTAGTTTTGATCTCCATGGTTTCTCTTGTTTCTATCATAACTATCTCCATTCTTACTATCTCTTGTGAATCTTCCTTGGCCTCTTCCTCGTGTCTGATTACCACCTCCTCGTCTATCATTTCCATAGTTGTGTTCATAATTTCTATTATTTCCTTAACGTGTGAACAACAATTTCTCACTATTATCTTCTTCACTTCCTTTTCTAAACTTAAGCCTTTCTTCATAAGTCTTAAGTTTCCCAATAATCTCCTCTAATTTTGCTTTCTTAAAATCAACAACCATTTCAATGGTTGCTACTATTAGTACAAACTTATCTGGCACTGCATTCAGTAATTTTCGTACTTTTGTTTGTTCATCAAACGTTAATCCACATGTAGCAGCCTTTGTAATAATACTCATCAATCTCCCAGCAAATGAATCTATTGATTCATCTTCTTTCATCACAAGTCTCTCAAATTCTGATTTAAGTTGTTGCGAGTGTGCCTGTTGAACATCTTCTGTTCCAATAAATCTGGACTTTAGAGAGTCCCAAATTTCTTTTGCTGTTTCACATCCCGCAACTTGCATTTGCAAATCTTCTAGTAACCCTTGAAATAGGTATGCTGACGCCGAACTATCCTTTTTTACATCAATCTCTTTTGATGTACTTACTCCTACTACTAAATCCCATACTCCATTTGCCGTTAATATCTTCTTCATTCTTAATGCCCATAATGTATAATTTGTGTTGCTTAAAACTGGGCATTGATATAATTTGTTTTTATCTCCCGTCATATCTTTCGATTTAATTTTCTTTTAAAACAATATACTTCTAATAATAGTCGACCTTAAATTCTTCTTTCTAATCCACAAAAGTAAAATGCAACCTCTAAAACCAATATAATCTTAATAATTCTAAACTTTCTGCCTAATAATGGTCGAACTTAAAACTTTCTGCCTAATCACAATAATTCTCAAGCAATTCTAAATGTTTTCTAATACGCATTGTAATAGAAAAAAAAAATCTATTCTACTAATAGAGTAAAAAAAACAAGTATTGAAAATGTAGAACCTGTTAATTTTCCCTTGGGCCTCTAGAATTCTTGTGGGCTTTTTTTAAAATATCGTACTCTTATACCCAATAATAAAACTTCTCCTTCCTATTCCCAAACAAAACTGCTTCTGCTATCCTTTTATCCCCAAATAAAACGCTGCTACTTTGTTCCCAAAAATACGCTTCTTCTTTATGCAAAAAACGCTTGTTCCTGTTACAATCGATGGTGGTTCTTGTCCTTGTTTCTTTTCCGATGACGGCGGCGACTGCTATTTCTTTCTTCTCCGGCAAACAATACAACGGCTGTTTCTTCTTTGCACAATCGGTATGTCTTTCTTTCTCTTTATATGATTCGATCTTTACTTGAACAAATCGTGTCTATCACTTGATTGATTCCTGTGAATCAATCTCTTCATTGTCTTTCTCTCTTCTTGATTGATTCCCTGAATCAATTTCTTTTTTTTCTTTTCCTGGAACGATTCCCTGAATCGTTGGTTTTCTTCTCTAAAACGATTCCCTGAATCGTTGTCTTTCTTTTCTGTATCTGGTTCCCTGAACCTTTTGGCTCTGATGCCAATTGTTAGTATAATCTTCTATGAACAATCGAATATAAAAGGTATACTAAGTTTATTTGATATATAACAATCGTTAAGTACAGACTTGGGTTTTATGGGTATTTATAACCCATAAACCGACACAACAAACAGACACAACGGTTCACTCAACTACCATAACCGAATAAACGGTTATTTACTTTGTTCTTGTCATTCTAGGACCCTATACTTTATACATATACATATATTTGACTTTTCGTGTTTGACTTTGACTTTCATGTTTGACCTTCATGGATTAGATAAATTAGTGTTGGATCGATGTTCTCTAACCAAACTAACTTAAATAGCTTGTTAAAGTTTAATGACCTCGGATAAATCCTAAGTTATTAACAATGAAACACCGAGTAATCTTTATTAAGTACGCGGAATTTACTTAACAAATCTAAGAAGAATATAACTTTAACTTTTATTAATAACTCTAAATCTGCTTGTTATGCAGATTCTTCAACAACTCTAAAACACTAATAATAATCGTACTTTAAGAATACTAAAACTCTTCTCTAAAACTCGTAAAACTCTTTTTTTCTAATACCAATCTAGGGATCCTTTTATAAGCTCAAGAATAACCCTAGTCGGTTTACAATTTGTATCCTTGTACGACAAGTAATCTAAACATAGAATAAACAAAGCTTTCCATAAATGAATATAACAGTTCTTTTAGCTTTGCAGTACTTTGATTTCGACAGCAGTACTTTGACTTTTTCTTAAGCAGTACTTTGACTTTTTCAATACTTTTTTAATCTTCAGTACTTTAACATTCTTCAGCACTTTCATATCCTAACAATCCTCCCCTAACTTGAATTCTACTTGCTTGACTTCAAGTTCCTTTGTGAATTTATCTTTAACAGCTCCATCTTCAAGGAAAGATTGTGTCTTTGTCTTTGGATTGTATCTTTGTAAACTCTGTGCTTATATCATTATTATCAAAGTATTCTGTAAAATTTATTCTTTTCAACATCCTTGATCAGTAACCTCTTTTCAGCAATATTCAGCATGCTCCATCTTTTCAGCAACATAAGACAGTTTGTACATTAATTCAGTTTTAAGTTACAGTCTATTCTCATCACATCCAGGTGTGTAAACTCCTGTGAGAGGTGAATCATTGAAAATTTAATGGATTTAATGTCTCTTTACCAAAGCCATTAACTCTGGAGTAGCCAAATGTTTTGATGTGTAAGATCATGGTACATTGATAACCATATAATTTTTTTAGCAAATTATCAGCTATCAACAGATTTGAATTGTCTTTACCAAAAGCTGTACCCTTTTGGACTAGTTAGTTCTTTCATCTATGGTGAACTAATTACCATATAATGGTTTTTCCACAGCCTTTACCACAAGCCATTTTCTTGTGGGCTAGCCAACTCTTTACATTTACTGATATGGTGAGTTGATTACCATCCAACTTATTAGCAAGTTGTCAACTAAAAACAGATTTGAGATATCTTTACCAGAGCCGTTTGCTCATGGATTAGCCAATCCTTTTGTAACCATGGTGGATTGATAACCTATTAGTGTTACCATCTCAAAAACCATTTATTTCACTTAACCTTTGTTTCAAAATATTTGTCACTTAACAAAAAATTTTCAAAAATCATTAAGTGGTTTAACTCTGCAAGCAATACTTTGATGAAAGTACTGTTTGATCAGCAGTACTTTGAATAAAGTACTGATATATCAAATATTTATTCAATTAAAATTCATACCAGTTATTCATCATCATCAGCCATAGTAGTCCATCTGATAAACATTTTGATAACCATTAGAGCAATTTCATTGTCTTCTTCAACTTCCATTCCATGCTCTAGCATTCTCCTCTTAAGATCTGCTGTAAGAGGATATCTTCTATCTGCTAGCATGTAAATCATAGTCCCATCTTCTAATTCTAAAACATGAACTCCAGATTCTTCAAAGAATCTCCAGCTAACAATCTCCCAAGCTTCTTGGTTCTTCCGAATCTCAGCAGTGCTTTGTTATTCAGTTTCCCAAACAGTTGTGAGATCCCCAAGTAAGACTAAACCAACTCCTTCTGATGTATTATGTTCAAAATAATCTCGCACCAAATGATATAAATGAAATAAATCCACCCTATCTATTATGTGCAATAGATCCCATAACATGTTGAATGTTCTGAAACTTTCATCTTCTCTATGAAACATCAGATAACTTCCATCTTTTGATTCTACAACTTCAAAAGTGATAATTGGAGATTTGTTCATTTTCATTTCATCATCATCTTTAGAATACTCAAATTCTACAATCCTTAAGTAATTCTTCAGTTCATCATTTGTTTCAGACCTTAACTCAACTTTCTTTGATGACTGTTGATCTTTAACTCCAGTTATTCTTTTTCTTTTTAAACTTTCTTTTCTTTCTTCTTCTTTGTAAGCATCATCATCTTTAAAATCTTTAATATTATCAACTTGTTTCTGATAATCTTCTCTGACAGCATCATACAATTCTTTCATATTAACATAATTCAACTTGTTCAATCCAACATATCCTCGACCTTTTAAATAAGCCATCATTGCATTCCTTTCCTTAGCAAGATTTGGTCTTCTTGGTAGAGAAGAAATAGGAAGAGGTGATGGTATAACAGCTTCAACATTCAATTCTTCTTGTAATTTCCTAGCTGCTTCTTCATTCATAGCTTCTTCATTATCAACTTCAGCATTCAACTCAGCTTGTATCTTTCTAGCTGCTTCCTCATTCATAGCTACTTGAGCAGCTCTTATCTGTGCTAAAGTAGGTTTCTTTTTCTTCTTAATCTCTACCAACTTTCCCTTACCTTTATCTTTTGGATCAATAACAGCTTGAGAAACTCTTGGTTGTTCCTCTTCTTGCACTCCTGGAATACTAACACCCCTTGGTTTAGATAAATCATGCAAAATTTCAGCAATGGTTTCATCATCACTTGCTGTATGTATAGGTTTAGGTGTATCAACTTCCTTTTCTGGTATAACTGTTGAAGGACCAGCTTCTTCTTCATGTAACATAGTTGAAGGACCAGCTTCCTCTTCAAAATCTAATACCCTTGGAGTAATCAATTCCTGCCTATAGGTTCCTTGTTTTTGAAAAGCAGTACTTTGATCTTCGGTACCTTGATCATCAGTACTTTGAACCTTAATCCTTTCTTCTTCAGTACTTTCAATGTTGACTTGTTCTTCAGTACCTTGAGGTTCATTATCCTTTTCTTTATGAAATTCAGCATCTTCTTTCAAATTCTCTTCTTCTAGATTCCTCCCCAATTGGACAGAAGAATGCTGTTTAACCTGTTTGCCTTTGGTGGTCTTCTTGAAATGCCTACGCTTCTTCTTTTCAGCTTTAACCCATAACCGGTAATGAGTAACCAATGGCCATACAAAGTTCTTCAATCTTCTAAACTTAAGCTTCAACTTCTTAATCTCAGTAGCCTGTTTATCAAAAGATTTTTGCAATCTTTATTAACATCAGAATCATGCGAAGTAGTACCTTGTGTTGAAGTGTCTTGAGATGCAGCACTTTGAGAAGCAGTACCTTCAGAAGCAGTACCTTCTCTTTCATCACTTGCTGCAGCCTCATCTCTAATAGCTTGAACAATCTCCATCATTGAAGTAGTCAATGGAGTGTCCCTGCCAGTGCATAAATCACTTTTTCTTGCCATAAATGTAAAAATCTTGGGCGGTTGCACCACAACAGGTAGTAGATCAGTAGGCTTAGGTATATCAGCAAGTTGTTTGTTCAGAAACACTTGAATAAACCTTGGATACATCAACCATCTTGAACCATGAGAGATGTGTGATAGCATTCCATCTAGAATCAGCCTTGAAAATTGAAAATTCGATCTGTAGCTAATCCCCTATAGCAGATGCTATGTTAGACCCAAATTGCTCCCATGATGCACTCTTAGCACTAATACAATGAAGTAGTACATGAACTAAATACTTCCATTGAGGACAAAATAAAGGTTTCCTGAATGTTTATTCAGTTAAAGACCCTTCATAACCAATGTTGCTAAATGTATCCCAAATCAGTTGCTTATCAAAACGAATAGCCCCTTCTGCATCATTAAATAATAAGTCTTCATGAATAGAGGCTTCAGTAACTTTCACAGTTCTCCCAGCAACTGTTGCTTGAATATATGAATCATCATTCTCCATATGAACCCTAGCAGTTGCCCAAAATTGTTGAATCCAGGGCTCAATAATATCTGGTTCTACTAAAAGCGCATAACTAATCGGCGACCCAGTGAGAAAATCAATGATATCATGAAAGATAACATTAGCTTCAGTCTTGTCTAAATTCGCCACCATGTTTTGTTTTGAAACTGTATTACGATTTGCCATGTTGAAGATATGTTCACAGAAAGTGAGATAGCGAATAATATGGGTGAAAGAGAGAAAAATATGGAAAAGATTATAAGCGATCAATATGAGAGGGAAATTCGGAGCTTAGTTATGTATAGGTGAGATTTAAAAAATCACAGCCCTTAATAACAAAGTTACCGTTAGTAGTAGTTACCCCTCAATATTACCGTTGGAACAATACTTTAATACGACACGTGTGCAGTACTTCCAAAAAGCAGTACTTTCCAAGCAGTACTTTCACAAAATCAATAGACAGTACTTTTCCCTTCTCCTCTTTTCAATAGCAAAACGTGAATATCCTCCCCTCAAACAATGCATAGGACTATACTAACACTAAATAGTCCTCCCCTTAAATGCAGGTCAGTAGTTAATCATGCCAATGCTTACCACCAAATGATTAAATCTTGAAACATCAAAGCCTTTGGTGAGTAAGTCAGCTACATTATCATCCGTGTGAACCTTGACCACATTAATAAGCCTGTGCTCATAACAATCTCGAATGAAGTGATGCCTAATCTGAATATATCTGTCATAACCAAGCAGTACTTTTTCTTGTTAAGGCTTGCAATTGCAACAGGTCCAAATAAATCCATATGTAACAGTTCCAATGGTTCTCTAACAGTCCTTTCCTCAAGCTTCTTGCATGAAGCTTTGTGTTGTTTACCCTTCTTGCACGCCAAACAGGAGTGATCATTCTTGTAAGTCTTTGAAGGTAAACCTCTAATTAAATTTCCTTTGACCAGTTTGTTGATATTCTTGAAATTCACATGGCCCAATCTTCTATGCTACTGATGTGCTTCTTCAGATGTTGCTTTTGCCACTAAACATGTAGCTCTTCCAGAAGAGTGAAGACTCTTCATATCCATACTGTACACATCATTAGTTCTTGGTACTCTAAGTACTACCAAGCTATTATTAACAGGTTTGAATTCAGGGGAAAGGATGAGACATTATGTGTTAGTGAATAACACAGGATGCTTTTTATCACAGATTTGAGATACTGACAATAAGTTGAACTTGAGCTCCTTCACATATCTAACATTCTCAAAATCTATGCTCTATGTCTTGATGGTTCCTTTTCCAGTTATTCTTCCTCCATTGGGATCATTCCCAAATGCAACTCTTCCTCCACAAATAGATCTAAAATCTGACAGAATCTCCTTGTCTCCTTTCATGCTTCCAGAGCAACCACTATCCACAATAAGATGATCTTTAAGCTCCTCCTCTGAGTTGCCCTGTACAAAGATAAAAGAGTTAGTGTCTTTTAGGAACCCAAGCCATTACTGACTTGTGTTCCCCTTGTGGAGTAACATACTCAAATTCTTTGAGTATGTAATCTTCACAGTTTTTGTAGACAGAATCAAGCATTATCTTTTGTTTTAAAACTTGTTGTGAATTTTTAGCAAAACTTTCTTTTTCAACAAAAATCTCCTTTTCTTTTACCACAAAATCATCTGTTTCACCAGTACATGTTGAAAGTATTGTTTGTTCATCATCAGTACTTTCCTTCTTAACCCATTTAGTTTTAACTTCTGGTGTAGAGTCCCTTGATCTAGCTACTCTTCTGGAATTATAACTCCTTCTAGATTGATAGTAATTAGGTCTCCTAGGACTCCTATTCCAAGAGGTGTTTGGTGAAAACTGAGCAGTACTTTGAGAAAGTACTGTATTTTGCTTAACAATACCTTGGAAAGTGTTTGAAGGTACTGGAGGTTTTGAAAAGGGTCTTCTCTGGTGAGAGTGCCTGTATTCTGGTGATAAGTTTCTGTGATTGACCCTATTTGAATGGTTCCATGCTGGTCTATTTTCTCTTGGTTTTTGGTTGACAGATCTGTTCTTAGGAAACTTACTTAGGTATTCTGAATGTAAGTCACAGACCTTAATCAAATGATCAGGACTGAAACAAACAAAATAGAGTTTTTGTTCTGTAATCCTAAAATTTCTTCTTCTATATGTATTACCAAACCTATCCTGATTTCTAGGTGAATGATTGAAGCTGTTTTGTCCAAAATTATCCCAAAAAGGTTTAGTATGATTGTGAAAAGGTTTTCTTAAAGGTACTGCTGAAGGTGTTGCAGTACTTTGAGGTGTAGCAGTACTTTGAGGTGAAAGTACTGCTTGACTTTTAGCATCATCTACCTTAGGTGTCTCAACTGTTTCCTGTTGGGTGTCAGACCTAGATTGACCAATAAGCTTCTTTCTAAATTCTAGGTTGTCTACACCAAAACGAGAAACATCAGGTCTTATGGGTTGATGACTACCAGTGGGATGTGGGACAGCATGATAACCTTTGTCTTTGGTATATTCTGGATGTGGATCACTAAATGATTCCTCATTACTAGATGTGTCAACATAGTTAATAAGCTCATCATCACTAGTGGTTATATCCTCAAAATCAAGGTCATCCTTATCACTAGGTGGGTTTTCATCTACACTACTGAAATCCATACCAAAACCTAGACCAGTCCTATTGTAAGACCTTCTCTATTTTTGAACATAAGAAACATGAGAAAGACCAGATTCTTTCCAGGCATCAAACTTAGCTAACAAATCATCTCTCTCCTTAGTCAGTTTCTCAATTTCAGAAATTTTACAATTTAACTTCCATTCACTTAATTTTAACTGATAATCCTGTTGTTCATATTTTTCTGCCCAAGCCATTTCATTATTTTCATGGGTTATAATTTTGGCTTCCATAGACTCTAAGGTTATTTGATAACCTGCTACCTCAGACCTGGCTCTGATACCACTTGTTGGATCGATGTTCTCTAACCAAACTAACTTAAATAGCTTGTTAAAGTTTAATAACCTCGGATAAATCCTAAGTTATTAACAATGAAACACGGAGTAATCTTTATTAAGTACGCGGAATTTACTTAACAAATCTAAGAAGAATATAACTTTAACTTTTATTAATAACTCTAAATCTGCTTGTTATGCAGATTCTTCAACAACTCTAAAACACTAATAATAATCGTACTTTAAGAATACTAAAACTCTTCTCTAAAACTCGTAAAACTCTTTTTTTCTAATACCAATCTAGGGATCCTTTTATAAGCTCAAGAATAACCCTAGTCGGTTTACAATTTGTATCCTTGTACGACAAGTAATCTAAACATAAAATAAACAAAGCTTTCCATAAATGAATATAACAGTTCTTTTAGCTTTGCAGTACTTTGATTTCGACAGCAGTACTTTGACTTTTTCTTAAGCAGTACTTTGACTTTTTCAGTACTTTGTTAATCTTCAGTACTTTAACATTCTTCAGCACTTTCATATCCCAACAATTAGTATCTAATAAAAACTGAATCACGAAAACTCTAGGAGACTCTGTTACGTGTAACTAATCACATGAACTGCACTAGTTTCAGATGAACTCTAAAATTGATCTTATTTAATACGAGGGGTGACTAATTAAAGTAGACAAACATATGAACTAACACGATATTATTATTTTTTTTATGTGATAGCTTAATTTCATCTTGCTTATTACCTTCCAGATTTTTGTACGCGAAGTGATAGAGCTTGTTGAACTCGACAACCTTAAGGATGGAATAGTGGGACTTCCTGGAGTTAGTGGATTGTCAACGGAACAAAGGAAGAGGCTAACAATTGCTGTAGAGTTAGTTGCTAATCCTTCAATCATTTTAATGGATGAACCAACTTCTGGGCTTGACGCAAGAGCAGCTGCCATTGTCATGAGGGCTGTAAGAAACACTGTCGACACTGGGAGAACTGTCGTTTGCACAATTCATCAACCTAGTATTGATATCTTTGAGTCCTTTGATGAGTTATTGCTGATGAAAAGAGGAGGGCAAGTGATCTATGCTGGACCATTAGGCCGAAATTCTCAAAAGATCATAGAATTTTTTGAGGTATATCATCATAAATTTTCACAAAATTGACAATTTCAAATATTTGAAATAAGCCTAAATGTAAGGGGCCGTTTAGTTGGTGAAAAAATTTTCTGTTTTTCCGTTTCTAAATTTCTAGAGAATGGAGTGGTTTTTCTTCTCTAGAGAAGAGTTGAGAAATGTGAAAATCCGTTTAGTTGGAGTTATAATTTTCCTTTTTTCTAAAATGAAAAATTGTTTAGTTGAAGGTGAAGGATGGAGGATGGAAGATGTGTGATAAAAGTATAGGGTGAAAGGAAATGGTGTTATTATTTTGGAAATGAAAAAAGTGAAAAGGGTGTAATGTTATTTTCATTTTTTCTATTACAAATTGGAAAATGAGAATTTCATATTTTTGGAAAATTATTGGAAAAAAGTGCGACTAAACGGATTTTCAGTTTTTCTCTTTTCATATTGAAAATTTTCTGGAAAAATGGAGTATTTCTCTCCAACTAAACGGCCCCTAAATATTTTATACGATCAGGAAATTCCTGGGGTTCCAAAGATTCCTGAAAAATACAATCCAGCAACATGGATGTTGGAAGTCACTTCAGGTGCGGCAGAGAACCGACTTGGTATCGATTTTGCTCAACACTTCAAATCATCAGCCTTGTATCAGTAAGTGTTTTACCTTATGTTGATTATCAAGTAGTAATACAAAGTCAATTTCAGTTTGTAATGTGTTATGTTGTGTGTGTGGACCTCAGAAGGAACAAGGCTTTAGTAAAGGAATTAAGCACAGTACCACCTCCAGGAGCAGTAGATCTTAGTTTTGGAACACAATATTCTCAAACTTCATGGGGACAATTCAAGTCTTGCGTATGGAAGATGTGGTGGAGTTACTGGCGAAATCCTGATTATAACCTTGTTCGCAACATCTTCACGTTGATTGCAGCACTCATGGTTGGGTCAACATTTTGGAAGATTGGTCAAAAGAGGTCACTTTCAAACACTTAAACGTAACATCAATTATGGCCGTTTTACGAAAGCTTTTTTAATAATCCTTAAATTTAACATATTCAGGGAGAGCAACACTAATTTGACCACAATCATTGGTGCCATGTATGCTGGAATATTTTTTGTTGGAATGAACAATTGCCAGACAGTGCAGCCGATCAGTCTTGTATCGAGAAAGAGCAGCTGGAATGTACTCGACACTACCGTATGCCTTGGCACAGGTCATAGTTTCTATGAATATTCACATGATCACAAACAAGATTTATTATTGATTTTAGTTTCTAACAAACGGGAATTAATTCAGGTCTTTGTAGAGATACCATATGTATTCACTCAGGCAACATGTATGCTATGATGTCATTCGAATGGACAGCAGCCAAAGTCTTTTGGTTCTATTTCATTAACTTTTTCTCCATCCTCTATTTTACATATATTCTACGGATTAATGACGGTTGCCGTCACACCAAATGAGCAAATTGCAGCTGTATTCTATGGGCTCTTTAATTTCTTTTCCGGATTTTTCATCCCTAGACCGATCCTTTGACCCCTTGGAATTCAACCAAAAGAAAATAAAAATATATTTTATGTTTGTAAATCTTCTTTTAATAATCTGAATTACTTACTTAAATTTAAGCTAAAAGTTCAATTTTAATGTGATCTTGATAGGTACAAACGTGGAATGCCATCGACATGAAAGAGGTATTAATTAATACAAAAGTTAAAAATGATATTCGTCTCTTTTCAACTTTGCCCGTACTCGCGTGTGTCATCCTAGCTACTACACAAATATAAACTATTTGATAATTATATGACGTCATAAATGTGTTCAGAACCTTCTATATCTAGAAGCAGTTAAGATCATCTTTTTTATAGTTGAACGGTCTACATAGATTCTCCATTAACCACATATCCTGTATTGATTTTGACAAATGATATTATAACCACATTTTTTGTACACACCGTTAAAGTTTGAAACTTCATGAATCAACCACAAGATGAATGAAAAAATAAAATAAAAATGGGGACAATGAGAGTTTCATAATTAGAACTTACCTCACTTGCGAAGCGTGATTTGTATGCTTCTTAGGTTTGTCTAATGCAAGTTTCTGTTCAAAAAAACTTTATGCTTATATAAATACATGTAGCATTTCTTCTGGTTGTTATGGAGTTAATTCAAGTGTTAAATGAATGAATATTGATTTGTAAATATAAATTAGAAAACAATAATTACAGCAACATAACATGAAAATATGGCAGAGTAAAAGATCCCTAAAATGTAACATTTTTAACCCCCAAAACCAGAAAGAGAATCAACACATTATAATTTTTAAAATATACGAGTATAAATTTATACTCAAGTTGATAACACAAAATTATACTCCTAGAAGGAAGAAAATAAAGTACCACCAATAATTTCTGCCATTTTTGTCATTGACTAAATGTTTTAAATTTAACCATTATATTTCATAATCAATGAGGTCCCTGTAGGGATTGGGTTTCTGGAAGAACATGTTTTTAAAAAGAATAACTGCATTAAAGAATAGAAAAAATACTGTTTTTTTTAAGAAATCAATATTGTTTAAGGATTCTTATCCTAACTTTTTAATTGGTGACAATCAAATTCTTTTTATAAATAATATAAAAAATCAAAGAGCTTTTAGGGTAGATGGAATACATGTTATTGACCAAAAAAAAATGGGCCTGCTTTATGGTCCAACTAAATTATCTCTAGCAAAAGATGGCTGTCAAACTTTACAATTGTAAGATTATAAATTACCAAGAGGGACTAGTCCATTAACAAAACCAATCGGTCGTAAAAAAAGGTTACTGTTCCCCCATAGTTTGCAAGGTCTTTTGTGGTAAAAACGAGAAGCAAAAAGGCTTACAATACAGTAGATGGATTGACACTGAAGGTTGACAATAAAGCTAAGGCTACCCCCAATGAGGCTCAATCTCTGTCGATCGAGGCACTAGGACGATCGATTGGGTGTCGATCGGCTTGATGTGGATTGTATCGATCGCCACATAATTTGCATGAGTTGGTCGTGTATCCGATCGACATCTCACAAAACAAAAACACACCACTTTCACTTGCTTTCTTTCTTTTTCTTTTTTTTTTTTTTTTTTTTTTCTTTTTTTTAAACTTTGGCTGTTAACTAAAATGGAGATGAGAGGTTTTTTTTGGAGATGATGATCTCCTGTGAAGATGATAAGTTATATATAAATATTGTCACTTCAGCCCCTGAAATTCTTGCAACTTATCAAACACAATCAAACACTCAAAGTTATGTGTTAAAAATGTTTTAAAAAAATGAAATTTAAAAAAAAAAATGTGTTAAAATTATTACTAATGAAATTTTAGTTTGTTAAAAAAAAAAAAAAAAAAAATGATCATGGTCGCCCTTACTGGGGCACCCAATTGCCTGAAGGTCGCTGTAGAGAGAAAGCTGACGTGGCAGGGAAAAGTAAGGGGATTGAATCCCCTTACTGGGGGTAGCCTAAAAAAACCTTACAACATTCATGTGAATTCTGCCTTTTATCAACATTATAAGAAAATGTGTCTCCCTGTCTTTCTCCACCATACTCATACTTCTTTAACTTTGAATCTCCAATTTTGTGTAGCCAAGTCTTTAAACTTTTCAAATTCTTTGGTTTTGACGAAGAATCATTCTGACTTTGTGTTACCTTTTGAGAGAACTTCAATTAGCGTTGATGTTGGTATGAGCATGTGAAGAATATGCACGATCTTTTCCACCCGCGAGCATCCATAAGAAGAAAACATAAAACATGGGTTAGAAATAATCCAGCGCTTACAAGTTTGAACTTCGAGAGTGTTAACAGCATAGTGTGAAAACACAACTCCAATTCTTACAAAGGTTGTTCCTGAACTGGAGTCCCACAAGTGAGATAACGCGATGTACCGAAGTACACCTACAGTTCAGATGAGTCGCTGAGGTACACGGAAGCATCACCCCACGACTGTAGACCGTTTGAGACATACTAAGCGTAACCCACAAAGAGTTATCGAAGTGACCTGTTGTCAGGGCTGTTTGATGTTGACCCTGGCAGGAGTTTCCATTCAATCATTGAGGATCACATGTGTGAACCTCTCATAAATGTTCAGGCAGATTGCTAAGATCTGCGAAGGACTCTGGAATATGTCACTTGTGTCCTTATTGTTTGAACAATCAAGTGATAAGATATTAGGTGTTCCTAAGAGATCTTTTGATGAATCTCATGGCTCTAGACTCGATTAGTGTGCTTTTATTTTCCTAAGCGGAGACTAGGGAGAGGGTCTCCTTCTTCAATACCAACAATCTCTAAGAGAGAGTCGATAGATTACGTAGGGTTCCCTGTGAGAATGAAACAAGCTCTTTTGAGAGAACTTGAGTGGCTTAGAAGGTTTAGTGCATTGCGTCACTGGGTCCATGATGACTTTGTCTTCAATACCGGTGTCATCTTGTGACAACCAGTAGCATATGAATTGAACCCGGTGTCTGCCCTAAGTTGAATAATTTAGAGGGCTATTTCTTTTCACCATTTTCTTTAATTTTTCTTTATAATTCTTCAACTCCTTCTTTCTCCGATTCTCATTTTCTCCTTTTTCAATCATACCTAAGGACTTCTAAATACTAACTATTTGCGGTGTCCTTGGGTAGATCCCTCCGGCTCTGGCGGATCATAGGACGTTTATTCCTAAACTTAATCACCTTTTAACTCCATGACTATCATATGTTGCCACAAAAACCTTTTATTGAAAAATCTCTCAAGATGTTTATGATGAAAAACATGTTTTGCTAACACCTTGAGAGTTTTTGGTTTTTCAGAAATACTCCCCCTCCACATGTGCTTATGAGTTTTGACTGAAATCTGCACAGTGAGGGTAGAGCTCGCACTTTTGAATTGATCGACTCTTGATAGACAATTCCCCGCGAGACACGGTTACGTTGTATAGTTAAAGAGTTCCTTTATCAGCTTTTAGGTGACAACTAGCTCTAATAACTACCTTGAAGATGTAAACTCTCCGTGAAAAGGAGGTTAGACCCGTCAAAGTTCATGTCAATCAAGAGTGTCTCGGATTGGTACATTCTATTAAGACAAGTTTTATTAGAAAAAAAGTCTTTTCGATTACTGACATTTCAAAGTTCGTCAATTCATTGGTGATATCTGAGTCGAGCACATGATGAGATTCCATAACTTCCTGATCAACAGTTTTAATCACATTTCTCCCCCTCAAAAATAGCATATGAATGTTGTTTTTGAAAATATGTTGATTAAAATATGCTTTTTGAGGCGTTTGAAATTCCTTTGAGAAGAAACGGATTTCAAGAACAGTTGATTTTGAACAAAGATTTTATGTTGCAAAACAGTTAAGAAGCTTTCGCTCCTTTAATTAGGATTGAGGCACTGAAGCGTACCACAGGGTCCTTTCGTGGAATAAGATTTTGTTTTCGTTGAACAAAAGTACTCCCCCTCAAATACGGAAATATATTTGAGAGATAGCCTTCTTGAGCCGAATTTGAATCAGATTATTACAAGTTGTAAAAACATATGATCAGATTTGTTGTGCTTGTGAAAATTCGAGCTCAAGGTTTAACTGAAAAAACAGAATCAATTAACATAAGCATACGAATGAAAGTAAAGAGTTAGAGTTATTACAGACAGATGTTTAAATGTTCCAGTAATGTTCGAAACAACTATCTAACTGCAGTACTTCATTCAGGATGACGAAACGTCAAGATATTTGGCACCCTTGCTCTTCCTCCAACATAGCCTTCAAGTCGTCGCATTTGAACTCGGAATTTGAGTCGTGAATCAATTTTCTTGACAAACTTTTCAGCTTGCTTAACATCATTTCTCTTCCATTTCATGTGCCGCAACCATCCTTGCTTTCTGCCCGCGTTCAGATCTTCAAGAATGTTCACAAGCTCAGCCTTTACCTGTGTCAACGTATCATCACTGAACTTGTGAATTTCTTCGTATCCCATGAATTTGACGATTTTGTTCCTGATGAAGTGTAATCCAAATGGTGTTCTTGTGAATGTATACGGTTTCTGGTCATAAATGCCGGGTGGTTTGAGATCAGGTTTGGTAAGATTCAGATGTTTTTGATAACTTTCAACACCAAGATGAAGATCTTCAACTCTTGACTTAATGACGAGACTGCAGATAAAAAGGAGAATTGAGTTGAAGATATCATATTGTAAGCTGCCAGGAAGATGCTCAAGCTTTCCTTGAACTTTGATAAGATACAGATCTTCAATATCGTTGAGAGAAGACAAATCAACGAAGATGCAATCATGTCGGACATAGGAATCGTATAAAGATTTGTGCTCCGATTTCCGGTGAGTAAGTCATGTCCTTCCAAATCACGTACGTAACACGTTTTGGAGCGAAACGCAACTTCCAAATCATCATCACAGAATTTTCCAACTGAGAAAAGATTGTGTCCAAGACCTTCAACATAATAAACCCGACTGATCTCGATGTTTCCATTAACATAATCTCCATATCTCATTATTGCAGCAAAATGATCATTCCCGAATCTCACAGTACCGATGAACTTTGAAACAAAATTTACTAACAACTTTAGATTGCCTGTCATATGCCGGGTACATCCGCTATCAACAATCCACAGAACAACTTGAATCACCTGCAACACACAAAGACAACGAGGGTGGTATGATAGAAGCAGTGGAACCCAAAGAGTTAGTGGGTTCCATTATGTTAGTGGTACACACATTTGCACATTTAGGAATCCATTTAAAACTTGAGGTACGCTGCAACCATTGTTGCCATAACCAATTATGTTTCGCTTTGGTCTTAGTGAAGTCACTAGGTGAGTACACTTTCTTAGGAGATGTTTTTGCAGCAATGGGTTTGTCTAAAGATTTCTCAGAAACTACATTGTAAACCTTCCCAAAATTCGATTTTGCAACTATTGGGGACCTAGAGGGAGGGCCAGTTATAGATTTCTTAGAACGAGCTAACAGAGAATTTGCAACACATTTTTCATGATTACCAGACATCATACTTTTACGCCAAAAAACACAAGAAGCATTAACGTTTGAAACGTTTACAGACTTATCATTCGTTACACTGACATTAGAATTACAAGTTGCCAAATTTGAATCTAAAGCAGATGCAACATGATTTTTATTTGATTTCCTAAGATGAACTTCTACTTCTGATGTCTGACGAGTGCTCTTCCTATGTTGCGAGATCCTAGTATTTTCTTTTTGTCTCTTTTTCGCGGATCTTCTAACATTAGTGGACGCAACTATTCCTGTAGAAGTGGAAGAAATCAAATTAGTTTCCTGAGTTTTGTCAATTATATACATGCCAGGAGCAATCACATTTGTGTTAATAGACTTGCTAGATTCTTGTTTAGCTAGCTTTTCTTTAAGCTCAATGATGATGTGTTTTTGATCCTGAATTATGGAATCTAGTCTTCCTTGTTCACCCAACATTTGTCGAGTGTATTCAACATGGTGATCAAGTTCTTTTGACGCTTCAGAACGAACAGTTTTAAGAGAATCAAAAATCGTTTTATATTCCTGTTTGACTTGTGCAATCTCTTGTTCATATTTAAAAAGTTGACATTTTAACGATGCATTTTCATCATCAAGAAATTCGACTTTTGATATTCGCGATTGTTCCAAAGAAAACTTTTCCTTTTGATTTTGGAAAGCAATTTCAGATTCAATTGTTTTAGACTGACACCATTGAAGTCTTCGTTTAAGTTCAGAAATCTCCATTTAAAGTTTAGATTGGACATCATCATTTTTTGAAAACATTTTCTCATTTTCCTCTTTTTATTTTTCAATTTCATGCCTTAACATCTGATTGTCCATTTCCAACGTTTGAACCATATTTTGATTCTCAGCAGTTAACACAGTATCATTCACAGAAGCAAATGCACAATATATAACCACAGAAGAAATATTAGCAGAAAGAGCATCTTCTAACAATTTATCAAAGGCATTTTGAAGATCTTGGTTTTTGCATTGTTCTTGTGAAACTGAGTTTTCAAGTGTGTTAAAATCTTCAATCATTGAAGTCACCTCTTGTTGAAGTTCCCTTTCCCAGTGTGTTGCACACAGACGCAAATGTGCGACGTAAGGTGAAATTTGGGTTTGAAACATTTGTCTTTGCTCTCTTGCATTAGCAGATTGAAAATTACTTGCTTTTAACTCAGAATTTTTCTCAATTGTCGTTTCTAAAAATGAAATATCTTCCATAAACGTTTGAAAGTACCGTAATACTAAACAAGGTTTAGGATTTTTTGGCAACGAGTTGTTTTTGCAAGAGGACGGTAAAGGACCATTTATTTGTGCAACACTGTGAACGGGACCTTCCACGCAAGATGCCTCAGTTATTTCAGAAAGATTATATGATGGTGTTGAAATGGCATTCAGTTTGTAAGAAGCATTTTCACTTGTGTAATCATATGGTAAGAGTCCATTTTGTCGCATTTTTAAACGACTTCGATCATCTTGTGCCCATTGTTCCTCACAATCAAATACAACAAGTTGCATGCATGGATCTAAAAGACATTGGGCACTATACAATTTGGGCGTTTCCTTGAGAGCTGTGTGAAGAAAACGTGGGTGATTATACCCAAGAGCAAAACGTTTTTAGTCATCGGGACTCGAAAGTAAAGTTGACATTTTAATCTGTTTTACTGAGTGGCCAATCTTATATACATCAGTGCCAAAATCATTTAACAGGCTTTCCAATCGAAGAATTTCCTCGATTTGATCATCAATGCGTTTATTAGATTTCTTTTTGAATTCAGAAAAATTTGACCGACTTGTTGAAAAATCTTGTTTAGTATTGGAAAGTTCCGTTTGAAGATTTTCAATGTTTTTCTGAAGTTCAGACTTTTCTTGTTCAATTTTGGAAATCTTTTTGTTATTTGACGCAACAATTTCATGTATCTGATGTTGAAGATTTTGTTCGTTAACGTAAGATTTTTGAAAGGCCACTTCAAAACTTGTTTCTCGGGTGGTTTTAGTTTCAAAATCATTTATCCGTTTTCGACAACTCTCAAGTTCAGCAGTCAAGGAAGTAATCTCAGCCCTAAGGTTTTGGTTTATCTCATTACATTTTGCAGTTTGGGCATGCAATGGCAGAAGTAATGAATTAAGATATTCTGAATCTAGACCATGAATTGCTTCACTCTGTTTAATATTCTCATTATTTTCGCCATCACTTAGTTCATCAAATGTAACCACGGGGTTAATTTGATCAACTTCAGTATGATTAAATAATGATTCATGTTGAACAGATTGCTGCTCATCAGGTGCAGATGCAGACACAATTGCATTTATGAGGCATATATCAGTGTCAGGTACCTGAGATAGACCGTCTATGTCATAGACCGGTCCATTCTCTGTTTGACTGATGTGATGTTCCTGCATATTTGCCATCAAAACAACTGCAACATTTGCTTCCAAATCTTCATATTCATCATCTGAGAGAGTATCTGCCATAAAACCTTGCTGAGTTTCACTGAGTTCTCCTCCTGCTTCATCCTTGTATGCCATCAGCATGACTTATTTATAGTAATCTCCTCTTCTGGTTCGTGGTTCAGGACAAGCATTAGCAAGATGTCCTTACTTTTTACAATTATAGCAACGAATAGTAGATCCTGAAGCCGGTGAATTCCCTATTTCCACAACTTGAACATTTCTCTTGAATTTATTACTTCCAGATCCCCCTGCTGATGTGTGACCATTCCCAGAATTACCAGAATACCCACTTGTAATCATTCGACGACCAATAGTTCTGTTATGAACTTCAACTTTGCCACCTTGTATAACTGCGTGACTTTTGGGATTTGATGATGAACGAAGACGATTGTTTGACTGAGTAGAGAACTTGGAGAAGGATTTAGCAATAAAGGCCATTCCATGATTCAATGCTTCAAAAGCATCATCTTGATCATCATTGGTTTGAGCATAGTATGCAGTATTAGGATCACCTTCGGGGAAGAACTTGATGAGAAGGTGTGGGTGGAGCATAAGCAAAATGACGTTGTTGTTGATCAAAAGCATGATTGGACTTTGGGTACGGATTCGGATAACCATGTGCCATGAGAGCAATCTGATCAGCAATCGGTGGTGGAGGGAAGCCGTGTGTGCCACGAACTTCTTTATCTTTGAGAACCTCATATTGATGATGTTTCAGATAATCATAAAACAACCCATGCTTGACTTCATGAAGATCCTTGAATTGTCGAACAAAAGTAACATACTTATGCCAATCTGGTCCTAATGAGTTCAGAAACTTTGTGTTAATAGCAATGGTTGGAAGATCAATCTTATGTCGGTGTAAATCATTGACCACATTTGTGAAACGATGATAATATGATTCAAGTGATTCCCCAGGCTCAATGGTAAACACATCAAAGTTATGATACAATTTAGACTCCATATCGACCTTATTCAGTTCAGTGCCTTCCATCAAAAGATGAATTTGTTCCCACATAGCTTTTGCAGTTGTCTGTGAATCAATACTTTTATAGATCGGATTAGGAATTCCAAGAAGTATTTGTTGCATAGCAAGCTCATCGGCTTCAAGATGAAGTAGTTGTTCTGGTGTTAAACGACTCAGTGGAACAATTGAGATAGTATCGGGTCTTGGTGGAACAGTTGTAGGATCTCCGGGAACAGTTTCAGTTGGCATTTGAAATGGTCCTTCTAGTATCACCTTCTTCAGATACTTACCATGAGGTTTCTTGAGTTCCATATACCTTAGAAATCGACTTGCCCATTGCACATAATTGCTTGGTGTAAGCATTGGAGGACGAGTATCCAAACCAGCTTGTCTTTTGTCATTGCATCTTTAATGTTTTTAGGCTCAGATTGGCAGACAATGAGAGCATAAATGCAATGTTCACCATCTGTGTGAAGACGTTGTCTCGTAACGACTGGTTGATTCGGGTTGCCAATAATGTTAGCTAGAGGATGGTCTTTTGTCCATCTATGTGTAGAGGGTTGATGTTGGTATACATTGTGCAGATTCTGAGGATTCAAATGGTTTGTTGAAGATTCCGCGACATCTGGTGCAGCAGTCTCATTAGCAAACGGGTTGAAGAACGCATTTGGATCAAAATCTGCAGGTGGGGGTACTTCATTCAGAATATCATCAGCTGGTTCATCATTGTTGGAAGCGGTGTGTTCAACTGTTGTGTTGGAGTCAACTGGTGTAGGTGCATCTTCAACAGTAGTTGTTGTAGCAGGTGTATCAGGTATAGGAGTATTATCAGGTTGTGCAGCGGAAACAGCAGATACACCAGGAGCACGTTCATCAATATCGTCACAGAACAGAGGAGCAAATAACCTTTCCATTTGTTGACGAGTTAGCTGGGGGCTTTGTTCAGCTGACGATGGGGGTTGAGGAAAGTTTAAACGGTTGTGTCCGAGTTCTAAGCTGTTATACTCATAAGCCATTTCCGTGAGTTCATCAAAATGAGCATGAATCGTTTCCATTACCTCCTTAGTTCGACTATTCCAGATTCGAAAACCTTTAGAATTGTCACAGTATCCAATAAAGACTCCAATATCAGCTTTGGCTTTGAGCTTTCCAAAATCATCACGATCATTATTCGGGTAGCAAAGGGATCCAAATAGATGAAAGTGTTTGAGGTTCGGTTTATATTTGTGGACAAGCTCGAAAGGTGTTTTGTTGTGGCGTTTTGTGATCATAGAACGGTTTTGAGTATAGCATGCAGTAGATACAGCTTCTGCCCATAAGTAATCTGGAAGTTTAGCATTGATTAACATTGTTCTTGCAGCTTCCACTAACGTTCGGTTTCGTCTTTCAACAACTCCGTTTTGTTCAGGTGTACGTGCAATAGATGTTTGATGCTGAATTCCCACTTTCTCATAGAATTCACGAAGGGTTTTGTTAACAAATTCAGTTCCTTTGTCTGTTCTGATTATCCTGACGGTGTTGCGGAGCTGAACCTGTTTCTTTGTGAGAAAGGTGATGATCATTTGTGGAGCTTGGTCTTTGCTACGAAGAAAGTAGACCCAAGTCCATCGTGAGTAGTTATCAACAATTACTAAGATGTAGCGTTTGCCATTGATCGTTTGCACGCGCATCGGGCCACACAAATCCATGTGAAGAAGATGTAGCACATGCTGAGAGCTGTGTTCCACCTTTGAAGGAAAATGAGCACGAGTGCTTTTCCCTTGTTCACAGGCTGAGCAAAGGTGATCTTTTGAATACCGGAATCGTGGGAGTCCTTCAACTAGTTTGTGTCGAGCAAGGTTGGTGATGGTTTGAAAGTTTAGATGTGAGAGACGACAGTGCCATAGCCAGGATTTTGTTGATGTTGCCTTAGAAAGTAAGCAGATGGGAGAGGAAGCAACCATGTCTTGCATAGAGATAGTGTAGAGACTAGAATTACGCGAGCCAGACATAAGGTCATTTCCTTGTAGATCACGAATGAAACAAGTTTTCTCCCTCAAAGCAACCTCCAAATCTCCATCACAAAATTGACCTACTGAAAACAGATTGTGACCGAGGCCTTCCACATAGTAAACCCTGCTGATTTCGATGTTCCCATTGACATAATCTCCGTAGCCCATGATAGCTGCGAAGTGATCGTTCCCGAATCTGACAGTGCCAATGAACTTTGCAATAAAGTTTGATAACAGTTTAAGGTTGCCTGTCATGTGCCGGGAACATCCGCTATCAACAATCCAGAGAATGATCTGTATCACCTGCATTACACACAGACGACACAGATGGAATAGAAGTAGATGTGGAACCCGAAATGTTAGAGAGTTCCGAAGCAGGTATGTTAGACATACACACATTGATAATTTTAGGCATCCATTTAAATCCTAGTGTGTTATATATCCATTTCTGCCATCTATAACTACTCTTTGCTTTAGTCTTAGTGAAAGCACTAGGTGGTACTTCATTCTTAGGAGGTGAAGCGGGAGCTACTGTGATAGCAATGGTTGCCTTAGAATCTAAAGAAGGTGGTTTACCAAGCACAGACTTAGAATGATTAGTGGGCCTAGAGGTATTCCGATTCTTAGGATTCCGTAATCGAGAGATTATAGCTTTAGCAACACATTTGTCATGACAATCAGAATTCATACTCTTTCGACAAATAACACAAGGTGCATCAGACTGAATATCAAAAGTACTTAACGGTTTAGCATTCGTTACATCACTATTTCTATTACATTTGCCAGACGTAACATCTATAGTGGAAGCAACATGATTTTTATTCAGAGTCCTAGGGTGTTCTTCTACTTTAGCATTCCTTATTGATCTTTTCTTAGGTCGCAACTTCCTATTCTTCGATTGAGTGCTCCTAGGCTGTGAAGTGCGGACGTTTGGAAAAGACGCAACTATTCCTGTTTCAGTAGAGGGAAACACATTAGCAACTTGTGATTTGGCAGTGGGAATTCTAGGTTCACGATTACTAAGTGTGACTGGTGCTAATCTCTTAATCACAGTAGGCGGAAGTTGTTCATACTTTCCTAACATTTCCCGTAACTTAGAGATAGTGTGAATCAGATCTTGATTTTCAGAACGAATATTTCCAGCAAAATTCATGACATCTCTAGTGTGATCAAGATATTGATCAAGTTCGTTTGATGCTTCAAGTCGAGTCTTTTTGAGTAAATCAAATATGACACCATATTCCTGTTTAACTTTTAACAGTTCTTGTTCATATTTTGAGATTTGACTTTTCAAAGATACGTTTTGATCATCCAGTTGCTCAATTTTAGGATCAGAAGATTTTGCACTCAACTGAGCGATTTTCTTTTGAAAACTAAGTTGATGGTTGTGAATATCTTTTTCACACCAATGAAGACGACGTTTTGCATTGTAAATTTCAGTGAGTAATCGTTTATTTTTAGCTTTTAAAGACTCGATCTGAAGCACATTATCGGTGTTCTCAACAGTAACAACAGTTTCAACAATATCAGCAGAGATATGATCAGATGCATATGGCAAAGAATAGAATAACACAACATTATGGATATCAGCACAGATAACATCTTTCAAGAGTCGATCAACATCTTTTCTCAAGAGTTTCTTTTTACATTTAGTATTAGAGATAGATGTTTCTGTTTTCTCGAAAACGTTTTTCATTACCCCAAGTTCCTTATGAAAATCCTTTTCCCAGGAAATTGCACAACTTTTCAAGTTTTTAACATTAGGTAAAAGATTTTTCTGAAAAATGTCTCTTTGTTCTCGCGCCAGAGGCGATTGAAAATGTTCAACTTTGATTTCAGATCGATATTCTATCTCATGCTGTAAAATTTTGAGGTCAGCCATGAAAATGTCAAAATATCGAAGAATTTTTCGATTTTCAGGTTGTGAGTTTACTTCACTAATGGAAGGTAAAGGACCATAAGTTTGTGCAAAGTCTGTTTTGGGATTAACTTTAGAAGACTCAGGTGTTTTGATGATAACCCTTGGTGTGTTTGAAGAATCCGTTGGTGTGACGAAAGTGACCGCGTTTTTATAATTAAAAGGTTTGTTGTAAACAACATTTTTTAATTTTGATCGACTCTCGTCTTCTGCATCTAATTCCTCTTGACGATGATATTCAACAACACTCATGACAGTATTATCAATTTTGTATTATGCACTGGAAACTTCAGGAGTTGGTTTGAATGTTTTTAGTGAAAGCTTTGGTTTGTAATCAGCTAGATTTTTTCCATATCCTTTTGGATTGGGTTTTAAGGTAAACTTTTCAATAGATGTTACTGATTCACCATGTTTGTAAACAACAGTTTTAAACTCTTTAAGTTTGTTTTGCAAGCCGATAATTTCTTCAAGAAGGTCATCTACCCGATTCGTTGAATGCTTTTTGTATGCGGAGAACTGTTTTTGAAAATTTAACAACTCAGCCTTGGCTTTTTGATTTTCCAAGGTGAGAGCGTTAATTTGTTTTTTATGTTCGTGTTTCAGTTGTTCTAATTCAGACAACAAAGCATTCTTCGAGGCGGCTAGATCACGCATCTGTCTCTCTAAATATTTTTCGTTTTGATGAGATTTTGCAAAAGCGGCTTCAAAACCTTTTTCACGGTTGTCTTGAGTTTTGAAAAAGTTGAGTTGCATTTGTAAACATTCAAAATCCTTGGTTAACAGTGCATTTTTACTTTTTAAGGACTGATTTAATGCAACACATGCAGCAATTTGGGATTGTTGGTCTTTAAGTAACAGAACCAGATCTGGATGGGGTAAAGGTTCATCTTGTTCAACGTGAGTCACAACATGATCATTATTTAGATCCTCAAGTATAACCACGGAGTCAATTTGATTATCAAGGGAAACCATAAGGTCTTCTGGATCGTCAAATGTAACTACGGGGTTTATTTGAAAATCGTCAGAATGAGATGTAGATGACTCATTTTGAACATTCTGAGCCGTGCCGGATTCAGATATTGATGGAGATATTAGTTCAGATATGATGATGGTTTGTTCGGGTACCTGAGACAAGCCATCAGTGTCATATACTGGGCCTGTTTCAGTCATGTGTAACTCTTGCATATTAGCCATCAACATAACAGCTGCAATGGCCTGCAAGTCCTCCATATCATCATCCGAGTCTGCGTCTGCCATAAAGCTCTGTTCTTTGTCTGTGAGAGATCCACCTGCTTCATCCTTAAGAGCCAAAAGTAAAGCCTCTTTGAAATAAGCACTGCCCCTAGTCCTCAGCTTTGGGCATGCATTAGCCAGGTGTCCCTTCTCATTGCAGTTGTAGCATCTAAGACCATTTAACCGATTTTGAGCATTTCCTTGTTCCACCACTTGAGCTCTGTTGTTATTCCTACCCACAGCATTGAACCCGTGACCACCGCCCATCTGACGACCATAATCACGATTCTGAACTTCAACACGTCCATTGTTCACAACAGCTTGAGTCCGTGTGTTAGATGAGGAACGAATACGATTGTTGGATTTGTTGGTGTAACGGCCAAAAGCATTAGCAATCATCACAAATCCTTGTTGCAATGCTTCGAACGGATCTGTTTCCTCAGTCGCTTCACTGACATAAGCTTGAGCATTGTTGCTGTATGGAACCAATTGATTTTGTTGAGGTTGTGGCTGTGAAGGTGTGTTTGAAGCAGTTGGTTGAGTTGCTGGTTGAGAGGGATAATTTTGTTGAGCATACAAGGCAAGTTGTTGATTATCCGGATGTGACTGTTTAGCAAGTTGAGCACGGAGAATCCTTTCCCGATCAACTTCCTTTTCATGAGGCTTCAAGTAATCGTACAACAATCCATAAGTAGAATGATGCATATTCTTCGCTTGACGGAGAAAGATGACATACTTCTCCCATTCAGGACCAAGACTACTCAGGAACTTAGTATTCACTGCAATTCTTGGCATGATGATGTTGTGTTTATCCAAATCATTGTTGATGTCTGAAAATCGATGATGATAGGACTCTAGTGTCTCTCCAGGTTCAATCATGAAGTGTTCATAAGCCAAGTAAATTTTGGATTCCAAATCCTCCTGATTGAGTACAGATCCTTCCATAAGAAGACGAATATGATCCCACATTTTTTGTGCAGTCTTTTGAGCATCAACACTACGAAGAATTGGGTTTGGTAATCCTAAGAGGATGTATTCCATTGCAAGTTCATCAGCTTCATAGTGTAGAAGTTCTGTAGGATTTAAATCTGCAACAGTAGCAATGTTGGTTTGTTCATCTCTTGGTGGAACAACAGTTGGATCTCCGGGTACAATGACAGTAGGCATCTCAAATGGACCTTCCAAGATAACCTTCTTTAAGAACTTTCCATGTGGCTTCTTTAGATCACAAAACCTAAAGAACCTTATCACCCATTGATCGTAGTTTCTTGGAGTGAGCATTGGAGGTCTATCAAGTGATCCAGCTTCATGAATTGATTGTTGGTTGCTTAAAGCTTCACACATCTTTGCAAACCAAGTGGGTACCTTCATAGTGGTCCGTGATGGATGTTGATTGAAATCGGTTGTGTAGGGTTGAACTTGAAGGCTTGGTGGTGGTTGTACCATTTGTGGTTGTGGAATTGCACCAAGTTGTGGAGTATGTTGCTGATTAAATTGTTGTTGATAAAGAGCTTGTTGTTGATTCCATTGTTGATGTTGTGGAGTTAATTGTTGTTGTTGTTGATGATTATAAGTGTGAGGGAAATAGTTAGAGTATGGTGGTTGAGACATGATGATAAACTTGTGTGGTAAAAATGGATCTTTGTAGTCGAATGAACCTTTGT
The DNA here is from genome assembly GCA_019973895.1 of Chrysanthemum seticuspe. NCBI lineage: Eukaryota > Viridiplantae > Streptophyta > Magnoliopsida > Asterales > Asteraceae > Chrysanthemum > Chrysanthemum seticuspe. The sequence continues at coordinate 320,737,691 of BPTQ01000004.1, read as the reverse complement.
TGATGAAGTGTCCTTAGGCGTAGAAAAGACAAGAACCAAGTAGCACTTATGCGTAAAGACACCAAAAATTACGCGTAACAATGAGGAGTTAAGCGTAGGTTTTAGCTTACGCGTAAGTAGGATAAAAGCACTAAAATTAGGCGTAGACAAAAGTTAGGCATAGAAAGTTAGGCGTAGGATTACCTTATGCGTAGAACTTAGTTTACGCGTAAAGTGAATCTTATGCGTAGGATTTCTACGCGTAAGCTTATGCTTATGCGTAATTTTAGGGTTTTTGCCCAAATGATATTTTACACTTCACAGTGCAAAAGATATCCAAAGTCGACATATTTTCAGACTTATCCAAGTAAGAAAACACGGAATAAACCAGGAAAATGAAGATCAAACCAAGGAAAAATATTACGCGTAATTTTAGGGTTTTGATACGCGTAGGATTACTCGTAATTTTGATTTTGCCCAAAGTTGTTTCTAAACCAGTTTTTGTGTGATGAAATAGCTTCAATAACACCAAAATAACACAAAAGTGTGAAAATTGATGATCCAAAGCACTCAAAACAGTTATGCGTAGAAATACACACACGAATAGAAACTAGTTCAAAAACAATGATCCACGCATAAAGTTTGAAACTTTTTGCCAAAAAGAAGTATTTTAACACCTTAAAATGTTGAAAGTACAAGAATCTTGGATTAAAAAGTGCAAAAAACAAGTTTTTAAAAGAGCTAAAGAATGCGTTAACCTTACGCGTAAGACCCAAAACCAAAAAACTTCAAAAACAAACGAGTACACCCAACTATTTGGCGATTGATACCACTGTTAGGTCACTAGTTTTACAAACACAAGTTATAAAGAAAGGGGATGAGGCGATTGAACAAGAACCAAACACACACACACAATAATATGAGACGGTTATGCGTAATAGAGTGAATGAAAGGAAAACTTGAACAACCAACCCTCAAGTGAGGGTTAATACAATGTTTATATAGGCAAGGAGCTAGGGCAACACTCCCTCTCCTTCCCTATTCCTTATTGGGCTTGGGCCTAAGCTTATGGGCCTTCTACATAAGTTTGACCTTAAAAAAACATAAAGGCCATAATAAAGCTACCTATTACATATGAAATATAAATACTTGAAATACAGTTTAGGAGTGATTCCAACAAAAAGATCCCATCCAATGCGAAATTTATCCTTCAACCGTGAATACATAAGGCCTTATTAACTGAATCATCCACATTAGCCCCAAAGGAAGTCATGGAGAGCATCATGCTGTAAGCAAGGATGTTCTCCATGAAGTGCCTATCTTTGAAGAGTTCTTTAATGGTCTATGGAGGATCTCTTGGAAGTGGTAACCTGACCAACCACGTCAACAACATCGGCTATATTGAATCTTTCCATTTGGAGAATAACCTTTGAGGCGTCCTGGCATACCAAAAGTCAGTGATACGCTTACACAGCGCGTTCGGGGTCAAAGGAACTTCCTTTTCGTCGAGCAAGTTTTTCAACACCCTAGGCAGTGAACCTAATCGTTGTAGTGTAGTATTAGGGTAAGCCACGGGAATTGATATCATTCTCTAGGGGAATAGGAATGCTAGTGAGAAGTTACTACGCTAAGGTTGGAGTTGAGGAATATTATTTTTTATCTTTTTATGTTTTTTAGAAAAGGAAAAATACGAATCTCGGGGTTTGGATTTAGGGGGTTGGTATTTCTACCGATTACTCTACTATTATCTAATTATCTAAACTAAGGTGGTGGTAGTCTATGTCTAATTATTGTGTGCTCGTATGATAGTTTAAAGATGTGTTTACTTAGGTTTTACTACTCCTTAATTATCTTCTATTGGTGGTTGAATTGTCACGTCCTTATTCCTAGTTGCGTTGTGTGTCTAAAGTTGTAGGGTATGCGTTTCTCCCTACTCTTTGAAGTAACCAAAGGGTCTCGTCTACAAAACCCACTAGGGATGATAAACTCTAACTCTAAGGCCTCTTTGGATAGTTTAGCTTACAACAACTCAAAGTGCTATAACCTAAGGTTCAGAAAGATTAATCAAGCATTAAGTACACAACGAATGACCTATCGCATTACTAGATCATTAATCAACTAAGATAAGAAATAACCTATCAATATTCAATAATTAAGTTTCATATTCCCTAAGCAAACACACAAGTAAATTAGCCGGACATGGAGAACATGCAAGCATACACACAAATAATTGAAGACATAATTAAATTAATGAAGTAAACAACTTATCTTGGTGTAAGATAGGGTTTAGAACCCCAAAATACGACCTTGGTTCGGTTTAGGTTTTACTCCAAAAGTTTACCCAAAAGACTACCCTCTAAAACTGAAAAATTCGGATTCTATATATAAGATTACATGTGCGACGGCGTCACCTTATGATTTGTGACGCCGTCGTGTCGCCGTCATTAGGGTTTCGTCTTGGCCAAGTTAATCTTGCGACGGCGTCACCTTATGCTTGTGACGCCGTACTTTTTAGCTTCTAACGCCGTCTGGATCGAATCTAGGCCGTCTGAGTTGCGACGGCCTACTCTTTTAAAGCCCGACGCCATCCTCCAAAAACTAGCAATTTCTCTTCTGTATCGTCACAAATTTCTCCGACGGCGTCGCAGATTAAGCAGTGACTCCGTCCCCTTGTAATTTAGCAGCTTGAGTGTCTCGATTCTTTACTTTGGCCATTTTCTTCATATATCCGCGCCTTTTCGTCCAAATAAGTGCCATTACAGCAGTTTGCCTTCAAGAGACATAAAAAGTGAAAAGGAACGATATTAAGCAATAACGGATACAAAAGTGATCAAATAAGGGCTTAAACGACCCCTCAAAAAGGTACATTTTAAAACCTTATCAAACATCCCTACACTTGGTATTTGCTTGTCCTCAAGCAAATGTGCTTTTAGCCAATTAATTTATAAGTTAGGGGTCATGAAGCATTGGTTTAAAACAATCCACAACACATAGAAGCCCCGCAAAAGTCATAACAAGCACGGAAATTACATACTAGCACCTCACATGGGGTGTTTGGATACTCACATCTCTCGAGTGTATATGAAATATAGCAAATTGGAAATGGAAGGTAAACACTCATTAACCGGTCCTAGTACATAGATTACCATAGGCTTGAGAATAGATCAAACCTCCATCGCTTTTGCGTAAGCACCTAGGAAAGACTATCAAAGAGGTCTTTAAAGGGTTGTAACGTTAGGCTTACGGTAGGGAAACAAAGGGTTTGGTGGGATAGGCTATTTAGTGGTGGCAAGTCAAAAATCTCTATGTTAAATGCATACGAAGAATGGCGTTGCTAAGCCAAGACTCGACACTCTAAACTCTAGATAACTGAAATAAACAAACATAAATTTAAAGATAGATGTAGGATGGTAGCCCGTATGTTTTTTTGTTTTTTTTTTGTTTTTTTTATTTGCACTCTATTTTTTTTCTTTTTTTCTCTTTTTCTATTTTTTCGATTTTTTTTTTCATACACTTTTACTCTACCATCCTCTACGATAACATCAAAATAATAAGGATTTATAGGCACATCCCTACACTTGAGTTTTTATTATTCTAACACTAATTTGACCCGAATTGAAAAGATCAAAACACTTGGAGTACGTTATTACGCAGATAAGGGAATTGGCGTTCCCTTTTAGTCATTTAAAACTTTAACTTTCCCATGAGTCCCAATCGTCCCAAAACTGTGTACAAAAGATATGACTCAACTTAGCAACTCATTCAAGTAATTAGATAATTAAACTAAGGATTTAGGGTGATAACAATAATGCACTAAAAGTGAGTGCATACAAGGTAGGCTAAGGCTATTTGGGTGTACATTTGGGGTGGGGTGTAAACAATGCTCTTCATTGATATTCCGGAAAACCGAAACATCACAAGAACCGCGAAAAGGATAGGCTCTGAGGGGTTAACTAGGGGTATCGTGTACTAAAGATGAGTACAACGCAAAGGTGTGGGGGAATTACTCAACCGATGTGGAAGAAGTAATTATATTACGGGTATCAAACAAGGGTTATCCTAATGCCTCTTATCATTTAGTTATTCCTAACTACACAAGTGTAGTCTAACTAGCGATCTCGGAATGCATCACAAAACAAGTTCTAGAATCTAATATACTACCGGTTCACACTCTAAGCATTGAAGATGAATGCTTCAATTCCTACTAATCTAAGGGCGATCCTCACATTTTTGGTGGAATTTAAGTGGTAAAGGGTTTTGTGCTAGTCATATAACTTCCTATCCGTGAGATGCTTTTGTTAAGACTAATGGCCCACTTCTATATGTCATGAAAAAATTTTAAATTTGGTGCCAAAATTACCCTAACCGACATTTTCTCATGGTTTATTACGCAAATGCAATTAGACAAAGCAAATAATCAAGGATAAGCATAGTTTCAAAGTTCCCGTTTTATTTTCCTTCCCTACACTTAAACTGAACATTGTCCCCAACGTTCCCCGAAAGTATCAAGGTTATGATAAAAGAAGGTAATTAAAAACGAAAGAAACTAGTACTCCCCTGATTAGCTCGGTAGGATCCGTGTGTGAAGTAGTGGTTAAATCCTTTCCAAGAAGAATGTATGCGTGAAAAGCTCCTTCCAACTTTATGTATCTTCTTCTTGAGAAACAAAACCTGAACACTTGAAGAAAACAAACGAAAACTTCGCGTAAAATCAGCGGTAATAATATATAAGACTCGATTTAAACTAGGATATAATGCTTGTGGAATGGATGTTTACAGAATTTCTAAGAAAATTAAGACCTGGAAAATTCCAAAAAATTTAAAGTAGCTCAGAAAATGAGAAAAAGTAATCTGATGTTTTTACTCCTTCCTGACGCTGTCAGGTTGCAATCCTGACGCCGTCAGGTTATCCTGACAAAAACTGGTCTGCGATTTTCTGGAAAATTTCTGGAAAATTTACATCTTTAGAATCTGGAAAACTTTCTGCAAAACATCCATTATGACTCGATACAAGCATTTGACTCGAACAAACACACAAATATATCTTTTAATTAATTGTTATTCTCATGTTCACGTTTCTTATGAAAACGTGTGTAATCCTCCCTACACTTATCCTTTATGTAAAATACCTTTATATGCAATTAAGATGAGGTTAAAAACAAAATAAAGCATTTTTACAAATTTAAACATGAGAATAAACAATCAATAAAGGATATATGACACTAACAAGCAAACAATTAAGCATGGGTTGCCTCCCACGAAGCGCTTTTCTTTATTTAAGAGTCTTGTAGCTAGACTCATAGTCGTGTTCCTACGTGACTTCATTACCGTCACCTTCTTCCTCATGACGGTCTCCAGTGGGTGGTTCCATGATGTAGAAGTGCCCTATTATACACCTCTCCAAAAGTTCGTCCTCTCCCCACTCGGTCCTATATTTCGGTCCTAAGTTCAAGCAATCCTTATAGAATCCGAAAATCTTAGCCATTACATAATCTACTCCTTTTTCCCTATCCTCATCATTCCTATAATAGACCGACAGTTTAAGTTCCTTTTCATCATTAGAGAGTGTTGAAAACTTCTCAATCTTAAACGGCATTTGGTAAGCTACGTCATCGGTCTCATCCTTGAATCGCACTAATCCTAACGAGGGATCATAGGTCATCCCGGTGCTTTCTATGAAAGGTTTTCCTAGAATAACGTGGGACAAGCTAGGGTCTATGGCCGTGCTAATATCATCCACTATTATGAAGTCCGTAGGGAATGTGAAACTACCTACAAAAACGGGCAATCCCTTAATTCTACCAAGAAAATTGCAACTAACATTAGGGTTTTCTGGATCTTGCCTAGTTGGGATAGGCTTCTTCATTACCCAGTTGTAGTAGGTGCTAGTCATTATGTTGATTGGGGATTTGCGATCAATGTAGGCCTTTGCCACAAAAAGGTGTCCTATGCAACATGGTATATTGAGGTTCCAAGGGTTCCCAAACTTGATCCTAGGGCTTTTCCTAACATACATGTGACGGAGGTCACGCACTAAGTGAGGGTGGCGAGATAATTCTTCTTCCGTAGGAAACTTATTGAAATAGTCACTGTCTACCTCCTTTACTTCCTCGGTTGTTTCATTATTCTCAAGTGTATGGTCCTCTTCGTCATTAGGTTTCACTAAGGCGATGGTATTGACTAATTGAACGTGCTTAGCTAGCTTACTTGGGTCCTTAATCTCTACACCGGAAGGCTCGGGAGTTGAGATAGCACTAACCTTCCTATCACTATTGGTTATGGCTTTCAAAAGGTTATCTATCTTCCTATCCATATCGGCTTGTTGTTGGTTGAAACGGTCCGAGAGCTTAGCTATTTGGGCTTCTTGGGATGCGACAAGCTGTTGCAACATTCCTTCAATGTTTTGGCTAGGGCCATGAGATAGGGGTAATGAGAAATCATTAGAAGTGAATTATTTGGTTTGTCCCCAATAGAAGTCGGGCTTGCCCTTCCATGCTTCTCGGGTGTCATTAAAAGTCCTAGGTCCGGGTGTTGCAGGGAATCTTCCTCCCGTTCCATTAACACGCGAGGATGCGTAGTCAACGGAAGCATGTTCGGGGGATTGGGTGTAAGTGCGCGTGTTATGAGGATCACTACACGGCTCACATGAGGAGGAAACTTTGTTCACATGGTGTGAAGACTTAGGATTTTCGTAAGAGCTCATAAGGAATTTTACTTGATCTTCAAGTTCAAGCATCCTACGGTCGGAAGGTTGTGAGTCAATTGGAGGCAAGGAGATTGCCTTAATGGTTTTGGGCAACTCACGGGGGTCATTCCAACTTTCGTTGTCATAGAGAGCAAGGTCCTCTATTATACCCCATGATTCTTCCGCGGTGAGATCACTAAGTTTTCCACCGGCCGCTTAGTCAGTGGATCGCTTAGTGGGGAAGTTGACATGATCATAAAAGATTTGGACTTGGAGCCAAAGATCAATGCCATGATGAGGGACTTTATGAAGTAAGTCCTTGAATCGAGTCCATGCTTCGTAGTGAGATTCACCTTGACGTTGTTGGAACATCAAGATGTCATTCCTAAGTTTTGTAGTTCACCTCGGTGGGAAAAATTGAGCAAGGAAACGAGTGGTGAGATCATCCCAACTTTAGATGGAGCCGGCGGGTAGTCGCTCAAGCCAATTACTAGCTTGGTCCCGTAGAGAGAATTGGAAGACGCAGACGCGTGGTCTCCCGAGTAGTAGCATCAAGGTCAATAGAATCGACAATTTTAAGGAAGTCCTTAAGATGCTGATTAGGATCTTCGGAACGAAGTCCATGGAATGCACATCCATTTTGCACCAACCGGATGGTGTCGGATCGCAGGGCCGTAATTTGGGCTTGGTCGGGAAGCTCAATGGTGTTCCTATAGCCTTGGTGGCTAGGTCTCGAGTATTCACCAAGAGTACGGTCTCTTGGCGGGACAATGATTTGAGGGGGGTTTTCACCTTCCATGATGAAAAGTGATGGGGTTACGAACAAAGGTCACGAAGAAGGGGGATAGACTAAAAGAAAGCTAAAAATGAGAAAAAAGTTTACTTGATAGGAATCAAGCAAAGAAACCTAAACGAGGTAGACTACTAACTAGCTATTCTATTCCCCGGCAGCGGCGCCAAAAAATTGATACGCTTACACAGCGCGTTCGGGGTCAAAGGAACTTCCTTTTCGTCGAGCAAGTTTTTCAACACCCTAGGCAGTGAACCTAATCGTTGTAGTGTAGTATTAGGGTAAGCCACGGGAATTGATATCGTTCTCTAGGGGAATAGGAAGGCTAGTGAGAAGTTACTACGCTAAGGTTGGGGTTGAGGAAGATTATTTTTTATCTTTTTATGTTTTTTAGAAAAGGAAAAATACGAATCTCGGGGTTTGGATTTGGGGGGTTGGTATTTCTACCGATTACTCTACTATTATCTAATTATCTAAACTAAGGTGGTGGTAGTCTATGTCTATTGTGTGCTCGTATGATAGTTTAAAGATGTGTTTACTTAGGTTTTACTACTCCTTAATTATCTTTTATTGGTGGTAAAATTGTCACGTCCTTATTCCTAGTTGCGTTGTGTGTCTAAAGTTGTAGGGTATGCGTTTCTCCCTACTCTTTGAAGTTACCAAAGGGTCTCGTCTACAAAACCCACTAGGGATGATAAACTCTAACTCTAAGGCCTCTTTGGATAGTTTAGCTTACAACAACTCAAAGTGCTATAACCTAAGGTTCACAAAGATTAATCAAGCATTAAGTACACAACGAATGACCTATCGCATTACTAGATCATTAATCAACTAAGATAAGAAACAACCAATCAATATTCAATAATTAAGTTTCATATTCCCTAAGCAAACACACAAGTAAATTAGCCGGACATGGAGAACATGCAAGCATACACACAAATAATTGAAGACATAATTAAATTAATGAAGTAAACAACTTATCTTGGTGTAAGATAGGGTTTAGAACCCTAAAATACGACCTTGGTTCAGTTTAGGTTTTACTCCAAAAGTTTACCCAAAAGACTACCCTCTAAAACTGAAAAATTCGGATTCTATATATAAGATTACATGTGCGACGGCGTCACCTTATGATTTGTGACGCCGTCATTAGGGTTTCGTCTTGGCCAAGTTAATCTTGCGACGGCGTCACCTTATGCTTGTGACGCCGTCCTCTTTAGCTTCTGACGCCGTCTGGATCGAATCTAGGCTGTCTGAGTTGCGACGGCCTACTCTTTTAAAGCCCGACGCCGTCCTCCAAAAACTAGCAATTTCTCTTCTGTATCGTCACAAATTCCTCCGACGGCGTCGCAGATTAAGCAGTGACGCCGTCCCCTTGTAATTTAGCAGCTTGAGTGTCTCGATTCTTGACTTTGGCCATTTTCTTCATATGGCAAAAGTTCAATATAGATCCAAAATTTACCATAGATCCAATGAACCAATAATAGCCATTCATTTTTTTATTATGATAAACTTTTGCCCTTTTTAAAAAAATTAAATATCTCGCAAACCGTTAATCGTTATGCGATAAAAATTATACCATCGCGACGAGAATTAAATTATCTTTCTATAGATATGCACTACTATATATTTTTAACCATTTTTTTTTCAAAATTTCGGTCAACAAAAATCATATATGATTTATGAAAATCATATATGATTCGATTTTTACGAATCTTATATGATTTTTGAGAATCATATATGATTCGTAAAAATCATATATGATTCATAAAAATCGAATCATACATGATTTTTGAAAATTATATATGATTCGTAAAAATCATATATGATTTTTTCGGACGGAATTTTTGAAAAAAAATGTTTGTCGAAAATATATAAAAGTGCATATCTATAGAAAGATAATTTAATTCTCGTCGCAATGGTGTATTTTTTATATTTTAAAAATTTACCGTTTGTAAGATATGTTGTTTAAAAAAAAAGGTAAAAAATGATTTTTTATTAATTTAAATAAAAGATGGAGGGCTATGATTGGTTCATTTGTTCTATGGCAAATATGGGTTCTATATTGATCTCAACTCTTCTTCATATATCCGCGCCTTTTCGTCTAAATAAGTGCCATTACAGCAGTTTGCCTTCAAGAGACCTAAAAAGTGAAAATGAACGATATTAAGCAATAACGGATACAAAAGTGATCAAATAACGACTTAAACGACCCCTCAAAAAGGTACATTTTAAAACCTTATCAGTCAGCATGACAATACTCACACGCTTGATCACAACCCCAAATCCAAATACGAAGAAGGCGTTTCTGCAAAATTAGCAAATTAATAAACACACTAATAAAATGAGAATCATGCTATAATAAATGATAAAAAGGGTTTTGTGTACAAAAAATACTATGTAAAGATGATTGGTCGTTGGTTGTTTGCGTTGAGCTTGGTGTGAAGAAGATGGGCCAACCTGAACATCAGGAAGAACTTGAGGTGTTGAATCTTGAAAGTAAAATAGTCGTGTTGAGAATCCCATCATCCTATATTAAACTAACGATAACATTACAAAATAAAAACTATCATGTATCTTGATTTTGACCGACAGACAACCTCACTGTTTTTGTAGTTAATATGGGTGTCGACTGCGCTGTGCAAGGCTTCTAGTTTGTTAACTTTGACAATTGAGATTAGCACCAAGAGGGTACACACCTTCATCTACTTTGAACTCCAATGGTGCGTCATTCTATCCTTTATTCACAAACACAGCTGCATAATTTACTATGGAGTTGCAGGCTTTTCCTAAACATAACGGTAAGTAAAACAAAAAAGAAACTCAAACTCGCAATCTTAGTGTTGTAAAACTTGGGTCAGTGTTATGATCAGGTGACTACTTGGTAGAAGCACAATGGTTGATTTAAAAGAGACAAAAGAGTCCAATGATTTAGCAGGGATCATGATTACCAAAAGCTACTAACGAATCCACCTTTCCCCCACCAAAGCCTCTTCAACAAAAACCCTCATCCAAAGAGAATCATCAAACACTACAGCTCAGATATGCTACTTATCAAACACTGAAACACAAGCAACAACTTATAAATCTATCCCATACTCACAACATAAGAAAAACATGTATCTACTTCTACTTAAAAAAAAAAAAAAAAAAAAAAAAAAAAAAATTCAAAATCTTACAAAACCCATCAATAAAATACATAACTTCATAATTTATAACTATGATCAATTCAGAAGCAACTTCAGAAGGTTGTCTCCATTCATCATATATGCAATTTTAATAATAATTGTGTAATTGGAGTATGTATTAAGGGATAGAGTTACACATACCCGTTTGGGAGTTAAATCGTCTCTTTGATGAGTTTAGAGCTTGATTTAGCTAAATCGTTTCTATACTAAATCGTTTGGACTTTACAAACATCATAATATTAGTAGAATTGGTTGTGCAAAGTAATTTTGCGACCCCTAAGTCACAAAATTTCATTTTTAGTAGAATTGGTTTTGCTATTCAAAAGGGGGTTGCGGCACAGCTTGTTGCCCGTTTACCTGCCATCTTATTGTAATCCGTTATTACAAGTAATAATAGAAAAACCAATGTTTAATATTAGATAGCGTGTGTTTTGAAACATTTACAATTTGGTCAAAACATATTAACCATTACATCTCTGGTACATGTGTTTTTTTTACTTTTCCATAAATATGAAGATACAAAAACGAATTTATAAACTTTTTTCTAAATAAAGAAATATTTAAGCTTTTTTAACTAAATAGATTTTAGAATAATAATAATAACAATTAAAATATTACTTAAAAGGAATGAATTGATTTTTTTAAAATGTAAAATTCCCACTTTTATTATATAAAAGATATGGTTACTATACACAGTCACATATACAAGGTTCGACTATATTCTGGTAGATGAATATGTAGTAATTTTTTTTTTTTTTTTTAACATTTATATGTTCATTAACTATCTTCAATATTTAAGTGGAACAGACTTTTAACTGCTCGCACAAACAGAGTTTCGATCGTGTCGGGATATTACACATGTATGATCATATCTGGACTAAAAGAGCATAAGATGAGTGTTCAAATAATAATTCAGGGTCTTAGAAAGAAAGCAGTCATATGGAATTGGTAACTAATGTAATATTCAACATTTTAACCACATACACAAAAAGAATTGAAGCAATGGATGGTTGGCTTAACAAAAGTAGATACGGGCTTTTGATTACTAAACATAATGAGCCCAATATCGGATCATTAATACCATAAACGTACGTAATACAAAGCTGAAAGTATAAGATCAAAAAGTCGATACCAAAATAAGCTGTTTTACAAACAAAAAGAAAAAAGAAAAAAGAAAACCAATAAACACTACTATACACACATGAGGAGATAATTTCTACTACCTCATTTGGAAGTTCAACGTCCTCAGGAAAAAGGCATAGAGGAAGGCGAAAAGCAAGGGAAAACCAACTAGAACAGCAGCAACAGGACCCATGAAATCCATTTCAAAACCGTAGAAGTCGTTGATAAACCATTTTATACTCGGATCATATGACATCCCAGGTACCACGAGCGTCTGATTCGCGTCATGATACTGTGAAACAATGCATCCATACACGGTCCATGCTATGGGACAGATCCAGTAGTACCAAATCCACCATCCAGGAATTTTCTGAAATTTAAAGAACAAATACAAGCATATGTCAAGTTGAGCTTCTTAGCATCCAAAGTACAGTATTTTATTTTTTTTCCAAAAAAAGGGAAAAGTGAATTACGGGTTGTGGGATAAAAAATCCTGAGAAGATATTGAAGAGCAGGTAGAACCCTGCTGCGCAAATGGATGCTATTTGATCATTTGGTGTGATGGCAACAGTCATCATTCCAAAGTATATGAAGCAAAGGACTGTAAAAAAGTTGATGAAGAAGAACCAAAAGAACTTGGCTGCTGTCCATTCAAATGACACCAAGGCGTACACAATAACACAATAATATGTGAGTTGAATGAAAGTATACGGTATCTCCACAATCACCTGAATAAATACTACTTGTTAAAAACATTGACAAAAACAGTGAATTAAGTTTGTGAGCATATATGTAAAATACTATTTGTTCATAGTGCATGTGACCTGTGCCATGGCATATGGTAACGAGGAGTACAACCCGGCTGCTCTTTCACGATAGAAGACAGTTCTTTCTGTGGCGACAACTGGCTGCACTATCTGGGAATTGTTAACACCAATGAAAAATATAGCGGAGTACATAGCCCCAATGACTGTACGCAGATCATCGCTGGATGACCTGAAATTATTAAAATGCCAAATAAGGTGATGCAAAAATTTTATTTTATAAATAAGTGTGATTAAAGATTTTACAAGAGGCTGTGACTAACTTTTTGTTGCCTATCTTCCAAAAGATGGTCCCGACCACAACTGCGCAAATCAATGTAAAAGCAAAACGGACAAGGTTATAATCGGGGTTTCGCCAGTAAGCCAACCAAAACTTCCACAGGCAAGAAGTAAATTGACCCCAAGCGGGCTGAGCATATTGCGTGTCAAAGTGAAGATCTGCGGCTCCTGGTGGAGGTACACTTAACTCCTTCACTAGAGCCTTGTTTCTTCTGTTATACACACACATTTATGAATTAATACAATCATTTGATGATTCTATAACTTATATTAAAATGTAAGTATGTACTTACTGATGCAAAGTTGAATTACTGAAAATTTCAGCAAAATCAACGTCTAGTCGCAGCTCTGCTGCTCCAGAGCTGACTTCCAACATCCATGTTGCTGGATTGTATTTTTCAGGTATCTTTGGAACCCCATCAACAGCCTATCATATCATATGATTAAAATTATCGACTTAGTAATATCACTTGTAAGTAAAATATCTCTATCCTAATTTATTACAGTATTATTGTCAAATACCTGAAAGTAGTCAATGATCTGCTGAGAATGTCTGCCTAGTGGTCCTGAATAGATGACTTGTCCTCCTCTTTTCAATAAAAGCAATTCGTCAAAGGATTCAAAGATATCGATACTCGGTTGATGAATAGTGCAAACAACGGTTCTTCCTGTGTCCACGGTGTTTCTCACAGCCCTCATAACAATGGCGGCTGCTCTTGCATCAAGACCAGAAGTCGGTTCATCCATGAAAATGATTGAAGGATTAGCAACAAGCTCAACCGCAATTGTCAGCCTCTTTCTCTGTTCTGTCGACAATCCCGTAACTCCTGGAAGTCCTACTATCGCATCCTTGATATTGTCTAGTTCAACTAACTCCATCACTTCTTGCACAAATATCTGAAACATAATAATGGTTTATCGATTAATAAACACTTCATGTTTTTTGTTAATATATTGTACTTAATTCATTGTAATCTTGATCTTCTTACCATTTTCTCTTCGGGGCTGACTTCCTTTGGGAGACGGAGAAAAGCAGAGAAGATCAACGATTCGTGGATAGTAACTGTGGGAGAGTGGATATCGTTTTGCTCACAATATCCCGAGATTCTTGCAAATGTTTCTTGGACCTTTGGGAAACCTGATATTCTTATATCTCCTTCAATATAACCACCAGTCTTTCTTCCTGCTAAAACATCCATCAATGTAGTTTTTCCAGCTCCACTGACTCCCATCAAGGCAGTTAGCACTCCAGGCCTAAAAGCACCCGTTACATCACGTAGTAATTGCAACCTGTCTTCTGTTACCCCTTGTCCTTTCATTTCCTAGTTAATCAACGAATACTGATTAATTCCACTGATAAATATATATTTTGAGACATATGTTAGTATGTATAACTTACACTAGGCATATCAACATAATAGTTCACGTTATCAAATGACATGGCGAGTGGAGTAAATGGAAGAACCATCCCCTTTTTAGATGCACCATTAGTATCACCAGTGCGTTTTATCTGTTGCATTTCCTTATGTCCCTCTGCAGTCAATTTCTTGAGTTAGGAAATCTGATAAGCATTTATGTGTTTAAAGTAAGCTTATGGAATTGTTTATCATACTTGAACTGGCTTCAGCACCATGACCGTCCATTGCTGCAGCTTCTTCCTTGGAGATAATCGCTTGTGGCTTTCCAGGGGCTAAATTTAATATAATAATCAAAGACATTTAGCTACCGTGAAAGAGATATATGTTTAAGGGATTCCACTATAACATACCTTCCATAAACATGAGAGACAAGGTGAAGAGAATATTGAAGAGACATATAAAACCAAGAAGCGCGGCAACATTGATCCAGTATGTGCTTTCTGAAGTTGGAACGTCCAAGTTTCTTAGCACGGAAAAGCCCAAATTGGTTGAATTATCCGTGCTCTGCCGCAAAGTAAAATATATCAAAATTTTATTCCTTGTATTAATTACTTGTCTCTGTACAACTTATTGAAAAATTGATTAGTGATCGATCGACTTACTCGTCTGCTGGTCCACCTGGGGGCGAGGAACTCATTGTTGCTGAAGGCTTTGAAGGCATAAGACAGTGGTGAAACCCAATAAGCCCACTCCCACCAGTTTGGAATCTGCTTTCTAGGTTGGATGAAACCACCCAAAATACATATAAGGAGAAGCACAATAGATCCTCCTGTGTTTGCTATGTTCACTGTCTTACAAACTCCAGCAATCAACTTAAAAAGTCCTGCTGCTACATTTTGGACCAGAAACACCAACAGGAGATGTTTGAAGAACCTGTATACATAGTATTATATACAAAATATACTGTTAGTGTATATTTAACGTTATAAGAATTATAAAAACAAAAAAAAGAAAACAGTTGGTACGCTACCTGCTAGCCTCAGGGGCCATGCCAGTGCCCCAGTATACGATGATAGTCCAAATAACACTCTCAATCAAAGATATGGGAATACGAAGCAAGAAGGCTGGAACTGTGAAAGTCCATGGAGGGTGGAACATGAGGTCCCTTTGCTTGTAAATGACAGGAAGCCTCATGACCGTGAAAGAAAGATCGGCATACCCATTAAACATGTTAATGAGCAGACTACACAAAATTGCCCCAATATAGGAGGAACCATCTATTTCATTCCTATGGTGCATTGTTGGCTTAAGAAACAAAGTTGTGCAAATGAATGCAATAATTATGATTTGAAAAGACTTGAAAACATAGACGAAACTGTTTCTCTTCATCAGTAGAACTTCTTTATCCCAGCAGGCCTTAAGGAGCTCCCTTTTGGGTACTAAGTATTTATTAAATACTAAAGCAGCTTTATGGCTTTGATCCTTGTCATATGGAACCGACAATTCGTTGTGCAGCTTCTGGCCGACGTGAAAATTCTTGAATCGTTGAGAAAATTCACTTACCGTGATATATCTGTATGGTCTGTTTCTATCTATCCAATATTGCTCTTGATCTTTTCTGGATGTAACCTATTATTAAAATACAGAAACTCAACTAATTTGTAATCTAACATAACAGAAAAATGTGAAGATTTTGTTCCTGTTCTTACCTCCTGCAAGAAATCAGCGGTACCCTTTCTTTCTGGACACCTGAATCCACAACTCTCGAAGAACTCAACAATATGTTCTCGTGGTCCCTGATACACGATCTGGCCCTCGGATAACAAGACGATGTCGTCAAAGAGATCAAAGGTCTCCGGAGCAGGTTGTAGTAGGGACATGAAGATTGTTGACTCGTTGTAGTGAGCAATTTGCTGCATGCACTTGACTATCTGAAACGTAGTGGAACTGTCTAGACCTGTTGATATCTCATCCATAAACAGAGTTTTTGCCGGTCCAACAAGCATCTCTCCAGTGGTTACGCGCTTCTTTTGTCCTCCAGAGATACCTCGTCTCATTTGATCTCCAACAAAAGTGTCACGACAGACATCAAGGCCCAATATCTGTTTTGGTTTAACGAACATATGAATAATTTTGATTAACAGAATTATAAAAATTAAAACTTCATCAATTCCTACTTACTCTGAGAGTGTAGTAAGTAATCAAACTGCTCCGATCTCCTTCAATAGCAGTCGCCTTCATGAAAAGATCGACTTCGGCTTCGGGGTAAATCCCTGCTTCCTTTTCTCTTCTTGCAAGCTCCTGCAACATTTCTGTATTCCATTGTTTAGTTAGAAATCAAATATTTTGATTTCAAAATCAAACACAAAACCTTAGTATTAGAAACTGAAGTTTAGTTAGTTACCTAAACGAGATCCAATTCCTTGACATCTTGCTGAGAAATCAAAGGTTTCTTTAACGGTCATTTCTCCAGCATGAAGATCGTGCTGACTGATGTAGGCTGCTGTCCTCCGAGGTTCAAATTCCTTTAACTTATAACCATTGTAAGTTATCTCTCCATCAACCCGTAAACTTCGATCCAGATTTCCAGCCAAGGCCTTCAAAAGCGTCGTCTTACCAGATGATGGAGGCCCCATCAGAAGTGCCATCCTGTAACATTACGAATATGTGTTTACTTAGTACTTACAAAAGTAGAGTACGTTTATTATAAGATCAGTATAATTACATATATTTTTTCGATTTATATAGAAGTGCTAGGCAAACGCCGCTAGCTATTTTTGAATTGCAAAGCCAATTTTTTTAAAAACGAGCAACAAGCTGTGCCGCTGGTATTTGCACAAGATGTCAACAACAACAGCACTAACAAGAAATAAAACAAAATATGTATACCTTCCTGGTTTGAGGATCCCGGATGCTTCTTTAAGAATACGGAGTTTAGCTTTCTCAGAGAAACTTATACCGACCGAAGCTAGAAGTCCTTCAATAATATTTCTAGCAGTATTCGTGAGCGTTGGAAGCGCTCTATCTCCTACGTGACAATCAGCTTCCACGCACAAGTTTTGAAACCGAACTTCTACTGTTGGAAGTGATATTCCAACCCTGAGATCAACCAACAACATGTTTATTAGCAGTTCATGACTTAAACAATCGAACAGAGGAAAAGACTTACTTGTCGATACGATCTCTAAATTTTCTCAAAAAGATTTCGTTATCTTCTTCAGCGATTCTAAAAATCTTATCAATGAAATTTTGTTGAGCATCAGGATCAAGGTCTCGAACGTCTAACAGCATCTGCTCAACAGGTACATCTTTTTGGTCTTCAGGTAAATAAGACTTAAAAATCGTGGTACGTAAACGATTATACGTTGGTAGTTTCTCCAACGCAGCCCATCGTAAGGCCTCTTCGTCTTCCTGTGAGTGACGACTGCTTCGTCCATCATGACTACCACCACGACTTCTCGTAAACACGTCTTCTAAATGCCAACCGCCAGTCGCTTTGCCAAGACCTTTACTTATGCTTCGAAGTATCCCATCATCTGCCATGTTTGTAACTACAAACTGGAGTCACTATTGAGCTAGCTAGTGAAGTGCAAGTTTAGTTATATCATCATTTTAGCTAACTTTCAGAGTATAGTAGTACAAAGGGGTGTGTGTTTTATTAATGAACCACGAGTTTAATAATTATATTCAAACATCGCTAGCGTTAAAATTTAAAAGTAAAGGCAGACCAATTTATTTTTCTGTGCATGTATTTTATTATTATTTTTTTCTTTTCTTTTCTTCTTCAACTGAAAAAGCAGGGAATGCAACCACTGTGATGTGTGTTACAAATATTCCTTGTCGTCAGTATAATGCTAAAGGTTATTATTTATAGTCAAGATAGATGTGCGTGAGTGTGACACTACGAGCAGCTGACCATTGAGGATATTTCTTATATAAGACTAGATACAATTGAGGGTGATGAGGAGGCTTCACCTTCACCACTCCACCTCATTGTGATATATGTTGGGTGAGGTAAGAGTGGCAATTCTTAACACGACTCGAGATCGACACGAAAATAAATAGGTTAGGTTTGAGGCTTAACAAGTTCAGGTTAATTAGAAATAGGTCGACACAACTCACATGTTTAATAAATAGGTTAGATTTTAGTTAAAATTCTCAACCCGATTACATCTCGTCAACCCATTTAAAAATAAACTAAAAAAATTAAATACTAGATGTTATGTGTTTAATTTCATTATAATATGACCCAACTATTTTGTATCTCTATCTTATGATATATATATATTGTTTTTTGAAATATTTGATAATAATATATACTTATATCAAAATATTAATCGTGTTGCTTAAAATGTGTCTAACATACAACTTAATATATTCGATGTGTCTCATAAAAATTATATTCAAATCATAAACGGGTCGACACGACTAACCCGTTTAATAAACGTGTTAAGGTTAGAGTTGAACTTCTCGACACGATTAACTAAACAGGTCAAGTTTGGGTTGAGATTTTTGAACCCACCAACCCGAACCCGCCAACCCGGACATGACC
Source organism: Chrysanthemum seticuspe (assembly GCA_019973895.1). Taxonomy (NCBI): domain Eukaryota; kingdom Viridiplantae; phylum Streptophyta; class Magnoliopsida; order Asterales; family Asteraceae; genus Chrysanthemum; species Chrysanthemum seticuspe. The sequence continues at coordinate 320,718,917 of BPTQ01000004.1, read as the reverse complement.
CGAATTGCCACGCCTAGTTTGGGGAGTGAGTCGAGCGCGACGACAAGGAAAAAAAAGGGAGAAATGGTGACCATGGTTAACTTCTGGCTACCGTGTATTTTGTGGGGCCACCCACTATTTAAACGGCTACTTTTATAAATACAAAAAAATAAATTTTGCCGTTTTATTTACCTATAAATAACCTCATACCTCATCATTTTTATACACGACTTTAAAAATAATATTTCTCAATATATACACAACTCAAACAAAATATCTAACATTCTTCATTATCCAAATGAATTCCGAAACTTTCTTCTTCACAAACTCATCGGAAGAAGAAGAAGAAGTTACGAGTAAGGAAATTAATATTTATAATAGAGCGTTGTCGTTTATTAAGAATAGGCGAAAACGTTTGAGGCAGCGACTAACGAGAAACATCGTAAATAAATATTGTTCCGGTGTTCATGATCGTTTGATCGTCACCTATTTTAGTGTGCATCCGATGTACGTTGCATGTCATTTTCAGAAGAGGTTCCGAATGAGTCGAGATCTATACACAAGCATAGTTGAAGAAGTAACTCATCTTTCGTGATAATACTGATTGTACCAGAAGAGAAGTCATTTCAGCTTTGATAAAGTGCACATCCATAATTCGTCAATTGGTATACGGCACCATTGCTAACGCCCTTGATGAAAAGCTATACACATTTCACGAAGCTATATACATTTCACGAAGAAAAGCACGGGTTTTCGAGAGTGTTAGAAAATATAGATTGGGAGTGGTTTGGTTGTCCAAACGCATATAAAGGGTAATATTTTAGATGTGATCATGAAAAGAATCCATTCATTTTGCTAGAAGTTGTTGCGTCACAAGACTTATAGATATGGCATGCTTTCTTTAGTATTTTATGGGGCGAACAACAACATCAATGTTATACATCAATCGCCTCTATTCAACAATCTCAAAGACGGAAAAGCACCAGAGGTTCCGTTTGTGGCTAACCGCGTAACTTATGCATGGATATGTTATCCTGTTGACATAATATATCCAGATTAGGTGGCCCTTATTAAGTCGATTATAGAACCAGTCAACGATAACTACAAGCGAATACATGAAGCGGCAAGGAAAGATGTAGAACTAGCGTTTGGTGTTCTCAAGGAAAAATGGGCTATATTAGCCAATCTCGCATGCCCAGCGCGTTTGGAAAGAAAAAGAAATATGATGTGTACATGCATCATATTATATAATATGATTCGAAAACACAAAGTGAAGGCGATATCTCCCTATTGGTATCCGAATGAACCACATCAAATGGAGGACCTTTTACGATCCCATGAACAAACACTATAAGTTATGAGACAAATCAATCATCACAAGCGCATCAAAACCTGCATGCCAATTTCGTCGAACATCTTTCTCGTGAAATTTAATTTAAGTTTTAATATGTATAATTTTTTTTTTTTTTTTTTTTTTTTTTTTGTAATGTTTTAATTATAAATAAAAGTTTAATTTATTTTTTAATTAAATTTGTTTAAAAAAATTGGTTTAGATGTGAGGGGAGTAGTGACCATTGTGGCTGAAAGGTGAGGGGAGTGGTGATATGCTGAATGGTGATGTGGCGGTGAGGATTGTTGGCATCATTGTATCTAGCCTAAAATTTTATTTGGTGTTACACTTAGAGCACCAAGTGCCCCGGAACCATAAGGCTCGTGTTATGGGGAAAAAGTGTATCACGTCAGTACTTGATATCATTCTTGATATATGTTAGCGATTTGTATAAGGATCAATCTCTTTATTTGATCCTTGTTAGTCTGAGTGTTTGAGTGATCTTTGTGGTGAGTTCACTGGTGTCTTCCTAGAAGAGATCAGTTCTTGTTTCTTTGTATTTGTACTGGTAAGCACCTAGTTGGGGACTTATCTTCTTGACATTGTTATAATAAAATACACCAAGGGGTGGTTGGCTGGGTGTACTTGTGGATTGTTGTATGCTCTTGATCATTTTTACATGGTATCAGAGCGCACGGTTCCGATCTAGTGGTTTTGAGATTCTAGGGTTTCTAGGGTTTCGAAGGTTGATTTGGGGTTTCTTGAAATTGAAGGTTTAATTGGCTAATTGAGGCTGTTTTCTTAACGGCCGTGGTTTATTTGATCTGTTTGGGATTAGATCTGGTGATTTTGTGGGTTTCTTGATTAGGGTTTTTTGAAACCCTAATTTGGAAATTTGGGGGTTTATATCCCTGGTGGTTTATTGGTGTTTTTGGGCCCGTTCTTAGTTGCAATCTCACTAGACTAAGTGAATCTAGTGAGTTTGTACTTCATTCCGCTGGTATCTCTCTGTAAGTGTGTTTCTCTTCTTTAAGATAACATTTACTTAGTCAAGAAGGTTCAAACAGAGTGGTTAACACCTTGACCTGCCACCGTGAGTGGTACGGAAACCTGCTCTGGCCACTCTCAGTCTTCTTGGCTGGTATCTGGTTATTCTTGGGTGTGAGTTTAGTTTAATGTGTCTAGGTCGAAGGAGGATAGGATTTGGGATTGAGAAGTTGTGTTGAGGCTATTGTGTTTGGTATTTTTGTTATTTGTTTGTTGTGGTTAGTTTCTTGGTTGTTATTTGTTCTGTTACTTGTTGTTCTTGTTTGTTTATCTCTTTGTTGTTATGGATATTGGTGATCCTAGTGGTAGTAATACTAAAGTTTTAATTAGTAATCTTGATGCTGGTAATCCTCTTCATATTCAAACTAATGATAATAGTGGTACTGCTCTTATTCCTTTTAAACTTGTTGGAACTGAAAATGATAGAATATGGTCTGGTGCTATGAAATTAGCTTTACAAGCTAGGAATAAGTTCAGTTTTGTTTATGGTTCTTGTGTTAAAGAAACTTATTCTACTAGTAATGTTCTTGCTGCACAATGGGATAGATGCAATGCTATTGTTTTAACATGGTTAATGAACTCTGTATCTCAAGATGTTTATATGGGTCTTGTTTATTCTGATAATGCTGCATGTGTGTGAAAAGAATTGCAAGAAACATATGATAAAGTTGATGGTTTTGTGGTTTATAGTCTTTTACAGAAAATTAACTGTGTTAAACAAGGTGGTACTTCTGTTGCTGATTACTAACTATGCAACGTAACCATGTCTCGCAGGAAATTGTCTATCTTGAGTCGATCAATTCAAAAGTGCGTGCTCTTCTCTCACCGTGCAGATTTATGTCAAAACACTTAAGCACGTGTTGAGGGGGAGTATTTCTGCAATATATAAAAACTCTCACAGTGGTACAAAATGTTTTTACTCATAAACACTTTGAGAGATTTTCAATAAAATGGTTATATGGCAACATAGGTTAGTCATGGAGTTATAAGGTGACTAAGGTTAGGAATAACCGTCCTATGATCCACCAGAGCCGGAGGGATCTACCCAAGGACACCACCAATAGTTAAAAATTAGAAGTCCTTAGGTATGATTATAAAAAGGAGAAAATGATAATCGGAGAAAGAAGGAGTTGAAGAATTAAAAAGAAATGTAATGAAAAGGGTGAAAAGAAATAGCCCTTCAGATTATTCAACTTAGGGCAGACTCCGGGTTCAACTCATATGCTACCGGTTGTGTATTGAAGATCAAAGTCGTCATGGACCCAATGACGCATGCACTAAACCTTCTTAGCCACTCAAGTTTCTCTCAACAGAGGCTTGTTTCATTCTCACAGGGAACCGTACGTAAACTATCGGCTTTCTCTTAAAGATTGCTGGTATTGAAGAAGGAGACCCTCTCCCTAGTCTCCGCTCAGGAAAACCAAAGCGCACTATTGAGTCTAGAGCCACGAGATTCATCAAAAGATCTCTTAGGAACACTCGACATTTCATCACTTGTCATTCAACAATAAGGACGCAAGTGATACTACTCAAGAGTCCTACACAGATCTTAGCAATCTGTCGAGAACATTTATGAGGGGTTCACAACTGTGATCCTCAATGATTGAATGGAAACTCCTGCCAGGGTCAACATCAAACAGCCCTAACAGCATGTCACTTCGGTAATTCCTTGTGGGTTACGCTTAGTGTTATTATAAATGGTCTACAGTCGTAGGGTGATGCTTTGGTGTACCTCAACGACTCACCTGAACTGTAGGTGTACTTCGGTACATCGTGTTATCCTACTTGAGGGACTCCAGTTCAGGAACAACCTTTTCTAGAATTAGAGATGTGTTTTCACACTATGCTGTTAACACGCTCGAAGTTCAAACTTGTAAGTGCTGGAAATCCCGCTAAGGAGATTCCTTTCAAGAATCGACTCCTGAAGATGTGGGTCATTACTTGAACTTGTTCAACGTAATGCCAACTGTCCCTTATGGGATTCGGACGGCTGATTCGCTCGACCAAGGTGAATGGAATCAAGACATTCATCAGAAGAACAATCGTAGTGGTCAACTCTTTAAGAAATGACTACAATGATCGATTGGTGTTTATCACTAACCCATTATTATGTTTTCTTCTTATGGATGCTCCTGGGAGATGATCGTGGAGATTCTCCACATGCTCATACCAACAACAACACCTATTGAAGTTCTCTCGAAAGGCAACACAAAAGTCAGAACGCTTCTTCCTCAAAACCAAAGAATCTACAAAGTATAAAGACTAATAGAACTACATCTATCCTGATATCCAACGTCAAAGAGCGTGTGAGCATGTTGAAGAAGGACGTGGAGACACCTGAGCAACGAAGCGGACCTGATGAAAATTATCACAACATAACATCACCATATCCACACCAGAATAAATAAAAAAGATAAATGAAGACGTCAAAACTGAAAACATCAAAGAAAACAAGATCCTCGCACTGGGGAGATTGTTAGAATCAAGGCACTTCTTCTCACAAGAAAGAAGAATGTCAAAAGACGTAAAAGCAACTATTACATCAGCAACATCAACGTTTAAAGATCACTCAAGTCATTAATTACCAACACTTAGGGGGAGATTGTTGGAATCACTCCTAAACTATATTTCAAGTGTTTGTAATCAATATGTAATGGGTTGCTTAATTAGGCTTTTATGTTTGTATTAATGGCTCCCATAAGCCTTGACCCAAGCCTAATAAGGAAAGGAAGGGAACTTGTGTGTTGCCCTAGTTCCTTTCCCTATAAATAATGTTGTAAACCTTCATTTGAAGGTTGGTTGTTCACTTTCACATATATCCTATGCATAAACTTTCTTGCATTTATATCGTGTGTGTGTGTGTGCAAGTGTTCATCCGATCACTTCTTACCTTATTTCTAACATATTGATGCTTGTGTTACAATATGGTGACCTAACACTACTAAAGCAAGAAATGAAAGAAAGCAAATAAAGGCAGGGGTTGTGATTAATAGAGGAAAAGTGTACTAACTTAGTTACTCATCCTATCATGTTATGTTCACGTTTAATTACTTCCAATTGCTTCAAGTGGGGGTTTAGGTCGCTAGGACAGCATTTGGTCCATTCATCCTAACCTATCAGCAAAGGTTTCCACCGGAGATCAAGCTACTACCCTTTGAAAGTCCAGTTGTTTTTTGTCCCCTAAGCCAAGTCATTAAGTTTCGCTACATGCAAGATTCATAACAATGAGTGCCTGGGTGCTAGCATCTTAGACACTCATCCGTAACTTCTTAAGTTCATCGATATAGCAGGTGATCATTTGGTCAGTTTGCACAAGCGAAGAAGGGTCATCAGTTGGTCAATTCGTACCCTTCCCACTCAGTCTACCTACTTAGGGTAATTTAGTCAATTCTCCTAAACAACTAGACACTACCGCCATTCAAAACTACCGAAACAAGGGTAGCTACCAACAAACTTTGCATGCATACACTAGAAACAATTATACGGAAGTGATGTGCTACGTGCGTACAAAATTTAAATTTATAAAAGACGATTTACCAATTTTACCAAAAACACATATGAGCAAGTGCACTCATCCGTTATAGCAAGATTTTGAAGGTAAGTCGGGATCGTTCGCAGGGATTTGTGAGTGAATATGATTAACAAGTCTAAATCAACTAAGGCAATCCAAAATCAAATAACAACGAGAATAGATATAATCAACTTTAGATGATTAAAAACTACACTTGCTTAAACTAGTTTCTTATCCTTGATTAATATGATTGTGTTAACCTCTTAATATGTTGGTTATGATAATTAGTTGGTGTACTAATCTATTGTTCTTACAAGTTAAACCTTTGATAAGATTTTAGTTCATAAAAAACAAGCATTAAGTTTAACCAATCAATTCAAGATCAATTCAAGTTTCATAAGTTTACTTTCATAAACTTAAACACAAAAACATTCATTTATCTTATCAAATTTGCTTAAGAAATGGTCAATACAAAAGCTAACCGATTATAGACAAAAGGTTACAATTGATTGTAAACAACTAATCTTACGACCTTTTAGATGTTTTCAATCAATCTAACTTGATAATCAAAAAGCGTTCTTATTACAACCACACTTTAGTTTCTTTGTTTAACCAAGAATAATGCGTAAAAACAATCATCCATAGACAAAATGATTATAACTAGTTGAATAACAATAAGTTCTTTCAACCTCTACGATTACTATCAACTAGTCAAACTTGATTAACAAATGTCACTATGAAACTTTAGCACAATTGGATCTTAGAATCAACTTGAAATTGAATTAAAACATGTTAACACAATCATAAACTATGTTAATACAAATAAGCCGTAAAAACGTTTATTTATATTTTACGATCTTCTAATGTTTTGTCGATAACAAACGTAAAATCATTTTAACGAAACAAATAAAATACGTAAATTGTTTGAGCCAATAGTTTTCTAACACACTTACGTTTTCACATAAAACACTAAAACAAGTATAAGTGATTTTATGATTTAGTAATACATATGTACAACAACTAGTGTTTACATATTGGGCAAATATATACATAACTAGTATGTATTATAAATGGGTAAAAACTACAACCCATGGTATTGACCCATACACATTTCACTAGGTGCATTGCACCCATTAGGTACATTGTATCTAATAAAATACCCATAGATCAACCTATAACCCATGACCCATAACCCATAACCAAAATACCCATGGGCAAAAAGGAGCGTCCCACAGATCCCTAACAATACACTAGACGGATCCCTTAAGGATGGGATCCGTGGAACAGTAGACATTTTCTCTCTATAAATATTGAGCCATTTCTTCATTATTTCTCACCCCTTTCTCACATACTTTCTCCTTGAGTTAAAAACTCTCTAACCCAGATCCAAGTGATCTATGTATGTAGTTTTGTTTTTGTGTGATTCTCTAGGTTCCTCTTAAAGGCGAGATCACCACCTTTGAAGTCAAGCAAGCTCAAGTCCATGAGTTGCCATGATTCCTTATCATCAAGACTACTGAATTTATCTTGTTGATGGTTCTTCCTCTAAGAAGTGTAGTGTTGAAGACATTAGTGAAAGATGTCTCAAGTGTCAAGACGAAGACATTAATGATGGGTGTCGATCATCCGTATTGTAGGCTCTAGTGAAGGGTGCCTAGAAGTCAAGTCACAAGACATTAGTGAATGGTGTCTTGAAGGTCTAGTCAAAGGCATTAGTGAAAGGTGCCTAAGATGTACATTCGATATGGTGTGATTCAATGTACAAGATAGATTAGTATTGGGTCAAAGGATATTGTTATCCTTGTTGATGTTATAAGGAGTAGATCTCCTTTGGGGTTAAGTGATTGGTGTAGTGTTGGGTAGTAGTTCCTCCATTGCAATGGAACTCAGTATCTAGCCTAGTACCGGATAAAGGGTAGGCGACGTTGTGATAGGATTGGTTCTCCTTGGTGAAAAGGACCCGATATCTAGCCTTGTACCGGATAAAGTGTAGGCAACGTCGTGAAGGTTTCTCCACCATAAGGAGTCGGTGTTGTGTAGTGATTACGAACTCTCGAGTAGGTGACTCGGGTAGTGGAGTAGGGAAAGGAAGGTGTCCTTGTAGCCGAACAACAATAAATACTCGCGTTGTGGTTTTGTGCTTCTTACTCTTTATCTTTTCATTACATATTTATATTTCTATATGCTTGTTTATCAACATCGAACACACATCCAAATAGATTGACATAAGTCGATCTAAATAGTTTAAAACAAGATTTAATTGGTAAAACTATTCAAACCCCTTTCTAGTTTTCCACAATTGGCATCAGAGCTTCGTTACCAAGTTTCTTAAAGTATATTGTACTTCAAAAACTTGATACGATCTGTGGTTAATTGAAAACTACAAAGAAGGTTTTTCATTAAAACAAACACCATGTCTTTTAAAACTCTTTGTTTGGATGTTGATTAGATGACAACATTTTTCTTATTATTCATTCTTCAATTAATTGCACTAATCCTCTTTGTCATGTTGCTTAGTTAAAGCTCTTACCTATCAAGCCATAGGAATCGCTTGGTAACAAGAATACCTTCCCTAAGAAGGTATCTTTAACACAAAGGAGCCGGAATTGTCTACTGACATTTGTTGTGTCATTTGTAAAGACATTCCTAAGTGCATTAGAGGTATGACTTTCTACTTATCTCTATGTTGGGATATAAAGTACTGAAGAAAGTCAAAGTGCTGAAGAAAGTCAAAGTACTGCTTAATGAAAGTCAAAGTATTGCTCGCATCAAAGTACTGCAAAGGCTAAAGGACTGCTATGCTATATCGTTTATGGAATGTTATGTAATTCTAGAATATTCTTAGACTAGAATTAGTATTACTTGTCGTACAAGGATTGTAATTGTAAACCAACTAGGGTACTTCTTATGCCTATAAAAGGACCCCTAGATTGGCATTAGAGATACGAATATGACTTAGAACTTACATGCAAGTACGATATTAGAATTATTTAGCGATTAGGTTTGTTAGTAAATCAGTGTATTAAGCAGGTTCAAAGTTTGGTTTTAATATAATCGTTGAAGTTTAAAGTTATTCTTCTTAGCTTTATTGAAGTAGTTTCCGCATACTTAATAGAGTTATATTAGTGTTTCATTGTTAGTAATTGATGAGTGTCTAAATACTCATCATTTTATTCCCATTTAAACTGCAAAAACATCTGAAAACACTCAGAAATGCCACAAAATACTATAAATATCATTGAAATATGTTTTTATGTGTTACAAGTGCAAAATGATTGAAAACTGATGAAAAACAACAAAGTTTACATAATTTACAGTTTTAGTCCCTAAACTTTCATAAATTGGCAAAACTAGTCCCTGGTAATTCAAAACTTGTAAAATATCATTAAAGGTCCTTAGGGATTCACAAGTTGTTAGAAATAGTCCTTTGAAGTTAAAATTGCATATTTACAACTTTGGTCCCTCAACTTTGAAAAGTGTCAAAAATGGTCCCTAGGTTATTTAAAATGGAAAATTAATAAATATAACCCTTGTACTATTCATATATGGCATAATAGGTCCTTGTGTTAACTTTTGAAAAATTACAGGTTTAACCCCTCACTTTCAGAATATTACAAAAATGGTCCTTGTGATTAAACTACAAACCAAATGGACCCTTTGTTTTATTAAACCCAAAACCCAAGCCCAACAACCAACCCAGCCCAACCCCTTTATAATAAAACCGGGGTCAAAACCAGTCAAACCCACCCTTCCCTCCTTCTTCCTCCCACACTGCAATACCACCAAACCACTCTGGTTTTCACCACCACCTGTCTACCTACTCTCACTACTACCTCCTTTTTGTCCCCTCCACCTCCACAATCACCCAAAAATCATTAATTGCAAAAACCTGCTTTTGATATTTTGGCGCCAAAAGGTGTTTTAAACGGCTAGGATGATTCTGACTAAATCAAAGGCTCAGAATTGGTGGGATAGTCTCAAAAGTCTGCAAGGACCTTAAAAGACCTTTATTTAAGAGAGAAAGAAGCAGAGATGGGGAGAGAGTAGTTAGCAGTAGTGTAGCTTAGTGTAAACATGTCGACCTAATGTAATTCTAGCTTTCAGTTGTATTTCTTAGTTCAAAAAGGTTGTAACCAGTCTTTCTAGTGTAATATGAATCTTATTTAACTTTAATTTCAAGTGATCTTTTTTAAAAATCAGAATTTTCATTTTTACCTTTAAATTCTCATATTAGTTAAAGATTGTTAAAAGTGGTGTTTTATAGTTCCTACAAGCTCATATTAGCTTATTACTAAGTTTTTATAAGCTCAGTACCATTAAAAACCAGTTTTATTCAATAATTCAGAAATACAAGAAAAATACTCAAAAATAGTTAGAAAATCAAAAATCAGTGGAGAAGATGAAAGAGGCATTGGAGCAGGGTTGATTCTGGATGGCCCTGGGTTAGATGCTTCATGGAAAGCTGTACGAAGTAATTTGGTACTCTTGGTTCTCAGTTGTGAGCTTGAAAGTCATTTGTAAGCTCAAATTCTCATATATTTGCATATTACTTTTTTCTTTATTAAATCTGTTTATTTTGGTGTTTGAATGTTTAGATTAGCTTGTTACATCAATACTAGTTCTTAGGCATCAGTTTCATGGATTAACTCAGTGTTTTGATGTAAAAGTCTCGTTTTCATTTCCTTAAAGGGATGTTTGGTATTGATGTTTAATCTGTGTTCTAGGGTGTTTGAGTGGTTGTTCTTGTTTGATGTATCACCCAATATGATCCATTAACTCAGTTAAATACTTGAAACCAGACCTTGTTTACAAGAAAGTCAAAATTGATCCTTGAATCTCATTTCAGCTTAACTGTTAAGATTGTGGCTTGCATAATCATCCAATTTGGTTCATCAGTGCTTAATTTATCTAGTTTAAGTCTCACTTAATCTTGTTATTACATTATCAATCACTAAGATTAGATTAAACCTCATTTAAGTCAACTTATTTGGTTTTCACAAAAAGTCAAATTCCTAGTTGTCAGTTTTTGATTAAAGTTGTTAATTTTCGTGTGATCTTATTATTAGGTTTTAGCTTGTAATCTTTTGGAATATTAATATTTAGTTGCTCATCTTCACTAGGCTAATTTTGGTTAATTTTATCACCTTAGTTTAGCTGCTTAAATTATAGCTTTTTGTTAGATCTTTTCTGAAAAAGTGCCCTGTGCACAGTTTGATTAGTTAATTTTCAATAGCTTGCAACTTGTTCATTAGTTAGCTTTAGCTTGTAACTTTTGGTGTTTTGTGAAGCCCTTCTGGCTAGTTTGATGTGTGAATGCTTATTTTCCATTTATAGCTTATTGTGAATGCTTATTGGTGTTAATCATGTTTGCTCAATACAAACTCCCTACACTGAGTTATCAGTATAGGTGAGTCTTTTTCACAAGCTCATCAAAAGCTCATTAGTGAACTTCAGCTTGTGTTCTTTAGCTTTTTGTGAAGCTTAACCACCATTCTCAAAGTTCCAAAGCTTATTGTGCCTTTTCTAGCTTATTTAATAGGGCTGCTAGTGGCTTTTTGTTTGTCCCATTTCCTGTATACACTGAATACTCAGTGTATTACAAGCTTTTTCTCAAGCCTTCCAAAAGCTCATTAGTGGGCCCCAGGGTGAGATTCTTGGCTTTTTGGGAACCTCAATAAGCCAGCTTATTACATCCAAGCTTGCTTTTGACCTCTGATCCCTTACCCCTAGCTAAATTTGGCCTACAAAATCCTTGCAGGCCTGTTTGGTTGATAGGTTTAGTGGAAGTGCTTATTGGCTTATCCTAAGCTTATCAGTGCTACTCTTTGTAATTTCTTACTCATTACCAGTTCCTTTAACTTATTTTCATCTTATTTCACCTTTGTTTCTTTTTGTTTAGCTTATTTGGCCACTTATTTGAGCTTGAATCATCAAATTGAGCCAAAAGCTCAACTGTTAAGCTCATCAGCTTCCATACTGCTTATTTTTAAGTTCTAAAATTTTTGTTTTCATAAACGTTGCTTATTTTCAGTAGTAAAATAGTTTTGTAAAAGAAAATTCAAGAAAAACCAAAAATAAATATAGTGATAGCTTCTATATAAACCATTTGGTTTATTTTTCTGCTTTTTCAAAAAGCACTTTTCATTTTTATAATTTTTCTAGTTTTCTGCACTTGTTTAGTATTTATATAAAAAGTTTTAGATTTTTCTTAAGTCATTTAGTATTTATTAGAATTTTTATTAGTTTTAAATAATTAATAAATAATAATTAATTAATAATAAATAGATAAAAAGTGTAATAAATATATTTTCAGTTTTAAAATAAGTTTTATAATATTTTAGATTTTTCTAAGTCATAATTTCACTTTTCTAGCTTTATTTCATATTTTCTTATATTTTAGGGTATTATTAAATAGTTAAAAATAGTTTTTAATTAATAATAATTAAATTAATAGTCATAAAAATAATTTTATTTTTCCAATAATTTTCTTTTATTTTTAGGATTGCAAAAATATCATTTTCATATCCGTAGGTGTTTTATTCTTTTAAATTTACGTTTTATTTTTTACATTTACGTAAAATTCAGTAAACATACGCGTTTTAGGTTTTAATCGTTAAACGATTTTAAATATAGAATTAAAATGACTTCAAAGTCTTTATTAGATTTAATTTCCTTAGTGTAATCAATCATAACCTTTTCCTGTTCAATATTCACCCGATCACAGATTCGTTGTATTACAGTTTACACACCTCGTTGGGACTTAACGACCCGGGGATATAACACTATACTCCTCTGGACTTTATTGCATTCTGTTCTGAGCTGTTTAACTTTTATGGTTGACCATTCACAAGTGGTTGACTAATAAAAGATAGGCCGTTCGGAGCGAATCAGTAATTTAGGATTAATCCAAGGTTGCTAAACCCTTATAAGCTACATAGTTAGTTTGGTCAGAGTATATCGATTCAACAAGTGGTATCAGAGCTTGTATGGAAACTCTGATTAAGAAGAAACCCTTAAAACCGATTTAACTACAAAGCCTAAAAGATGTCGACTGAAGCTGCAACACTCCCATCCATCACTTCACTCAGGATTCCTATCATCAAGAAGGGAGAATATGATCTTTGGAGCATGAAGATGAGGCAGTACATTGCTATTACACACCATGCACTATGGGATGTGATTGTCAATGGTAATGTCGTTCTTGAAGAGCCTGTAGATAAGTGTTTTACTTCATTAATTCAATTATGTCTTCAATTACTTGTGTGTATGCTTGCATGTTCTCCATGTCCGACTAATTTACTTGTGTGTTTGCTTAGGGAATATGAAACTTAACTATTGAATATTGATTGGTTGTCTCTTATCTTAATTGTTAATGATCTAGTAATGCGATAGGTCATTCGTTGTGTAGTTAATGCTAGATTAATCTTTGTGAACCTTAGACTATAACACCTAGAGTAGTTGTAGGCTAAACCATCCAAAGAGTACCTTAGAGTTAGAGTTTATAATTCCTACAGATTTTGTAGACGAGACATTTTGGTAGTTTCAAAGAGTTAGGGACAAACGCATACCCTACGACTTTAGACACACAAAATCAAATATGTAACCATGCATGCTTAATATCACCGTCCAATTCACAATAATATTAGCGACCGACCAAAAAAAATAATCAATCAACAAAGGCCAAGTCAGTTGAAACCATGTAATATACTACACATGATATGGTCGGTTCTCATGCAGATAATACAAAACGAAAAGAACAAACTCTAAAAATTCGAACAATATACCTCCCTCTGCAGCCAACTTCGACATTAAATAACTTTCAGATAAAAGCTCCGATCGACGATCCCTCCGGTGGAAAGTTAGATTAGTATATAGAGAACGTCCACCTAAAATTTCGTCCCGATCCAACGGTTAACAAAAAAGTTATCGCCGTTTCAAAACAGTGCTGTATAAAAATACGAAAATTTTGAGATCCGAATTTTTTGTATTTTCCATCATTCTTCGACAAATAAAACCTTGCGAATCCCTATATCAAGAGCTCCCCTCTCTGATACCACATGTGAAGATCGTTGAAAGCTCTTAGACTAGGTCTAACATTATATCTAGGAACACATAATAATGAAAGTAGAATATTCAAACATAGAATCAACATTATTATGAACAAGGTTTTTCATTATCATAAACTAACTAATTAACTATAATAAAGATCAAAGACTTTATCTAACACTAACTAACTAAACCCTAGGCGTTTTCCCAAATCCCTACGCCTAGGTTCCCACACACACACACCTTTGGTTTACATCTTGTACGTATGTACTAAACTAATGACCCTATGTCTCTTTATATACTAGAGACATCTAGGGTTTACAAGAGGAATCATAATACAATTAGGAAACTAAATATTCTTTTAAGCATATCTTCTAGAATCTTCCAAATCCTCCATCTTTTTGTAGTTTCCCTTCTTGTCACTTTTAGTCCTTCATGTTTCATTCTTCTTGTTTTGTATTATCAAATCTATAATAGACCCAACAATCTTTTTGTAGGTTTCATCTTTGTCACTTTAAGTCCCTTTGTTTCATTCTTCTATTTACTTTGTCTCATCAAATCAAGAATCCCAACATTCCGCAACTCTGATAGAAAGATGTCATGATCCAATATTTTGAGCATGTCGGTCCAAAGTCACAAACACATGAAGGAAACACAACAAAGGATGAGTCAAGAGATTTACGGTAGCTGATGATATCTAAGAAGGCTCAAAGAATTACCAATTTGTGGATCAGTTAAAGACCTCCACTTAAAGTACAAAGCATGCAGAATATGAAGAATCAAAGATTTCGAGCTACAGAGCAAAGAACCTACTCAAGAATCCAAGAACACAAAATGTAATATCTGTTTGTAATTGAGGTGACCTCCCTGAGGGGGATATTGTTGGGATTTAGAAAATCCGTGAGTTAAAGACTCGGTCACCTCAAGTATATGTAATCATTAGAAAGCTCGTAGTTTTAGCCATTTAGATATGTTTAGTAGTTAGTCAAGTAACACCATGGAGGACGGACGGGTCTTTACCCACTGTATGCCTGATCTACACCCCATAGGTGGCGTATTTTGTAAGATGCTGTAAATACCCTTTGCCTCCCAAGACAAAGGATGGAGCTTCATAATATATTTTTCTTTCTCTCACTATAAGTTCCCATTTCTCTCCATCTTTCTCTCTCTAGAACTCATATATACGAATCTTTGAACTTGTGATTGTGTGTTTATGAAAACAAATATGTTATATTCCATATCCATGAGATTTGATTGGGAAAACAAAGTGATTAGGTACGTATCTTCTAAATCAAAGAATCAGAAACCAAGGCTCTGATACCACTTGTGAGAATCTAAACACTTTTGAGACTTTTGTTACAGATACTTTGAGGTTATACCAATAAGTATGCGAAATCTCCGACTTAGCACTTTAGAAGACAAATGTTATTGATGTATATGGATGAATGAAACAGTGAACAATGATTTAACAAAACGCTTCAATATTATTAATAATAATACGAGTGATCTTAACTTATCACTAGGGTTTACAACCTTGAAGCTTAACAAAAGATACATACTAAACATCTAACCCTAGGACGTTCTTTTATAGCTCAAGGATTCC
This sequence comes from Chrysanthemum seticuspe, assembly GCA_019973895.1. Taxonomy (NCBI): domain Eukaryota; kingdom Viridiplantae; phylum Streptophyta; class Magnoliopsida; order Asterales; family Asteraceae; genus Chrysanthemum; species Chrysanthemum seticuspe. The sequence continues at coordinate 320,703,401 of BPTQ01000004.1, read as the reverse complement.
TTTACAACATAACTATCTAGATACAATATTCGTATCAATCTAAATGTATAAGATATACATGCAATCTATTCTATAATTACAAAACGCGTACATATCATCATAGCAGTGCAAACCATATGTACTAGCAGTACTAAGTCAGTTAGTACTGCTAATGTAATCTTTAGTAGTTTCGTTTGTATGCTTGGCAATACTAAGAATAGTTAGTACTGCTACATTTAATTCCCAACAATCAATTGTATCACCAAACGAAATTCGCACTCAATGTATATATAACAATAATTTGAAACAATGAATAAAAAAAGAATCAACTAGAGCCACTAAAACCCATTTAGTAACAAACAATCACTCGTAGAACCCAATATCTACAAAAACGATATGAGAGGAGATAAAAAAAGGATAGAGTTTCAATGAATTTTCTAAAATGTGATTTAATGTGCTAACCACGTGCCAATTTTTATATATACCCTCTTTTCCAAAATGAGGGACGTGATTCTAACTTAGAATGGGTGGACTGATGCTCTGCTTTTTTCTTTCCATTCTCACCTCTCTTTCCTTTTTATGAAAAATGGTTTCCGTTGATAGAGCAAGTTTTGTTTCCTTATTTCCATTCCATGCATCAAACAAACAACGGACATTGCATTCATTCTCTTTTTTCCATTTCGATTCATCCATACCAAACATCCCCATAAACATTCAACCTTTCCCCTTGGAATGGAAAAGACTATTATTCTCTCACGAATAATGCACACAAACAAAAACTAAGTCGACTCGTGAGTGTTACCCCCAACTCATGATTCCAAACGTGGGAAAGCAAACGATCGACCAGCCCCAAGCCCCAATGCGTACCTTACGTAAGCAATAACTATTGACAGAAGCATCCTTTAAAATCCATTTCTACATTAATAAACCTATACATATGGAGTTCAATACATTTTAGGTAACATCTTTATCCATTCAATACACCTTGGGGTGATTATGTCTGTTTTTAGTAATAATTTAACTTTGTAAAAAGTCTTTTCATTTTCCATGATGTCCTATAAACTTTTTATGCATATGTCTATCATTGTACCCCCCCCCCCCCCCCCCCCCCCCCCCATCGTTTGTGGGTGTTGATATAGTTTCAAGCCTCTTTATTGACGCATGTTTTTGTAGCACATTTTTAGTTCGATACTGACAAGATATTGAGCAAATCATCATGTTTGGGTCTCTTGAATCATTTCAAGTAAGTTTGAACATTATATTCTATATTGGCGAACCTATAAACTTTGTTCTCCTAAGGTAACTGTGTTTGTGTTTGTGTTTGACAGGGGTCTCACAAATCATTCCATGATGTTTCAACATTGTTTTTAACTGTGAACATGTAAACATTGTTTTGTTTAAGGCATTGTGTTTGTCTTTGGCAAGGATTGCACAAAAGGTGTCAAATAAATATCGGGTATTTGTGTGAGGAGACAAGACTTTAGCTAAAATAGTTGCATGTTCGAATTTTCTTATAAAAGTTAAAATTTATGCGAAACAAGACACATGCATCGCAGAGGCTTAAATGTCTAGTTTCTTAAATTATGTGGTTACAAAATGGCATTTAATTATAATATTATTTATAAAATAAACTATTGATATTGATGTGATCAACAAAATACCGAATAAATAAATCGTTGATACTTTATAAAAATTCAACAAACAATAAGAATGATTTTAAACACAGATTCATTATTGAAATAAATTACAAATTGGCACACCATGCATTAAAAGAAATCACGCATATATATGATCGATGGGAATATGGGATGGAAACATCGCCTTGATCAACATATATTTCATTTCCTTTTTGGTAAAAGGTTTCCCGGGTAAAATCATGTACCCCATTTTCTATCGGGGAAACCCTTAACCTAAAACAGAAAGGGTATATACGTTGATCAAGGCAATGTTTCGAAAGAATGACGCTACTGTCCCAGAAGTGAGGCAATGTGTCGCCTCAAAATTGGTGCTACGGGTAAAGAACAGAGTTTCCTGGCAATAAGTTTTCATCCTTGAAGTTTCCATTATCTTTCCATACCTTAACAATCTTTTCTGCCGCCACTTCAGCGAAAAACTTACCCGTACGTTGACGAACCAACAATGAAACATGAATTGGTTTCTCTAAAGGGCCTGTACAAAGGGAGTAAACAAGTTAAACGGCTATAGTACAATTGTTTAAGTATTTAAATTTAAAAATAATGTTTAAAAACTTATATTTTACAATATTAGTTACATGTACAATTGTTTAAGTATATGATTAGATCAAGATTATTTGTTATGTAAGTCCAAAACTTACATACATATTAACTTCGTAAAAAAAAAAAAAACTTACATACATATTAATTTATACGTTTCGTTGTCACAAGTTAGTATGTTTTAACTTTCTAAAGATAAACACACATAGTAGCTAGCATGAAGTTATCATTATAAACGCACATATAATAGCTAGCATGAAGTTATCAGTGAACTCTTTCGCAATAGACGGAAGTTCAAAAATTAGTGAAGGCTTACCATTATAAATTTCGTTCAAAAAGTCATGGTAATCCAGCAACTTGACATCGGGTTTTTCATTCCAAAGTGACTCAATAGCTTTTTCCTCTAAGGACAAGGTGGACACTTGACATCGATTGCCGTGTCCGCCTTGTACTTGAAGGAAAAAGCTATTAAAGGAATGAAGGTTAGCCATGTAGTAGTAATTAGGAGCAATAAGTATGGTAGTACTAAGTTGAGTGAAGCTACTTAGTTACCGGATGGTATATATAGAGCAAATTCATGTGCTACTACTTATTTGTTAATGGAATGCAAGTTGCCAATTTAATATTTTATTCACCCACTAACGTATGGGCGGTGGCACGCATTTGTAGAGGAATCTGTTAATGTTTCTTTCTTGTATCCCTGCTATTTTTTTTTTAAGGGAGGTGATACTCGCACCATATTTTTTGATGCATGCACCATAAATTGTGCATTACAGTATTGTACGGTACAAACTGTAATGCACAGATTGTGTTGCACTCATCAAAAAATGCGGTGTGAGTATCAATTCCCTTTTTTTAACGAAGGTGCTGGTTAACGATGATGATGATTATTATTATTATTATTATTATTATTATTATCATCAGGGAAAATAGACAAATATGTTATCAAAGTTTGCTAAAATATTCACCTAAGTTACTGAAGTTTAAAATGTTAAGATTAGGTTACTAAAGTTTGATCTGCGGTTACATAAGTTACTAAACTTTTTAAATGATGACATTGCTTATTTTTCAAGTACAAAGACGGTCCTTTTGGTTAGCCGGGTTTCACTGATTTAGTCCATAAACCACTATTTATGTTAGATTGACTGTTTTCTTACGTTTTCGTTCGTTTTTTTTTACGTTTTTATTTGTTTTCAACCGTTTTTATATATTTTCGCCCGTTTTTATATGTTTTCGTTCGTTTTTATACGTTTTCGTCGATTTTTATTACGTTTTCGCTCGTGTTTCTATGTTTTCATACGTTTTCGTCCCTTTTTTTTGCGTTTTCATACTTTTTTATTCGTTTTCAACAGTTTTTATATGATTTCATCCGTTTTGATACGTTATTATTCATTTTGGTCCGCTTTATACGTTTTCATTCGTTTTCATCCATTTATACGTTTTCGTTTGTTTTTAGTCTTTATCCATTTTTGTCCTGTGATCAAAAGGTATCCCCTTAACTAATTAATTTCAGTACAAAAACCCCTAATTGCTAATCTCAGGTATGTAATCATTTAGAATCATATTTTATTTAATTGTACGCCTAGTAAGTTTGTTAATATTTTGTTTGTCATTTAAATGAAAAAACCAAAAAGATATTTTCTATGCTTATTTTGATTTAAGTTATTTTATTATATATTCTTAACAAAGTTTGTTTGAGTATATTCGCTTAGGGAAACGAACAAAAACAGAAGAAAACGTAAAAAAAAATGGATGAAAACGAACAAAAACATATATAAATCGACGAAAACGGACGAAAAAGTATAAAAACGGTTGAAAAAGAATAAAAACGTATGAATACGTATGAAAACATAGAAAACGGGCGAAATGTAAGAAAAACATACGAAAAACGTAAGAAAAGCGGACAAAAACGTATGAAAACGTATAAAGGCGAACGAAAACGGACGAAAACGTATAATAACGCATGAAAACATTTAAAATGCATGAAAAGATATAAAAACAGATGAAAATGGACAAAAACATATAAAAAACGGTTGAAAACAAATAAAAACGTAAAGTAAAGGTCAAACTAACAGAAATAGTGGTCTATGGACTAAATATGTGAAACCCAACTACCCTCAAGGACCGTTTTTGTACATAAAAAATTTGCAATGTAATAATTTAAAAGGTTCAGTAACATATGTAACAAAAGACCAAACTTTAGTAACCTATTTGAAACGTTTTAAACTTTAGTAACTTAGGTGAACATTTTGGCAAACTTTGTTAACATATTTGTCTATTTTCCATTATTATTATTATTACTTGTTAGGATCCAAATATTATTGTGTTGATGATTCGGGTTGTAAAACCCGAAAATCTAAAACCTATATAAAGACTAAAATACCCTTGGATTCAAGAATAATAAAATACGTAAAACACGTTTATAATAAAGTACGAAATTAAAAACCTAATAAATAAAACTTAACGAATATAATTTTGTGAACGACTTTGGTACGACGAATGACGTAAATGTTTCGCTAATAAGTTGGGCCGTTTGTTTGTTTATTGGACTCATGTCTTTTGTTTTTGTTTTGCGCCAAGCCTAAGCCCAAGAGGGTGTTTGTTTGTGTTCGTGTGAGCCAAGGAGGGCCGAAGCCCATGTGTTGTTTGTGTGTGTGTTCGGTTGGACCCAAGCCAACCCAAAAACCCATCACTTTCCTATTCTAACTCAAATACTACAACTATAAATACATTACATAATCATTAAATTGAAACCCTAGTTTTGCTTTGCCTTTTCTTTTCTTCTTGCTCGGCCGAGAGTTCCCAACACACCTTTGGTGTCGATTTTTCTTATTCAAGTGAAGGTATAACGTTTATTCATCTTCCTTTTAACGTATTATGCATGTATATGTCGAGATATACTTTGTTTAGTCGTGTTTGTTTTCTTTTTGTTTGTGGCCGAGAGGTGCTAACCAAGAAACAAGGAAACCCTAATTTATTTTAACTTGTAATTAATAAGGAACGTGTAAAGTGATAAGTAATATTGAATCGGGTCATGTATATGTTGAGTTAATGTAAGCCGAGACATGCATGAGTTGGACCGAGGCATGCATGAGTTTCGAATGGGGTTTAAAACATATTAACTTGTATACGAAACATGTTTAAGTGAGCTAGGTCTTGTGTAAAACATGCTAGCCGAAACCCTAGGTGAACCGAGTACATATGTACATGAGATTTAGACATGTAATTAATGAGTAAGAGTACGTAAACATAAACCCTAGTTTATTATGTAAAGCGTATGAAGTATACTAAACCCTAATAACTTATGGTCACATGAAATCATAAATGTGTATGATAAAGTGTAAAAGTAAAGAAGGTTATTAATTACGTATTAGGTTAAGTGGAGAGTCATTAAGACGTAACATATAAAGTAAATGCATATTAATGAGATATTAAAGAGTAAGAAACCCTAGAACGTAAATGAGAGTATATTAGGGTTTGAGCTAAATATAGTAAGTTGTTATTTCATGTGTGAGTTATGACTTATAAAACTATTTTCTCATTTAACCTAGACTTTAATAAATGATATAACGAACCCTAATCTACAACATTAATTATAAAATACTTAAGACTTATTAATAAAATCCTAAAAGTATGAAGATTATTAAAGTATGAATACCAAATATTAAAAGATCATTTTGACGATTATGGAATCATTAATAACTTGGACGACCGTTAATGTCTATAGGTTCTGTGAAGAGGGAGTAATCCTTTGTTTTCGTCTTTCTGCTTTTCGATCTTTGCGTTGGAATAAGGTACAGATATTCTGACCTTTTCAGTAAAGGTTTCTCTTAATGTTTTCTTTCGTATTAGGTTTTTCCTAAGCCTTTGCTATGAATCCCAAATCTGATTTGTTTGAGCTATTGCTTATCTGAACTTTGATTTCTGAATTATGAAACATCTGATTTTGAACTATCTGATATGAAAACTATGATTTTGGAAACAAGAATGATTTTCTGATAAATATGATCTGTGTCAGTTATGACATTCTGATTTGACCTAAGATAGTTTGACACCCGAGCCAAATATTTAACTAGTCATGGGGGTTCCATGTCCGTATCAGTGATGCACCTCTGATATGACTCTAGGCCAGTAGAGTGATGTTCTGCCACGTCTCTGGATGGTGAAGCATATTTGTGAATATGTAGGAAGGGGCGTATGGATGCATCCTAGATCTGTTATATGTTATCTGTTATATGTTATCTGATGATTGATGCTGCGTGCGTGCACGTCATTCATAACTCTGGTAGGTCTCCCCTACAAATGTTGCCTTGTGTGAATATGAATATGATCTGATATAAGTTCTGGGCTCGTGGTAGTTTGACTATAAACTTCTTTTGAAATTATGACTTATGTTTTGAAAATGATAAAGATTTTGCTATTGCTCATTCACTTTATTTCATATCCGTTATCGTTTAGTATTCGCTTTTGCTTTCATATCTGTTCACTGGGCTTTTGAAGCTCAGCCGCACTTTTCTTTTCTTCCGCGGTAGGTATCTAAGCATTGGAAGCTGGGTTGCTTTGGGATGAGTGCTTGAGTGGACTTACCTTAGAGATTTTAGCTTTGATTTCTTATGATGCCATTTAGACTTATTTATTTCGGATTTTATGTTTGAAGTTTATTACGTTTCCGCTGGGACCTATATATTGAAGTCATGTGACTTGGATCATTTTCCGCATTTATGTTAAGACTTTTCTTTTGGTTATGAATGTTTTGCTTTGATATGACACCATTATTTGTGATTCCTTTACCCTTGGCGGGTCGGGGCGTTACAATTTATGGCATCAGAGCCCAGGTTTACGACTTGTAGTCAGGACCTGTGAACATAAGAACCTTAAGTTATCCCTTAGAATTAAGATTTGACCTGTGAGGATTGGGTAGACTTAGGTTTCCTTCTGCGAACTTCCATTTCGTATCTCATCTTTGTTCATTTTGCTAATCGTTTGAATATCGTTAAGATGGTTCGAACTCGTACTACTGGTGGCGCGGATGGAGACGATGATGCGGTTAACATGGATGCTGCGATTGCGAATGCTCTCAACTCTCTTTTCCCTGGTTTGACTACACCTGAGATGATGGAACAGGTGATCAACAATATTCGGAATCAGACTGGTGAACCTTCGGGAAGCGGTGGAGGTGCTCAACCCGTCGGCATACATACTTGGCTCGAGCGTTTCGGTAAGCTCAAGCCTCTTTCTTTTAGCACTGCTGCTACTCCCACTGAAGCTGAGGACTGGATCACTCATGTTGAGAAGCTGTTTGAAGTACTGGGTTGTGGAGATGGATTTAAGACTCGTTTAGCTGCATTCAAATTGGAAGGTGATGCTTTGAATTGGTGGAAAGCATTGAAACAAGCACGAGGAGGAGATGCTTTCGCTGTTACTTGTACTTGGGCGGAGTTTCGGACTATCTTCTATAACCGTTACTTCCCTGATGCTGAACAGCAAAGGTATGAGAGGGATTATCAGGCGATCTACCAGTTTGATAATGAGAACTCCAATGAGTACATGAGTAGGTTTATGAGGTTGGTAAGCTTTGTTGGAGCGATTGTTGGAGATGGTAGGCGCCAAGCTAAGCATTTCAAATGGGGACTGAAGAAGTGGGTGTTGGACCGACTGCTTAACACTGACTATGAGGATGTGTCAGCCTGCAATGATGCAGCTCGTAACATTGAGATCTTCCATGAGGGTTCAGGTTACAACAAACGAAATCGCGATGGTGATCGGATTCAAGGTAGGACTCAAAGTAATGAGTATAAGGGAAGTACTAGCAGGAGTTATGATTCGAGGGGACAAGGGGATAAGAGTTATGATCAGCGAGGTCAGTCGGGAAGGAATGTGGACTCGAGGCGCCCTGAGGCGAGGGGTCAGGATAGCAGAGCTGCTGGTAAGAATGGAAATGATCGTCAGAATCAGGGTAACAATAACCAGCGTTACAACAAAGATCAGTCGACTCGAGGATCGAATCAGGGTCGTGCTTCAGGATCTTCTGGTCAGCAAAGGACAGCTGAAGTTTTGCCTCCCCCACCTATCTGTACTACTTGTGGAAAGGCTCATCCGGGACCGTGTTTTAAGGCCACTGGTGGATGTTTCTCTTGTGGTTCCACTACTCACAAGATCAAGGATTGCCCTAAGAGGAACCCGGCGATTCCTGGAAACTATACCAAGCCGCCATCTACTACTGGACGTGTCTATGCTACTACTCGGAATCAGGCGGAGCATACTTCAGGTACCATTACGGGAACTCTTTTCATTGATGATTATTCTGTCTTCGTTTTATTTGACACCGGCGCCACACACTCCATCATATCTGTCACATGTGCTAAGAAACTTAATATGAAGCCACAACCGTTAACAAATCACTTATCGATATCTACACCTATGAAAAACCACATGATTATTAATCATAAATACGTTAAGTGTCCTCTTCGTTTTGATGATCGTATTCGCCCTGCACATCTGTATCCTCTCGATATGGTCGACTTTGATATCATTCTAGGCATGGATTGGTTGGCTTATCATAGAGCTTCCATCGACTGCTATGCTAGAACTGTGATCTTTGGAGACGTCAAACATCCTAAATTCGTTTATTATGGTTCTAAACCGCTCAAATCTGTTAAGTTCATTTCTGCTATGAAGGCACGGACCATGATTGCTCATGGGTGTCAAGGTTTTCTGGCATCTGTTAAGGACACATCTTTGGAGAGTCCTAACATTGAAAACCTTTCCGTTGTTTGTGAATTCACTGACGTTTTTCCCGATGAACTCCCTGGACTTCCTCCAGCTCGAGAAGTTGAGTTTAGCATTGAGTTAATCCCTGGTGCTAAACCGATTTCGAAAGCTCCGTATCGTATGGCACCTGTAGAACTGAAGGAGTTGAAGGAACAACTGCAAGAGATGATAGATAATGGATTCATTCGACCTAGTGTTTCTCCATGGGGTGCACCTGTGTTGTTTGTGAAGAAGAAGGATGGAAGTATGCGCTTATGTATCGACTATCGTGAACTCAACCGTATTACTATTCGGAACCGTTATCCTCTCCCACGCATAGACGATTTGTTTGATCAACTGCAAGGAGCTAAGTTCTTTTCTAAGATTGATCTGAGGTCTGGTTATCATCAACTACGTGTGAAGGAACAAGATGTTCCTAAAACCGCGTTTCGTACCAGATATGGTCATTATGAGTTTCTCGTTATGCCTTTTGGTTTGACGAATGCGCCTGCTGTGTTTATGGACCTGATGAATCGTGTTTTCCATGAGTTTCTTGACAAGTTCGTTATTGTTTTCATCGACGACATTTTGGTGTACTCTAAGTCTGAAGAGGAGCATGAGCAACATCTCCGGATAGTGTTGGAGATTCTGAGGAAGAAGAAGTTGTACGCCAAATTCTCGAAGTGTGAATTTTGGTTAGGACAAGTCGCTTTCCTTGGTCATATCGTATCAGCTGATGGTATAACCATGGATCCGTCTAAGGTTGAGGCTATCACTAAGTGGCCGAGACCTACGACAGTGACTGAGGTCAGGAGTTTTCTAGGACTTGCTGGATATTATCGACGTTTTGTTGAAGGTTTCTCTCGTTTAGCTTTGCCATTAACCCAATTGATGAGGAAAGGTGAAAAGTTCGTGTGGACGGATGAAAGAGAAAAGAGTTTTGAAGAGTTGAAACGGAGGTTGGTTTCCGCTCCTATTTTGACTCTTCCATCTAGTTCTGGAGGATATCAAATCTATAGCGATGCATCTAAGAAAGGATTGGGCTGTGTCTTGATGCAACATGGTAAGGTGATAGCTTACGCTTCAAGACAACTGAAACCTTATGAGGAGAATTACCCAACTCATGATCTTGAGTTAGCTGCTGTGGTGTTCGCGTTGAAGATCTGGAGACATTATTTGTATGGAGAGACGTGCGATATTTTCACCGACCATAAGAGTCTCAAGTATATTTTCACTCAAAAGGAACTCAATATGAGACAAAGAAGATGGTTAGAACTTCTTAAGGATTATGACACTAACATTCAGTACCATCCTGGTAAGGCTAATGTAGTTGCTGACGCACTTAGCCGAAAATCAGGTATGATTGCAAGTATTGAGATTGAGCCTAGGATCATTCGTGACTTAGAACGTTTGGATGTTGAGTTGTGCGTACGAGGTTCTGGTGGATACTGGGCTAGTATGAAGGTGGAGTCGAACCTTATACTGCAAATTAAGGAAGCTCAGAAAGATGACGGTGAACTGTGGGCCGTAGCTCAAAATGTTGAAGAAGGTAAGCAGACGGAGTTTAAGGTTGATAACGACGGAATTGTATGGTATGAAGATAGGCTTTGCGTTCCTAATGATCAAGTACTTCATGAGAAAGTTATGACTGAAGCTCATAGTTCTGCTTTCACTATTCATCCTGGTTCTACCAAGATGTATAGGGATTTGAAACAGTATTTCTGGTGGAACGGCATGAAGCAAGATGTAGCAACGTTTGTGTCGAAGTGTATGATTTGTCAGCAAGTGAAGATCGAACATCAAAGAGCTAGTGGACTGTTACAACCATTGGATATTCCGACATGGAAGTGGGATAAGATATCTATGGATTTTGTGACTGGACTACCTCTTACTAAGAAGAAGCATGATGCGATCTGGGTGGTTGTTGATCGGCTAACCAAATCTGCTCATTTCTTACCAATCAGGAAGGATTATGGTATTGGCAGATTGTCAGAGATTTTTCAGCAAGAGATAGTTAGACTTCATGGTACTCCGACGGCTATTGTGTCAGATAGGGATCCGCGTTTTACTTCTCGTTTCTGGAAGGGTTTGCAAAAAGCTTGGGGTACTCGACTTAATTTTAGTACGGCATTTCATCCTCAAACAGATGGTCAGTCAGAGAGGACTATACAGACCTTAGAAGATATGCTAAGGGCTTGTGCTTTAGAATGGACTGGCAGTTGGGATGAATATTTGTGTTTGGTAGAGTTTGCTTATAATAACAGTTGGCATGCTAGCATTAAGGCAGCACCGTTTGAACTTCTTTATGGAAGGAAATGTAGATCACCTACTTGTTGGGATGAAGTAGGTGAACGTCTAATTGAAGGACCAGAAATGATTGAGATCACTAATGAGAAAGTAGCTGTTGCTAGAGAGAAGTTGAAGGAGGCTAGGTCTCGTCAGAAAAGTTATGCCGACAAGCATCGTCGTGATTTAGAATTTCGAGTTGGTGATCGTGTGTTTTTGAAAGTCTCGCCGTTTAGAGGTTTGAAACGTTTTGGAATCAAGGGCAAGCTTAGTCCTCGATTCATTGGTCCGTTTGAAATTCTGGAACGTATAGGAGAAGTTTCGTATCGTTTGGCACTTCCGCCTCAGTTATCGCATGTTCATGATGTGTTCTATGTATCTCTCCTAAGGGGATACAATTATCATCCATTACACGTTGCTTCGTATCCGTTTGATCAGATTCGATCCGATATGTCTTTGCCTGAAGAACCGGAAGCTATTTTGGAAAGACAAGAAAGAGTTATGAGAAGTAAAGTTATTCCGTTCGTTAAGATTCTTTGGAAAAATCACCCGGAGCGTGAGGCTACTTGGGAGACCGAAGAGTCGATGCGAGCTAGTTATCCTCATTTCTTTGAATAGTTCGGTATGTTCTCATTTCGTTATCGTTTCGTTTCCGTTTCATTTCAATTTTCGAGGACGAAAATTTTTTTTTAGAGGGGAAGAGTTGTAAAACCCGAAAATCTAAAACCTATATAAAGACTAAAATACCCTTGGATTCAAGAATAATAAAATACGTAAAACACATTTATAATAAAGTACGAAATTAAAAACCTAATAAATAAAATTTAACGAATATAATTTTGTGAACGACTTTGGTACGACGAATGACGTAAATGTTTCGCTAATAAGTTGGGCCGTTTGTTTGTTTATTGGACTCGTGTCTTTTGTTTTTGTTTTGCGCCAAGCCTAAGCCCAAGAGGGTGTTTGTTTGTGTTCGTGTGAGCCAAGGAGGGCCGAAGCCCATGTGTTGTTTGTGTGTGTGTTCGGTTGGACCCAAGCCAACCCAAAAACCCATCACTTTCCTATTCTAACTCAAATACTACAACTATAAATACATTACATAATCATTAAATTGAAACCCTAGTTTTGCTTTGCCTTTTCTTTTCTTCTTGCTCGGCCGAGAGTTCCCAACACACCTTTGGTGTCGATTTTTCTTATTCAAGTGAAGGTATAATGTTTATTCATCTTCCTTTTAACGTATTATGCATGTATATGTCGAGATATACTTTGTTTAGTCGTGTTTGTTTTCTTTTTGTTTGTGGCCGAGAGGTGCTAACCAAGAAACAAGGAAACCCTAATTTATTTTAACTTGTAATTAATAAGGAACGTGTAAAGTGATAAGTAATATTGAATCGGGTCATGTATATGTTGAGTTAATGTAAGCCGAGACATGCATGAGTTGGACCGAGGCATGCATGAGTTTCGAATGGGGTTTAAAACATATTAACTTGTATACGAAACATGTTTAAGTGAGCTAGGTCTTGTGTAAAACATGCTAGCCGAAACCCTAGGTGAACCGAGTACATATGTACATGAGATTTAGACATGTAATTAATGAGTAAGAGTACGTAAACATAAACCCTAGTTTATTATGTAAATCGTATGAAGTATACTAAACCCTAATAACTTATGGTCACATGAAATCATAAATGTGTATGATAAAGTGTAAAAGTAAAGAAGGTTATTAATTACGTATTAGGTTAAGTGGAGAGTCATTAAGACGTAACATATAAAGTAAATGCATATTAATGAGATATTAAAGAGTAAGAAACCCTAGAACGTAAATGAGAGTATATTAGGGTTTGAGCTAAATATAGTAAGTTGTTATTTCATGTGTGAGTTATGACTTATAAAACTATTTTCTCATTTAACCTAGACTTTAATAAATGATATAACGAACCCTAATCTACAACATTAGTTATAAAATACTTAAGACTTATTAATAAAATCCTAAAAGTATGAAGATTATTAAAGTATGAATACCAAATATTAAAAGATCATTTTGACGATTATGGAATCATTAATAACTTGGACGACCGTTAATGTCTATAGGTTGTGTGAAGAGGGAGTAATCCTTTGTTTTCGTCTTTCTGCTTTTCGATCTTTGCGTTGGAATAAGGTACAGATATTCTGACCTTTTCAGTAAAGGTTTCTCTTAATGTTTTCTTTCGTATTAGGTTTTTCCTAAGCCTTTGCTATGAATCCCAAATCTGATTTGTTTGAGCTATTGCTTATCTGAACTTTGATTTCTGAATTATGAAATATCTGATTTTGAACTATCTGATATGAAAACTATGATTTTGGAAACAAGAATGATTTTCTGATAAATATGATCTGTGTCAGTTATGACATTCTGATTTGACCTAAGATAGTTTGACACCCGAGCCAAATATTTAACTAGTCATGGGGGTTCCATGTCCGTATCAGTGATGCACCTCTGATATGACTCTAGGGCAGTAGAGTGATGTTCTGCCACGTCTCTGGATGGTGAAGCATATTTGTGAATATGTAGGAAGGGGCGTATGGATGCATCCTAGATCTGTTATATGTTATCTGTTATATGTTATCTGATGATTGATGCTGCGTGCGTGCACGTCCTTCATAACTCTGGTAGGTCTCCCTTACAAATGTTGCCTTGTGTGAATATGAATATGATCTGATATAAGTTCTGGGCTCGTGGTAGTTTGACTATAAACTTCTTTTGAAATTATGACTTATGTTTTGAAAATGATAAAGATTTTGCTATTGCTCATTCACTTTATTTCATATCCGTTATCGTTTAGTATTCGCTTTTGCTTTCATATCTGTTCACTGGGCTTTTGAAGCTCAGCCGCACTTTTTTTTTCTTCCGCGGCAGGTATCTAAGCATTGGAAGCTGGGTTGCTTTGGGATGAGTGCTTGAGTGGACTTACCTTAGAGATTTTAGCTTTGATTTCTTATGATGCCATTTAGACTTATTTATTTCGGATTTTATGTTTGAAGTTTATTACGTTTCCGCTGGGACCTATATATTGAAGTCATGTGACTTGGATCATTTTCCGCATTTATGTTAAGACTTTTCTTTTGGTTATGAATGTTTTGCTTTGATATGACACCATTATTTGTGATTCCTTTACCCTTGGCGGGTCGGGGCGTTACACGGGTGGTATTGGATGATCAAAATACATGTTTGCCATTAGAGAGAGAAGTAGAGAGTTGGGTGTTTTCTTGCTAGAGACTTGGTTCTCAAAAGTATGGAATATTAGATTGAAAAGCACCACCCCTTCCATGGATGGAAGGGGTATTTATACTTACAAACAACACGACCTCCTATCGGCCTGTGGATCAGGTATACAGTGGGTAAAGACCCGTCCTTCCTCCACGGTGTTGCACTAAACTATACTACGCTACAAACTAATAAATAAACTACTAAATAACGTAACTAATGACAAGTCTACGAGCTAACATATGCTAGACTATACTTGGGGTGACCGACACTTTAACATGGAATTTTCTAATTCCTAACAATCTCCCCCTAAGGGAGGTCACCCCATGAAATACATTTTGCTTCCTAGCATTCTATCTTTGATTTCGTTCTTGAGCTCGTATACTTGAATTCTTCACCTCCACAATCTTTGTGCATTTGTAGCGATTCGTTAAAGTCCGCATTGTTTTGTACTTTGAGTGGAGGCCTTTAAACTGATCCACATCTTTGATGATCTTCGAGCTTTCATTGAGATCATCAGCCACATTAAATCTCTGGATCACCCTTTATTGTGTTGCCATCAAGTGAAGTTGTGACTTTCGGACCGACATGCTCACACTTTTGAATCATGACATCTTTCCATCAGAGTAGCGGAAGCCTTACTGGTTCATGATATTTGCAGCAGCGTAGCAGAAGCATAGTATAAAATATCAGAGCCAGGTTATGTAGATATGCACCAGTCATGATTTCTTCAAATTAAGTGTGGATACTGTGAGCATGCGGCATTGGATTGACTCCTCAATTCTGATCAGCTGCAACCGTCCAAGTGTACCTGCAAACAACAGTTAGCAATAAAACACACGAAAGTGTCTTTGACCACTTTCGCTGAATTGAGGTACACGGCCCACGGTTCCCCGTTGATCAGTACAAGTACTGCCTGTGATCAGGTAGGATTCCTAAGAATCTCCTTGACAGGGTTTCGCAGCTGTTCTAGCTGTTCTCAAACCAGAACGTCTCAAAGAAGACAACACGGAGTGAGTGAACCAGCAAATTGAGATTCACTGATTGATGAAAAATGATTTGAAAAACAATCGCGTATTGCTTGAAGAAAGAGTTTTGCAATACGACGAATGTTTTATGAGAAAGATCAATTTTCAATCAAAACACTTTTTGTATTTGAAAATAGTACACAATCGACGTGCTAGTGAAAAGAAGAGATTCGCACATCGACCGGTTTTTCTAAAAGTATTTTTCAATCAGAGATACTTTTTGAATTTTGAAAACATAAGTACACATTCGACGTGCTAGAGAAAAGAAGATTTGCACATCGAACGGTTTTTCCAAAAGTATTCGTCAATTCCATTACTGGACCAAGGTTGATTCAAGACTGAATCGCCCCATTGTTTCTATCCAGTTGTCACAAGTTTGATCTTACGAGAAGATCTCACATGTCACCCACCAAGAGCTTGTTTGATGTTGGCTCTAGAAGGATTTCCATCTTCATCGTGAATATTTTCATATCACTCGGATGTTCTGGCAATACCACAAGGATAATGCGTAGGACTCTTAATATGTACTTACTTTCCACATTATGTGAAACAGCAAGTCTTCAATAATTTAGTGTCCTAATGAGATATTGTGGATGATCTCTTGGCTCTAGACTCAATAGTGCATTTTTTTGGTTCCTTTGCCGGAGACTAGGGAGAGGGTCTCCTTCTTCAATATCAACAATCTCTAAGAGAAAGTCGATAGATTATGTAGGTTCCCCGTGAGAATGAAACAAGCCCTTTTAAGAGGAACTTGAGTGCTTTGGGAAGTTTAGTGCAGTGCATCACTGGGTCCATGATGTCTTGTCTTCAATACCAGTGTTACCTTAGTAACCACCAGTAGCATATGAATTGAACCCGGTTTCTGCCCTAAGGTTGAATTGATGGAAGGCTATTTCTTTTCACCCTTTTATCATTCATTTCTTTTTCATTCTTCAACCCCTTCAGTGCTTACCGAGGCTTCATTACTAGAACCTTGTTGGGTTTATTCCAGTACTAGCTCAGTCTCAGTCTGCACTCTTCCCATTCCTCACTTTTCTCCTTTTTTCAATATACCTAAGGACTCTACACTATCTAGTGGATTGTCCCTGGGTAGATCCCTCCGGTTCTGGCGGATCGTGGGAACGAATACCTAACCTAACCATCCTTATAACTCCATGCATAAAGTAAATTGGTCGGTCTTTTGGTATTGTTCTTTCCTTCATGAAACCAATCGAAAAATCATTTGGAAAAACAATCAAGGTACTTGTGATACGAGATCAAAGCATTTTGTACCTTAATAGTTTTGATCATTTAGAAAACCTCCCCCTCAATATGTGTGTGTGATTTAGAAATTGTTTGGCACATGGAGGCAAGAGGACTTTGAAATATTTTCTTTGATCACAATTTTCATACGAAAAAGCCATTTGATTTTCTTGGTAAAATTCTCCCCCTCAATATGTGCATAGGATATTTTATAACATTTTATCACATAGAGGCAAGAGTTCTTTTGAAGCACATCCACAATCACAAAATCCATTAAGAAAACCATTTGAAAACACAATCAAGGTACTTTTTAATCTCTTTTAAAAAACTTTTGTACCTCGATGGTTTTGCTCCCCCTCAATATGTGCTTCGAGATTCGAAAGCGTTTAGCACATATGAGAGAGCAGCCTGCACAACTGAATCAAAACGATCAACTTTTATCAAATTTCATAATTAAATCACAAATTCTCCCCCGATCAAAAATATCAAATCCTTTGAGATTTTGGATCCCAAGTGATTTAATTAGGTTTAGAAAACATGAGAGAAAATGTGGCCTTGTTTAAATACACATCTGGTTTTTGGATAAATCCTCCTCCTCAACATGTGCATTGTGTATTTGAAATCGTTTGGCACATGGAGGCAGGAGTTCCTTTAAAGGACTAAAACCAATTCCATTTAAAATAGATTTGAGATTTAAATCACGATCTCTACCCCGATCAGAAATATCAAACCATTTGAGATTTGTGATCCCAACTGATTTAAATCATTTAGAAAAATTTGGGGAAAGACGTGGCAAGATTCAATTTTGAAAGATGACAGATAAGGACCATTTTAAGACATTAAAGATTGTTAGTGTCAGGTATGATAGTTTTTAAGAGATCTTTTAAGTAAAACAAAACAATTTCACAATCAAACAAGAACAGAAAAAATTTCATTTTGAAAGACCTTGATTCTAAAGAAAAAATCATACCATGACATAACATTAAATCTTTAGATCACCACTTATTATCGTACAAGACGGAACTTTTGTGAAGAAACATCGTTTGAAAATATTTTATTTTAAATCACTCTCCCCTTCAATCCATGACAGAAGTCAATAATTGAGTGACTTAGGTTTTGATAACATGAAGTCCGGTGATTTTTAAAAATTAGTCCAATATATTTTCAAAAACAATATTTTTCCATTTTCAAAACAATTTTAATCAAAGTTTTTAGAAAATTGTTTAAAAATGGTATCCTGCACAAAGATACGTTAGGTGGTTGAGAAGCTTCTGTTGTTGTTGTTGTAGGGTTTGGAAGAAAAACCGTCTGCTGATGCAGTGAGACTTCTTCTTACATTGCATTTTGAATGCCAACTGAGGTCAAATTAAGCTCTGTTTCTTCAATCACTTAGAAGAAAACCATCTGCTGATGCAGTGAGACCTCTTACGTTGCATTTATGCCAACTCTCCATAGAAGTCCAATTAAGCTCCGTTTCTTCATTTCTCAACCCAAGATATAGTTACCCTTTCCTTTCAGCATCCAATCATCTTCAATTGTGGGATCCGGATTGGGAACTTTCTTACCAATATACCTGCACACGTTAGTGAACACACATACAAATATATGGTGGTTGACATCACCCAAACAACAATCGACTAATAAAAGTCAATGCAACATATCAATCAGATCATATAAATGTATGGGAATAATGTGTTCATCAAACTCTAATCATCTAATCCTAGCAATCATATCCTAGGCACCTAGTCCTTCAACATAGGTTAACATCATTTTTAATTAAGCATATTAGGATAATTAAGAAAGCCCGTTAGATGATGTAGATTTGAAAAAACATTATCCCCCTCAATCCATGACTCATTTTATGAAAAGTTTAAAAGCGCTGAAGTCATTGATTGAGTTTTCAATTTTACAAAAACTCTGAATCTGATTGTTTTAAAAGCAACTCATTTACCACCATTTTTTTTTGAAAACACCAAATATTTTTCTGAAGAATTTTAGACGGAAAAACATTTGTGTAGGAACAGCAGTCCTTCGACATACTTTCCTTGTTTTGTTTTTAGGATAAGTGCACGAAATATTTGAAAAATAGGTTTTAGCGTGGCACTTTCCTTCCATGAAGAACGAGTTGCTATCTGAAATAATAGCAAGCCAT
Source organism: Chrysanthemum seticuspe (assembly GCA_019973895.1). Lineage (NCBI taxonomy): Eukaryota > Viridiplantae > Streptophyta > Magnoliopsida > Asterales > Asteraceae > Chrysanthemum > Chrysanthemum seticuspe. The sequence continues at coordinate 320,684,486 of BPTQ01000004.1, read as the reverse complement.
AGTTAAAGCACGGGTTGCAGTCTGAAGTAACTGCAAGCCATATTTTGAGACATGTTTTGGAAAAAGAATATTTACACCTCCTGCTCGAACTTCATCTATGGTCCCGTGCCATTATTGAATGACATTTCTAAGACCGCAGATGTTATCGATACCAGAAGACATGTCTTAGAAAACATATTTTTGGTATTTTTTTAAATTTTCTGATTTTTATGGGTTTTTGATGGTTTTATATTTTTCTATTTTCTTTTTGTGGGTTTTATATTTTTGTATTTTGTTTGTTGGTTTTATATTTTTGTATTTGGTTTTTAATAAATATATACAAAGATAGAGAAGATGATATAGTTAAAGAAGATGATGATACGAGTACCGAGATAAAGATATCGAGCAGCACGTCGTAGAAGATAGAAGTCATCAACTCTTAAACATTCACCACCAAAGCTTCCAGGGCTCTTGAATCGAAGAAAGAAATAGAACCATCTGAAAGTGAGACTCTGGCAGCTTCCCCCCAAACCGAAAATCCTTTGGATGAGCAGATTCGAAGCTCTATTTCAAGCTTTCCTTAGCCAGGTGCACAGAGAAGCACACCATTATCATAAATCCCGCTGCTCCTTTTAAGACCGATAATCGAGATTCTCCATTCGGGGTTATATCATCCAATAGAACATCAGCAACGTTTCATCCCAGACATAAATAATCTTCTCAAATTTCTTTTCCACTGAGGTCCGAAGCAATCCATTCCAAAAAGGTGTCAAGAGAACAATTCCCCCAAGTAGTTGAATTGAAGCAGTCAGTTTCTTTGTATAATGCTCAAGAACTCTCCCAAACACACATCATGAGGGGAATGAAAACACCTTCCCATGTTCACATTTTTCTTCCCTGATGAACGTGTATGAAGCTCAAGAACCCGAAGTACACCAATACCCAAGAGCTCTCCCGAATACATATCATGAGGGGAATGAAAACATCTCCCCATGTTCACATTTTTCTTCCCTGATGATCGTGTATGAAGCTCAATTATCCGAAGTATACCAATACACAAGGAATTAGTAACTGATAACATTGAAGAAGCAGGCCAAGTCACTGATTATCTCTGCGGATGACAATCTCTGCGGATGTCAACTCCGGGATAAGTGATTATATCTCTGAATCACTGACTAAGCACTCAAGTGAAACAGCTGAGCATCCCCAATGTACACAATCTCTCTCCCTAATGAATCACACACTTGTGTACCTCTTTTATCTTCAGAAACTTTCTATTACATCACTTCCCCCACGTCGTTGGAATAATAACACACAAAGCCTTGATGAGTAAACCTTGAGTTTCTCTGCGGTCATGGCATTTGTTTTCCCGGGATATCTTCAATCAATTAGAAGAGTTAAGTTCATCAAGTTTACTCGTCATGAGTCAAACCTTGAGTTTCTCTGCGGTAATAACATTTGTCTTCCCGGGATATCTTCAATCTCTTAGAAGAATTAAGTTCATCAAGTTTACTCGCTTTGTGTTTAGATGTGAGTCTCCTTTCCCCTTGCTGGTTTAGACACTTCAGAATCAGCAACTCATTGTAAGCCCGTATACTAGAAATTTGTTGAGAAGATCGCTTGAAGTCTTTGTGAGAATCAACATGCTGAATAATGTGAGCAAGTCTAATTGGGGATTAAATTCGACATATCACTCTTCCCCAATTAGTGCTCTCCCCTAAACCGACAATCTATTTGAAAAATGCCAGATTAAGAAGAAGTCTTTAGATCATTAAATTCAACTCGTCTTTAGTCTTCTAACATGCAGCAGAAAATGTAGAAACGACTGAAGACTCGAACTTCTTCAAGATTGTTCAGTTGGGGAATAGATAGTTAACATCTTCAACTCACCAAAACACAAGAACATCAACAAAAAGCATCCCAATTAACTTACATCTTGCAAATCCCCTTAATTAAGATCCCTCCCAATCAAACAAGAACAGAAAGATGTTCATCAAGGAAATCAGCAATCAGCCCGCAGCGAACACACGAAATGGTAACACCAAGCAAACAATTACATCAAACAAGAACAGAAGGTTGTTCGGAATCATCATGTTGATGTGCACGTGAAGCATTAACCGGAAGCACTTTGTCAATAAACTCATATCAGCTTGTGAAGATGTCAACTAACGGCTCTAAGAAGGAACTCCATGTGAAGATGACCCGATAAAAAGAAGCTCGGTTCTTACATGAGTTTGGAGCCGTTTGACCATATATTCTCAAATATCAATCAACAATGCAAAAAATTCACACTTCTTCTCCCCCTCAAGAATTGCATACGGAGATGCCATTCTTGACTAAATAAGTGAAAATCATCCGAATGTTCTATTCACACTTCTCTCCCGCAAAATAAGCACATGATGTCGCCATCTTCATTATAATCGAGCAAGTGGAATGAGAAAACAATCAGTGGTAGCCCGGTTCACTTGAAGACTGAAGCGCATGGAAAAAGTATGAAGCATGTTGATGAGAATGGTCATAATAGAGAAGATTTCTCTTCTTCAGAAGATAAAGTGCACTGACACGTACACTTTTCTTTTCTTTAGGGAACGAGGCATGAACTGAAGTATACATACGTCATAATCTCTCTCTTTTCAGCTCTCTTAGCAAAACATGTAATCAACCCCATTATCATTCAGTAGGCCCTTTGTCGTGACAGCTGATGGAGAAAACCCAATATGATGAATTTGACCCTGAAGTAAACTAACCCGAACTCGTGACTTATACTTGCACATATGTAACAAAGAGCGGTGCCGAGACATCATGCCCATTTGAATCTCTAAGTACTCTATACTCCTCAACCAACCAACCATCAGGTAATAGACGTACATTACCTCTTGAAAATCCACAATTGAATGTGACACTGAGCACTACAACGTAACTCCTTTAAGTGATAGTTATTTTGTGGTGGTAAGAGCCCAATTCCCCCAAGTGGTAAAAGAAAAAGTAAAAGCCACCCAACAATAACTAGATTCCCAAGTCTTCGTTTTTGATAATATGCTCGAACAAGGATCATGAAGAATCTTCATCCATCCATCCCCGATACCTTCAGATACTAAGTACACTCGCCCGTGATGATTCACTTCAACCTCAAATAAATAATACTGAATTAACGCCGTTGTCACATCTTCTGGTTAACTGCTCAAAAACTAGCCTTCTTTGATCTTAAACGTGAACTTTGATAATGGTTTCATCCCGACCATGGTAAAAAGCACATAACCCCGTAAAACCAAGTAATAACCAAACTGCCATAATAAAAATCCAAACACACAACCCATTCATGAAGTACACCCTTTTATCCCTTCTTCGAAGCAAAAACCGTAGCACCAGCATCAAGTAAGATCCAGAATTACACTTTCTCTTCTCCAAGACGGTTCCATCATTACGGGATTTTACAACTCTAAGGTTTAAACCGAAAAATAGTTTCTTTCGCGGGATTTTACAAAACCCAGAATAAATCGTAAGATAGATCCGGAAATGCACTTTACTAATACCAGGATATTTCCATTGTCACGGGATTTTACAAGTCTATGATTTAAACCGAGAAATAGGTTCTTTCGCGGGATTTTACAAAATCAAGACAAAACCGTAAACAATGTCAGCTTGAATGTGTTATGACAACTTTGGTTTCTGTGAATGTCTGTTTTAGGGGAATCATGCAGCGGTTTATTAACGGTTCATTCTCCACCATCAACCATTCTTTACCCATATGTAGACAACTTCACAAACCATACTAAGTCAAGTAGTATAAACTACTTCCCCCTAGAGGATGTCCGTAAACCAAGGTATACGTTTCTCCCCCATGACGGTTTCGAACTTTCGGAAGCATCATAACGTGTACGACCATTTGCACGAGAAGTTCTTGTCATAAGTAAACATTTTGAAAAATCATAACTGACGCTGAAGATTCTTGAAGGATTTTTCTTAGACTGTGAAGTATCATTGACATTCTGTAGCGAAGAATATTCCATGAGAATTGTAGAAATTGAACCTCCTTTGATTCACCGACAAATAGTAATGACCACATATGTGAGAGCATTTCGCATAAAACCGTACAAAAAAAATCCCGTAGTCATTTTTCACTTTTTCGCTCAAGCCGTGAATTTTGTATCCTCCGTGAACATTGACCATACCAAAATACCACACCATTTAGCCAAAGAATTATACCAACAATTATCTCAATGTATTAAAATACATTTGAATGATTAACTTTCAGCTCAAAAATGTTAGAATAATTTTTCGGACATCACTACCTAGGTCCAGTCCATGATGCATTAAGCTCGGGCCTAAACAACAAATGATATCAGCCCAACAACTCCAATAGCTCAATCTGGGCCCACAACGAAAAATTCATATGGCCCATTGGAAATTAACACAGAATCCGGCCCTAAATAACACCCATTTAACCCTAATGTCACGGGTATATAACACTTCACCAAATACACGCTATGCCCTAATTTCACTCACAAATTAGACGCCTCCTTCATCAGTATTCACACCAAGACCTTCAAACCCTAAAAATACTCTCTTAACCCTAAAATTATCTTAACAAATCCGCCCCCATCTTCAGATAATCACAACTCACAACAACAAAACAAATCCGCCTCAATCACTTCTTCCATTTTCAGATCATAGTTGATTAAAACAACACACCTCCAGTCCTTAATTAAAGGTTGTATGATTATGACAAGTCCAAATATGCCACAGGGATGGCAAGAGGTGTGAACCTTATGTAGCAGCCACGAGAACAAAAACATGGAACACGGTAGGTACTAATAATGATTATTCCTTTTTGTAAGATGTAGTAGACTCGAACAAATGAAACCGATTTAACATAAATTGTTGAAATCGTTTCATATTTCGAACATAATACATGTTTTGATTTTGAAAAAAATCGGAATAAATCTCAGAACGAATCAAGTTTATCACTTAACAAAGTTGTTAAATGATGAAACTTGTATATTCGGATATTGTCAAAGGCTTTTAGATCAATGATGTTAATCTTTGTGAAGTAATGGATCTGAAAAAGGTCTCGATAAAACCATGAAAGATGAAACTGAGATCAATAAAACTTGTTTGTTTGTTTTGAGTCTAGATCAATGATGTGTGATTCTTTCGGTGGATTGACCTTTAAGTCTTTTGATGCATCTGAGTTAACCACGAAAGAAAAAAAACTGAGATTGTATTTTGTTTACACCATTTCGAAAGGTTTGATGGGTCTTAGATTGAGTCTAGGTCAAAGATAAATGATTGTTAAGTGTTTTTGGATTGGAGACGAATCAGTTGCATTACCAAGCCATGCACTGAGGTCGATGATAGTATATGGTATGTTGATATTCGTTGTGGTCAAGGTCATGTGGTCTTTGGTCTTTCCATCTTTATCTCCTTTCTTTAATAGTCAAGTCACATTTTTGAACCAAGTCGCTATTTGACCTGAGTTGACTCAAAAATCAACTCGCTACCTTTTATAAAACCAACTCGCTAACCATATATCAAGTCGCTATCATAACCTTTTCAGTCACAAGTCACCAAGTCGCTACGACTTGTAAATACAAGTCGCTAAGTCTAATTTTATCCAAGTCACTAACATCTTGACACTAAGTCGCTACTGTGTTAGCACCACAACTCGCTTAGACCAGATTCAACGAATCTGGACGACTTGTCAAGACAAGTCGCCATGAAGGAACATATGACCAACTCGCCATGAAGAATGACCCAGAAAAGCTGCATAAAACTGCTTCTGTTTTGACCCTTTTGACCATTTCCGATGAGTTTTCCGACCATCTTCATAAGAAACCCAGATAATCATCATAAAAATGCAATCTTTTGACTGTTTTGACCATGAATATAGACCAGATTGATGTATTGACTTCACTTTTGGTACAACAAAAATCATCACATAAAAATGATAGTACAAAAATCTGTTTTGAATAAAAGTGACATAAGATCATAAAGACACCATTTAGACCAAAAGGAATACAAGAATCATGCTAAAAAACTGTTAACCATAATATTAAACGAAAAATACTTTTCCAGTCAATATAATACAAAAACAGTTAACACAAGAATCAAACGCCACAATAAATCATCACAACACAATAACCTTGGCTCTGGTACCAATTGTTAGGATCCAAATATTATTGTGTTGATGATTCGGTTGGTCTTGGATGATCAAAATACATGTTTGCCATTAGAGAGAGAAGTAGAGAGTTGGGTGTTTTCTTGCTAGAGACTTGGTTCTCAAAAGTATGGAATATTAGATTGAAAAGCACCACCCCTTCCATGGATGGAAGGGGTATTTATACTTACAAACAACACGACCTCCTATCGGCCTGTGGATCAGGTATACAGTGGGTAAAGACCCGTCCTTCCTCCACGGTGTTGCACAAAACTATACTACGCTACAAACTAATAAATAAACTACTAAATAACGTAACTAATGACAAGTCTACGAGCTAACATATGCTAGACTATACTTGGGGTGACCGACACTTTAACATGGAATTTTCTAATTCCTAACATTACTATTATTATTGTTATTATAATAATAATAATAATAATAATAATTATTATTATTATTATTATTATTATTATTATTATTATTATTATTATTATTATTATTATTATTATTATTTATGAAACGTCATTTCATTAGAAAATCAAAAGGATTTACAAAAAATTGGTGGGAAGCTGATGAGTGTCTAAATACTCATCATTTTTGTACTGTTTAAACTGCAAAAACATCTGAAAACACTCAGAAATACATCAAAATGATAAAAATATCACAAACAAGTGTTTTATGTGTTTTAAATGCAAAAATGTCAAAATCTGGTGAAAAACGTATCAAGTTTGCATAATTGGCAGTTTTAGTCCCCCAAGTTTGTAAAATTGTCAAAAACAGTCCCTGGTAAAACCAAATAAAGAAAAATATCATTTTAAGTCCTTAGGGATTCAAAAGTTGTCAAAATTGGTCCTTGAGATTCAAATTTACAAAATTACAACTTTAGTCCCTGAACTTTGGAAATTGGCAAAAATAGTCCTTTGAAAATGTGAAAATGTCAGAAATAGTCCTTGCACTATTGAAGGTTGTCAATTTTAGTCCTTATGGTAACTTTGGAAAAATGGCAGGAATAGTCCTTCAAGTTTTCAGAATTGCAAGGTTAGTCCTTGTCAAATTAGCTTATCCAAGCCTTGTCAAAATACATTTGACCCTGCCACTTTACACCTTTGGACCCCTGCCTTATTAGCCCTTGAACCCTTTCATTTTGACCCCTTGGTCAAACAAAGTCAAACAACAGAAAAAGGCGCCCCACTGTTCACCTTTCTCCCACACTTGCCTCTGCAACCATGTGCCTGCTCAGTCACCTCTCCCATCACTTTTCCACCACCCCCATCATCACTAGCACTCCACAATAAATGCCACCCCCCCTACTTTCCTGTTTTCAACCCTACAGGTTGAAATTCCCACTTCCCGCCAAAATTGGTAAAACATGAAATACACTCAAAACAATCCCATTGGTTCTCAAATGAGGTGGGATCTGCTCTAAGGACACGTGTAAGCAATTTGGAAGCATAAAAGAGGAGAAAGAAGCAGAGAAGAACCAGACTTAGTTTTTTTTAAATTTTATGTATGTCGATTTTCTTTAAATGTTTTAATTAGCTCACAAATCTGTAATATCAAGTTGTATTGTATTAATACTAAATCTTTTGATAATTATAACTCAGTATCAAAGTTTAATTCTATGTTTCCTTTACATTTCAAGTTTTTTAGCTTACTGTTGCAAATCTCCAATTCAAACTTTTGTTAACAAGCTTCAATAAGCTTATTTAAATAGTTAAACAGGTTTACTTAAGCTACTATAGCTTTTTGTAAGCTTGTATTTCAGTTTCAATCAAGTTTGGACAAAAGTCAACAAAAGTCAAACAGAGAAGGACATTTGGTTAAGCAGGGTTGGAAATGGATACAGGGTGTTGCAGAGATGAATTTGGATTGGTCTTGGATTAGATTAGTGGTATTTGGTTCTGTTTAGACCACAAAATAAGCTTGGGTCTTTGTAAGTCTATTTCTCATTTTCAATTTTTAGTCAGTTGCAATTTATGTCTATATCTTGAATTCAGTAGTCATAAGTAGTTCTAATCTTTTCATTAAGGTGTATTTAGGTTTGCTAAATATAGTTTGATCATAGTCATATGTTGGATCAGTAGTTAGATTAGTTTCAATTGCTAATCAGTCAAGAAAAGGGATGTTTGGGTTTGCTGTACAATCTGTATTATAGGTGTACTCATAAGTTGAAATTAGTTGGCTCATGTCTGCTTAGTCCATGTCTACTCATTTGAGTCTTTGAATTGCACCTGCATAACATAAAAGTCAAAATAAGCTTTTGATCATAGCTTATCCTTTATCTGTTAATTTCTAGACTGCATAATCATACAAGCTTGTTTGAAAGTTGCTTATTTAGCTTAATCTCATCTTATTATAGCTTAAAACAACTTATTCAGCTCATGGAATTAGTTACAATCTCATAAAAGTCAAACTTGTAGTTTTCTTAAAAAGTCAATTTTTCCAAATACCCATTTTTGAATAAAACTTGGAATTTCATTGTGTGTTCAATAGTGAGTTTCAGTTTAAAAGCTCTTAGGGTATTAATATTTAACTGCTCGACAAAAATACAAAAATATTAGTTTTCAATAAATTAGCTTATAGATAGCTTTTCAATTAGCTTCTTTTGGACTCCTTGACTGAAAACATGTTCTGTGCACAGGTTTCACAAGCCTTTTCACAAGCTTGTCAAAAGCCATCTAGTACTTCTATACCTGTGTAATTTAGCTTTTAGCATAGTTTATCAACCCATATTTATAGTCCAGTGCTTATTTTGTACTTTACAGCTTATTAGATAAGCCTGCTTGAGCTTTCTAGTTTTGTCCATTTTGATCAAGTATACCAATAAATCAGTGTTTTCAAGATTTTCAAAAGCTTCTCAAGAGCTTATTTGTGAAAGCCAGTCCTTGAAAATTGGGTTTTTGGATAGCTCACTTGGTCAACTTGCTTGTTCAGTTGTTAATTTTCAATTTGTAGCTTATCTCATAGCTTAAAAGTAGCCTATAAAGTACCTAGAAAACCATAGTGTACTAAGTAACAGTGTTTAGTTTTGCTTATTTATGCTTATTTTGTGCTTATTTCTTAGACATTTGCTTTTTCAGTTGATGTAATTAGCTTATATTAAGTTACTTAGCTTATTTCATTTTATCTTTAGCTTAATTCGTAGCCTTATAATCATTTTAGCTTAAGTCCTTGTGCTTATTTCCATAAAAAGGCCACTGTGCAAAATCTTAGCTTATTTCTATGCTTATAAGCTGTTTTCAGAAAAAGTGTTAGTTGAGAAAAGTGCTTATTTTCATGGTCTTGTCAAGTTTGTAAAAAGAAAAATCCAAAAATAAAAAGTTAACAAAAAGGCACTGCTGGGACTCGAACCCACGCCACTTAGCTCACCACACACACTCCTTACCGTTTGCCCTTGGGACTTGTCTCGTTTATTTTATGCACAATCAAATCTTTAAGTACCATTTGGGCAGTTTAGTTCATAAGCCATTTTTGCTTATTTTCAGCTTATTCTTTAGAGCTTTTTCAGTTTTTGTATTTTTTATAAAAGTGTATTAGTATTAAGTATTTTCTATAAAAGTTTCAGATTTTTCTCGTTATTTTTAGTATTTTTAATCAATTAATTAGTGTTTTATAGTAATTAAATCATAATAAAAAATATAAAAGTCAAAAAAATATAAATCTTTTTTCTAAAAATTTCTTTTATCATATAGTAAGTAAAAAAAATTAGTTTTACACTCGTAGGCTTTTTATTTCATAAATTTTACGTTTTTGCTTGCGCTCCAGCGTAATTTTTGCAAATAACGTACGTTTCCATTTTAAGTAACGTTTTTAGATATTTTAAGGTTACGTTTTAGTTAAGATAGTTTATTTAAGTTATTTAGTTTTATAAAAACACAAAAACATTAGTTTAAAATTAGTGATAGCGTTTATTTAATAGATTTTAACTTTTTAATTTTCTTAATTTGCATTTAAGTCGCTATAATTTGCAAATCTTTTCTTTAGATAATTTTCCATCGATATCCGTACTGATCACTATCCTTAGTGATCATTCTATCATCTGATTGTGTTTAACACCAGTCAACCTCCGTGGGACTTAACGACCCGGGAATCCACTGTATTCTCCTGATCTTAAATTGCATTGGTGTGTAATCTGTTTTGAGTTCCTTACGGCTGATCATTCACAAGTGATCAGCTTGCGTGAGAAAACTTGACGGTTTCGCACCGATCAAATTTTGGCGCCGCTGCCGGGGAGGCTGTAAGCGTGTTCTAGACATTTTTCAGACCCGTACTTGCACATATACCACAGTTTGTAAAAAGTTTTCTGTAAAGTTATAACAAAATCAAAAAGTTCATTAACACTTTTCCTAAAGTGTTAAAAACACCAAACAAAATATAAAACAACAAAACAATCGTAACGTTTTCTGACTTGTGTTTCTTTTAAGGTGATTCTTAAAGAAATACGATTTGGTTAAACGAGACGATACCAAAAATATTGTCCAAAAGTTTTTAAACCCATCTGCACAGATCTGTACCTACGTCTTTTCAGTAATACTTAAAATATACATAAAAATCAACCACCGCAAATCAAGGCAGTGCACTACCTAACTGGGGGTGCGACCATAATAAGTTCCCGAACATCAGATTTAAAAACTTGCCTTTGTGTCCTTGTGATTTGGTGTACCTTTTTCAAAGAAGCCATTTCACTTGTGATTATTGGTTAAGTTCACTTGTGTTTTGCCTCATTTGTTTTGAAAACTGATTTTTATACTTAGTGCATGCGCACTCGTTCTTCCAGTTCTACAAGTCCATTGTCAGAACTTGGAAAGATTCCTCGTAGACGTAGAGGACGTTCTGCTCCTTCAGCTGTGACTGAGGAACGTCTACCACCACCACCACCTGCCGTAATGGCAGAAGATAAGCCGATGAATGAGCTTCTCCAAGCACCCATCGAGGGTTACGGAGATGCCATTGTTGTCCCAGCCATCGTGGCTGACACTTTTGAGCTCAAAACCGGGTTACTTAATCTGGTAACCCAAAGCCAGTTCTATGGTTTTGAGCGGGATGATCCTCATGCACACATTCGATGGTTCAATAAAATTGCATCAACCATCAAGTACAAGAATGTCCCACAAGAAGCTATCAAGCTTCTTCTGTTCCCATTTTCTCTAGAGGGACAAGCCCGGAATTGGCTTGAGAAACAACCCCCTCGTTCCATTGAGACATGGGAAGATCTTGTCACCAAGTTTGTGAACGAATTCTATCCTCCATCCCGAACTACAAGTCTTAAGAATGAAATAATGAAATTCTCTCAGAGATTTGAGGAATCATTTGGGGAGGCATGGGATCGTTACAAAGACTTGCTCCGCAAGTGTCCGCATCATGGTTTTACCGAGTTAATGCAAATGGATACTTTCTACAATGGTCTGAACCAGACCAATCAAGACTCTCTAAATGCCTCCGCGGGAGGTAATTTCTTGAGCAAGACCACTAAAGAAGCCTTGCAAATCATTGAAAACAAGTCCCAGGTCCGTCCTTTTCGCACAAAGACATATCATACTGAGTCTAATGCTGGACCTTCTACTTCATCTCCCGCGAGTACATCTAGCACCGATGCTAAGATTGACAAACTCACGGATATTGTTCAGGCTTTGGTTCTTGCTAACCAAAAGAAAGTCACATTCACTCAATCACCATCACATGGTGAAGTGAAGAAAGTTGAAGTTTGTGTTACTTGTGGTGGTCCTCATGCATACTACAACTGTACTGCCACCGATGTTAGTCCGTTTGAAGCTAATGCTATAGCCGGTACTTCAAATCAAGGAGGTAATCAATACCGTCCTCAGAATGAACCAAACTACCGAGCTAACACTTATCAGGCACCACCCGGTTTCAACCAGAATCCTAACCGGAATCAGAACCAACAAAGAATGAACAAAGGTTATCAAAACCAAGGTAATTTCTATTCCGGACCCAACCAAGGTTTCCAACAACAAGGAAATCTTAATCAAAACACTTACAACCGAGGGAATCAATTTCAGGGGAATATGAACCCTAATCAAGGGAATTCTGGCTATAACCAGAACATACGGCCTCAAATTGTTCCTCCTCCTCCTCCTGTGTCAACATCTGATGAGCTTTTAAAGCAATTCATGAAGACTCAAGAGGAGACAAACAGGTTGTTGGTCAGTCAGATCGCTGAACTAAAGAAGTCTTTAAATGATCGACCCTCGGGCTCAGGTACTTTACCTAGCAACACGATCGCTAATCCGAGGGGCGATGCAAAAGCGATCACAACCAGGAGTGGTACTTCATATGATGGACCTGCTATTCCTACTACCTCTTCTTCTTCTCTCCCGAAGGTAGTGGAAAGTGAACCTGAGGCGACAACGGACAAGGAACTTCCTACTAATAACGGAAGTACCAACAATGTCCATCCTCAGGTTGTCCAGAAACCAAAATCCAATCCAGGAGTTGTTTTTGAACCTCCTGTAGCTCCCATTGAAAAATCCAAATCTTCTATTCCTTACCCATCACGTTTACATGAGCAAAAGCTCCGCGAAAAAGCCGGTCATCAAATGGAAAAATTCTTTCAAATTTTCCAAGAACTTCATTTTGACATAAGCTTCGCGGATGCTATCATGTTGATGCCCAAGTTTGCATCAACTCTCAAACACATGTTAAGCAATAAGGAAAAGCTGTTTGAAATGGCTAAAACTCCACTGAATGAGAACTGCTCTGCAGTTATCTTGAAGAAGCTTCCCGAGAAGCTTGGAGATCCTGGAAAGTTCCTCTTACCTTGTGTATTTCCAGGAATGGTTGAATGCTTTGCCTTAGCTGATCTTGGTGCAAGCATAAACCTGATGCCTCATTCAGTATGGAAGAAACTTTCTCTTCCGGATCTTACTCCTACATGCATGACTCTCGAGCTTGCAGATCGTACAATATCCCGTCCTCTTGGAATTGCCGAGGACGTATTTGTGAAAGTAGGAAAGTTCCATTTTCCAGCTGACTTTGTAGTAGTTGATTTCGATGCTGATCCACGGGTTCCTCTCATTGTTGGAAGAGGATTCCTGAGAACGGGTCGTGCTCTCATTGATGTATTTGAGCAAGAAATCACATTACGTGTGGGTAATGAAGCTGTCACCTTTAACCTTGATCAAACTTCGAGGTACTCCGCAAACTATGATTCTGAGTCGGTTAACCGAATAGATATCATTGATGTTGCTTCTGAAGAGTACTCTCAAGAAGTTCTTGGTTATTCTCATAATTCTGTGAGTGGGAATCCCACCACATCTTCTCAACCTATCATAGCCAATTCTACTCCTTCTCTCACTCCGTTTGAGGGAAGCGACTTCATCTTGGAAGAGATTGAAGCATACTTGGCTAGTGATTCTGTTCCATGGGAAATTGATCACGCTCCAATTGACATCGAGGGGGACATACTTCTCATTGAGAAAATGCTTAAAGATGATCATTCATCAACCCCTCACCCTAGTGATGCAATTCCAGAAGAGATTAATCTCCATGAGATTAATCCGGAGGGAGATATTCTTACTCTTGAGAAGTTGTTAAATCAGGACACTTCTCCTCCTCTCCCTCCCGTCAACCTTCATAACAAGGAAGTCAAGTCAGTTGAGAAAACTGAAGAATTTCCGGAAGTCGAACTTAAGGACTTACCTCCTCATCTCGAGTATGCATTTCTTGAGGGTGATGATAAATTACCCGTCATTATTGCTCGAGATTTGAGTAAAGATGAAAAGACTGCTCTCATAAAGGTCTTGAAGTCACACAAGCAAGCAATTGCTTGGAAACTCTCCGACATTAAGGGTATCAACCCTGAGTTCTGTACTCACAAAATCTTGATGGAGGATGACTTCAAACCAGCAGTTCAACATCAGAGAAGGGTGAATCCAAAAATCCATGATGTTATCAAACAGGAGGTTATCAAACTTCTTGATGCAGGATTGATTTACCCTATCTCAGATAGTCCTTGGGTTAGCCCGATTCACTGTGTTCCAAAAAAGGGTGGCATAACTGTTGTCACGAATGAATAAAACGAGTTGATTCCAACTCGATTGGTTACGGGATGGCGTGTCTGTATTGACTATCGTAAGTTGAATGACGCCACCCGTAAAGACCATTTTCCTCTACCCTTCATGGACCAGATGCTTGAGAGATTAGCAGGGAACGAATACTATTATTTCCTTGATGGTTTCTCGGGTTACTTTCAGATCCCCATTGATCCACAGGATCAAGAGAAGACCACATTCACCTGTCCATACGGAACTTTTGCCTACAAACGTATGCCCTTTGGCTTATGTAACGCTCCTGGCACGTTCCAACGCTGTATGATGGCCATATTCCACGACATGATCGGGGAAACAATGGAGGTGTTTATGGATGACTTCTCAGTCATCGGGGATTCATTTCAGACTTGTCTCTCCCATTTAGACAAAATGCTTAAAAGGTGTGAAGACACCAATCTCTGTCTAAATTGGGAGAAGAGTCACTTTATGGTCAAAGAAGGCATAGTCCTTGGCCATAAGATTTCAAAAAACGGGATTGAGGTAGATAGAGCAAAAGTTGATGTTATTGCTAAACTACCTCATCCTACTACCGTCAAAGGTATTAGGAGTTTTCTTGGTCATGCCGGGTTTTATCGCAGATTCATACAAGATTTCTCTAAAATCGCTCGGCCTATGACCCATCTTCTTGAAAAAGAAGCTCCTTTTATCTTCTCTCCTAAGTGCGTCGAAGCTTTTGAAACACTAAAGAAAAGGCTTACTGAAGCACCCATTCTAGTTGCCCCCGACTGGGATCTACCCTTTGAGCTCATGTGCGATGCAAGTGATTTTGCTATCGGTGCAGTCTTGGGGCAACGCAAAACGAAGCATTTTCAGCCTATACACTACGCGAGTAAGACTATGACTGAAGCTCAAACCCATTACACCACTACAGAAAAAGAATTATTAGCTGTGGTGTATGCGTTTGAGAAATTTCGGCCATACCTCATCTTGACCAAATGCGTGGTGTATACGGACCACTCGGCTCTCAAATATCTCTTTGCAAAACAAGATGCAAAGCCGAGATTGCTCCGTTGGGTTCTCCTCCTCCAGGAATTTGATATCATTATACGTGATAAAAAAGGAGCTGAGAACCTAGCTGCTGATCATCTATCCCGATTAGAGAACCCTCACCAAGATGTGTTCGAGAAAAAGGAAATAAATGAAACATTTCCTCTCGAGACACTCAATGCGGTTTCTTTTCGTGGAGACTCTTCTACCCCATGGTTTGCTGACTTCGCAAATTACCATGCGGGTAACTTCATAGTGAAAGGAATGTCGTCCCAACAGAAGAACAAGTTCTTCAAGGATGTTAAACATTACTTCTGGGACGACCCTTTCTTGTTTAAAATCTGCGCGGATCAAGTCATCAGGCGATGTGTATATGGTCAGGAAGCTATTGACATTCTCAAGGCTTGCCATGCTGGACCTACTGGGGGACATCATAGCCCCAACTACACCGCCAAGAAGGTGTTTGATTCCGGATTCTATTGGCCCACGATCTATAAGGATGCCCATGAATTCGTCAAAGCCTGTGACGCTTGTCAACGTCACGGGAATATCTCACAAAGGAATGAAATGCCACAAAACGCCATTCAAGTGTGTGAGATCTTTGACATCTGGGGCATTGACTTTATGGGGCCATTCCCTTCTTCTCACGGTAATAAGTACATACTCGTGGCCGTTGACTACTTGTCAAAATGGGTTGAAGCTAAGGCTTTACCCACCAACGATGCCCGAGTTGTAGTAAAATTCTTAAAATCCTTGTTTGCTAGGTTTGGAACTCCACGAGCCATAATCAGTGATCGTGGTACGCATTTCTGCAATGACCAGTTTGAAAGAGTCATGCAGAAGTATGGTGTAACTCACCGTCTCTCTACTGCGTACCACCCCCAAACAAGTGGGCAAGTGGAAGTTTCAAACCGGGGGATTAAAAGAATTCTGGAGAGGACGGTTGGCGAAAACCGTGCCTCTTGGTCGGATAAGCTAGATGACGCACTCTGGGCCTTCCGTACAGCTTACAAAACACCCATCGGGTGCACTCCATACAAGCTTGTATACGGGAAGGCGTGTCATCTACCTGTTGAGTTAGAGCACAAGGCATACTGGGCCTTGAAGCATGCCAACTTTGATATTCAGACTGCTGGTGATCACCGGAAAGTTCAAATGAATGAATTAAATGAACTCCGTGATCAAGCTTACGAGAACTCTTTGATCTATAAAGAAAAGACAAAGAAGATTCATGACTCTAAAATCAAGAACCGCGTTTTCAACGTTGGTGATCGAGTCCTTCTTTTCAATTCTAGATTGAAGATTTTCTCGGGAAAGCTTGACTCCCGTTGGTCTGGTCCATTTACTATCACTAAGGTTTATCCTTATGGTACCATTGAGTTATCTCAACCTGATGGTCCTGACTTTAAAGTAAATGGTCATCGGTTGAAGCATTACTTTGGAGAGGACATTCCTCCTGTGATTGTCCCGGATCTTCAAACTTTCCCCATGAACCAATGAATGCGGGGATCGAGTCAAGCTAGCGACTCGGGTATCAAAAACAGTAGCATGTTACATGGGTTTTCACCCGTGTGTACCACCCTAGTGTGGGGGATTTGCCCCACATGTTGTGTATATAAGAATGTAAAAAAAAAAAAAAAAAAAAAAAAAAAAATCCTTGCTGAATAATGGCCTAAGTATTTCCCTTTTACGTTCTATGTTTCGGCATAACCGCCGGTACTTTGAATATTGAGGGCAATATTCATTTCTAAGTGTGGGGGGGAATTCTCACGAATTTTATCATGTAATTATACCATCTAATTCCCCCAATTTTGGCCAAAATTTTTTTTTTGGAGTAAGTGTTTTACACTCACTCATTTGGTTATCAGTCCGCCTTGTCTAATAAACAAAAGGACTGGCTAATCCAGGAGCAAACGGCTCTTGGTAAAGATATCTCAAATCCGTTGACGGCTTGCAATTTGCCCAAAATTGTATGGTATTCAGCTCACCATATCCTTAAAAGTGAAGAGTTGGCTAGCCCGCAAGTTTATGGCTTGTGGTAAAGGCAGTTGGAAAACCATAATTGGTAATCGACTCACCAAAGATATTTTATCTAAGAGTTGGCTAGTCCAGAAGCAAACGGCTTCTGGTAAAGACAAATCAAATCCGTTGAAAGCTGGTGGTTTGCTCAAAATCACTTGGTTATCGGTGTACCAAAGTTCTTACTTGAACTGAAACATTTGGCTACTCCAGAAGTAATGGCTTTTGGTAAAGAGATGAAATCCATTAATTTTTCTTAAAACATTGCTAGGGACTAGCAATATCTTAGTATGGGGGATTGATGAGTGTCTAAATACTCATCATTTTTGTACTGTTTAAACTGCAAAAAACATCTGAAAACACTCAGAAATACATCAAAATGATAAAAATATCACAAACAAGTGTTTTATGTGTTTTAAATGCAAAAATGTCAAAATCTGGTGAAAAACGTATCAAGTTTGCATAATTGGCAGTTTTAGGTCCCCAAGTTTGTAAAATTGTCAAAAACAGTCCCTGGTAAAACCAAATAAAGAAAAATATCATTTTAAGTCCTTAGGGATTCAAAAGTTGTCAAAATTGGTCCTTGAGATTCAAATTTACAAAATTACAACTTTAGTCCCTGAACTTTGGAAATTGGCAAAAATAGTCCTTTGAAAATGTGAAAATGTCAGAAATAGTCCTTGCACTATTGAAGGTTGTCAATTTTAGTCCTTATGGTAACTTTGGAAAAATGGCAGGAATAGTCCTTCAAGTTTTCAGAATTGCAAGGTTAGTCCTTGTCAAATTAGCTTATCCAAGCCTTGTTAAAATACATTTGACCCTGCCACTTTACACCTTTGGACCCCTGCCTTATTAGCCCTTGAACCCTTTCATTTTGACCCCTTGGTCAAACAAAGTCAAACAACAGAAAAAGGCGCCCCACTGTTCACCTTTCTCCCACACTTGCCTCTGCAACCATGTGCCTGCTCAGTCACCTCTCCCATCACTTTTCCACCACCCCCATCATCACTAGCACTCCACAATAAATGCCACCCCCTACTTTCCTGTTTTCAACCCTACAGGTTGAAATTCCCACTTCCCGCCAAAATTGGTAAAACATGAAATACACTCAAAACAATCCCATTGGTTCTCAAATGAGGTGGGATCTGCTCTAAGGACACGTGTAAGCAATTTGGAAGCATAAAAGAGGAGAAAGAAGCAGAGAAGAACCAGACTTAGTTTTTTTTAAATTTTATGTATGTCGATTTTCTTTAAATGTTTTAATTAGCTCACAAATCTGTAATATCAAGTTGTATTGTATTAATACTAAATCTTTTGATAATTATAACTCAGTATCAAAGTTTAATTCTATGTTTCCTTTACATTTCAAGTTTTTTAGCTTACTGTTGCAAATCTCCAATTCAAACTTTTGTTAACAAGCTTCAATAAGCTTATTTAAATAGTTAAACAGGTTTACTTAAGCTACTATAGCTTTTTGTAAGCTTGTATTTCAGTTTCAATCAAGTTTGGACAAAAGTCAACAAAAGTCAAACAGAGAAGGACATTTGGTTAAGCAGGGTTGGAAATGGATACAGGGTGTTGCAGAGATGAATTTGGATTGGTCTTGGATTAGATTAGTGGTATTTGGTTCTGTTTAGACCACAAAATAAGCTTGGGTCTTTGTAAGTCTATTTCTCATTTTCAATTTTTAGTCAGTTGCAATTTATGTCTATATCTTGAATTCAGTAGTCATAAGTAGTTCTAATCTTTTCATTAAGGTGTATTTAGGTTTGCTAAATATAGTTTGATCATAGTCATATGTTGGATCAGTAGTTAGATTAGTTTCAATTGCTAATCAGTCAAGAAAAGGGATGTTTGGGTTTGCTGTACAATCTGTATTATAGGTGTACTCATAAGTTGAAATTAGTTGGCTCATGTCTGCTTAGTCCATGTCTACTCATTTGAGTCTTTGAATTGCACCTGCATAACATAAAAGTCAAAATAAGCTTTTGATCATAGCTTATCCTTTATCTGTTAATTTCTAGACTGCATAATCATACAAGCTTGTTTGAAAGTTGCTTATTTAGCTTAATCTCATCTTATTATAGCTTAAAACAACTTATTCAGCTCATGGAATTAGTTACAATCTCATAAAAGTCAAACTTGTAGTTTTCTTAAAAAGTCAATTTTTCCAAATACCCATTTTTGAATAAAACTTGGAATTTCATTGTGTGTTCAATAGTGAGTTTCAGTTTAAAAGCTCTTAGGGTATTAATATTTAACTGCTCGACAAAAATACAAAAATATTAGTTTTCAATAAATTAGCTTATAGATAGCTTTTCAATTAGCTTCTTTTGGACTCCTTGACTGAAAACATGTTCTGTGCACAGGTTTCACAAGCCTTTTCACAAGCTTGTCAAAAGCCATCTAGTACTTCTATACCTGTGTAATTTAGCTTTTAGCATAGTTTATCAACCCATATTTATAGTCCAGTGCTTATTTTGTACTTTACAGCTTATTAGATAAGCCTGCTTGAGCTTTCTAGTTTTGTCCATTTTGATCAAGTATACCAATAAATCAGTGTTTTCAAGATTTTCAAAAGCTTCTCAAGAGCTTATTTGTGAAAGCCAGTCCTTGAAAATTTGGTTTTTGGATAGCTCACTTGGTCAACTTGCTTGTTCAGTTGTTAATTTTCAATTTGTAGCTTATCTCATAGCTTAAAAGTAGCCTATAAAGTACCTAGAAAACCATAGTGTACTAAGTAACAGTGTTTAGTTTTGCTTATTTATGCTTATTTTGTGCTTATTTCTTAGACATTTGCTTTTTCAGTTGATGTAATTAGCTTATATTAAGTTACTTAGCTCATTTCATTTTATCTTTAGCTTAATTCGTAGCCTTATAATCATTTTAGCTTAAGTCCTTGTGCTTATTTCCATAAAAAGGCCACTGTGCAAAATCTTAGCTTATTTCTATGCTTATAAGCTGTTTTCAGAAAAAGTGTTAGTTGAGAAAAGTGCTTATTTTCATGGTCTTGTCAAGTTTGTAAAAAGAAAAATCCAAAAATAAAAAGTTAACAAAAAGGCACTGCTGGGACTCGAACCCACGCCACTTAGCTCACCACACACACTCCTTACCGTTTGCCCTTGGGACTTGTCTCGTTTATTTTATGCACAATCAAATCTTTAAGTACCATTTGGGCAGTTTAGTTCATAAGCCATTTTTGCTTATTTTCAGCTTATTCTTTAGAGCTTTTTCAGTTTTTGTATTTTTTATAAAAGTGTATTAGTATTAAGTATTTTCTATAAAAGTTTCAGATTTTTCTCGTTATTTTTAGTATTTTTAATCAATTAATTAGTGTTTTATAGTAATTAAATCATAATAAAAAATATAAAAGTCAAAAAAATATAAATCTTTTTTCTAAAAATTTCTTTTATCATATAGTAAGTAAAAAAAATTAGTTTTACACTCGTAGGCTTTTTATTTCATAAATTTTACGTTTTTGCTTGCGCTCCAGCGTAATTTTTGCAAATAACGTACGTTTCCATTTTAAGTAACGTTTTTAGATATTTTAAGGTTACGTTTTAGTTAAGATAGTTTATTTAAGTTATTTAGTTTTATAAAAACACAAAAACATTAGTTTAAAATTAGTGATAGCGTTTATTTAATAGATTTTAACTTTTTAATTTTCTTAATTTGCATTTAAGTCGCTATAATTTGCAAATCTTTTCTTTAGATAATTTTCCATCGATATCCTTACTGATCACTATCCTTAGTGATCATTCTATCATCTGATTGTGTTTAACACCAGTCAACCTCCGTGGGACTTAACGACCCGGGAATCCACTGTATTCTCCTGATCTTAAATTGCATTGGTGTGTAATCTGTTTTGAGTTCCTTACGGCTGATCATTCACAAGTGATCAGCTTGCGTGAGAAAACTTGACGGTTTCGCACCGATCAGAAGCCGAGACACTAGTTGGGCTCCCACTCCTTTCTGGATAAAAAAACTTAGTCTATGAAAAATAAAGGCCCCACTCTTGAAATTATTAGAGTGGCTAACAGTAATAGTCTTGATGTGTGAAAGTGTACCCAGATCCTCCGTATCAAGCTCCTCACTATTCACATTTGGACGCATATTTCTTTTTTTCTTCTCCGCAACATTATGTTAGCTACCCCCGGAGCCCACGAAGCCGCGTCGATACCCGCAAAAGGAGAGATTGAAACATATTAGTTTCCATAAAAACATAATCTAATGCACAAAGAGGCGTATAGTATGAGTTCTAGAAAGAGAAAGTAAAGAGAGTTGGGAACTTAGTGAGACAAAAAAAAATGATATTGAAAGCTCCAACCATTTGCCTTGCTAGGCAAAGGGTATTTATAGTTACAAGCATAGACGCCCTCCTTCGGGCTGTGGATCAGGCATACAGTGGGTAAAGACCCGTCAGTCCTCCACGGTATTACTTAACAAACTACTTACTAACACTAAATGACTACGACTACGACCTTTCTAATGAATACATATACTTGAGGTGACCGACTCTTTAACAATAGGATTTTCTAAATCCTAACAATCTCCCCCTAAGGGAGGTCACCTCACTTTGCATTGAATACAAACAGATATTACATTTTGATTGTTCTTGGATTCTTGATTGAGTTTTTTGCTCTGTAGCTCGTAGTCTTTGATTCTTCATGTTCCGCATGTTTTGTTAATTCAAGTGGAGGTATTTAAATGATCCACGTGATTATGAGTTTTGAGCCAGTATTGAGATCATCTGCCACCATAAATCTCTGACTCGTCCTTTGTAGTGTTGCCATCATGTGACGTTGTGACTTTTGGACCGACATGCTCACATTCTGGATCATGATTTCTTCTCATCAAATTTGCGGAAGTTTTTTTGATTCATGATATTTGCACAAATATACCCTTTTAATTTTGAAACATTAATACACAGTCGATGTGCTGCAGAAAAGAATATTTAAACAAAACGACTGGTTTTCAAAGGTATCCGTCAATCCATTCCTGAACCAGGATTGACTCAAAATATGATTCGCCCCATTGTTTTTGTCCAGTTGTCACATGTTTGATCTATTGGGTAGATCTCACATGCCACCCACCAAGAGCTTGTTTGATGTTGGCTCCAGAAGGTTTTTCATCTTCATTGTGAATATGACAGCATATCACTTAGATGTTCTGGCAATACCACAAGGATAGTGCGTAGGACTCTTAAGATGTATTCTCACTTTCCACATTGTGTGAAACAGTGAGTCTTCATTGATTATGTCATAGTGAGATTTATTGATGATCTCATGGCTCTAGACTCAATGGTGCACATTTGGTTCCTATGCCAGAGACTAGGGAGAGGGTCTCCTTCTTCAATATTAACAATCTCTAAGAGAAGGTCAATAGATTATGTAGGTTCCCCGTGAGAATGAAACAAGCCCTTTTAAGAGGAACTTGAGTAGCTTGGGAATTTGTAGTGCAGTGCGTCACTGGGTCCATGACGTCTTGTCCTCAATACCGGTGTTACCTTGGTAACCACCAGTAGCATATGAATTGAACCCAGTTTCTGCCCTAAGGTTGAAATAATGGAGGGCTATTTCTTTTCACCCTTTTCTCATTCATTTCTTTTTCATTCTTCAACCCCTTCAGTGCTTACCGAGAGTTCATAACTAGAACCTTGTTGGGTTTATTCCAGTTCTAGCTCTATCTCAGTCCGCACTCTTCCCATTTCTCACTTTTCTCCTTTTTTCATCATACCCAAGGACTTCTACACTATCTAGTGGATTGTCCCTGGGTAGATCCCTCCGGCTCTGGCGGGATCGTGGGAACGAATACCTAACCTAACCATCATTATATCTCCATGCATAAAGTAAATTTGGTCGGTCTTTTGGTATTGTTCTTCTGCCATTGAAACCAATTGAAAACCATTTGAAAATTAATCCAGGTACATGTCATATAAAATCAAAACGTTTTGTACCTTAATTGTTTTTGATATTTTAGAAAGAGCTCCCCCTCAACATGTGCATCAAATATTTGAAATTGTTTTGGCACATGGAAGCAAGAGAACTTTGAAATCTTAGATTAATAATGAGAAATTCAATCTTTGATTAACGATGTTTTTCTAAAGATATAATCATCACTTCCCTTATCAAATCAAGTATTTTAAGGACTTTGTACCAAATATTTTGGGAAGGATGAGGTTTTCATTATCGCTCCCCCTCAATATGTGTATTGAGATTCGAAAGTGTTTTGCACATATTAGAGAGAACCTGCACTTAGAGACAAAGCAATCATGTTTCAATCCTTTTTGGTTTGAGATAGGTGCTCCCCCTTAACATGTGCATGAAACATTTGAAATCGTTTGGCACATGTAGGGAGGAGTGCTTGTTATTATATTTAGAAAACCACATATTGAGTTCTCAGTTTATATCCAATTTAAATCACAAATTCTCCCCCGATCACAATTTTCAAATCCTTTGAGATTTGTGATCTCTATTGATTTAAATTGTTTTTGAAAGATGTTAATACAAATATCGTCATTAAACGTTATTTATATTTTTGATCTTTGCCTAAGTTTTGTTAACGACAAAAGTAAATTTAATTTATAAAAGCTTAAAGCTTGTCAAGTTTATTAGATATTAAAACAAGCTTTCTCAAACAATATATTCATCATTCAAGCATTTACATTTATGATTAGTAACATCTTGATATGACTCTAATCATTATGTATGATAGTAGTTTGTAGAATGTGTTAGGTTCTTAAAACCAAACACTACTTAAGTATTTGCATATTTCTATTAATAGTAATACAACATTTTAACATCATGTATTACATCATTGGAAGATTCCATTAGATATTTTGTGAAGATTTGTACTCTTCATATCTTACACAATCTTACTTAGATAGAGTTGACATTAGGCAAGATTTGATATCTTGACTGTCAGACTGGCGGTACCAATTGGGTACACGGGCGGAACCCTTTTTAGGGGTCCGCGGTCCGTGGACGCTCCTGTCCAAATTGGCTATAAATAGCAATGCCAAGCCAAGTAGTTTCTCATCCCTTTCTAACATACTCTCATACATATCTTCTCTCTAACCTTTCTAACTCAGTTTCATATCATATTAGTGATCTCTTTTGTAGCAAAGAAGATCAAGTCATATTCAAGCTTCAACGAGAAGTTGGAAGTCTTGTTTGTTTAGTGTTGTATGATCTAGTGTTGATCCATACTTCATTGTTGTATCAAACCATCATAATCTTGTGAGTGTGAGTGGTTAGTATTTTAGTCCTCAAAATACATTGTGTGTGGGAGTAGTTGTACCCTTGGAAAGAACTCGACATCTAGCTTAGTGTCGGAAATAGTGTAAGCGAAGTGTAAAGGTTTTCTCCGCCGGTGAAAGGAGCTTGTTGACTAGTGAAGTTAAACTCTCGAGTGTGAGACTCGGGGAGTGGAGTAGGGCAAGGAAAAAGAGTCCTTGTAGGCCGAACCACTATAAACAACTTGTTGTGGTTTGATCATTTCTTTCCTTACTTATCTATTACATATTGCTTGCATATTTCATTATCATACTTAAGATCAATATCAATTGATCTTTCAATAAGTTTCAAAACAAAGTTTTTAATCGGTAAACTATTCAACCCCCCTTCTAGTTTTCTACAAAAGATTTTGAGGAGAATTGTGACTTGCTTTTAAAATAGTTAACTGATAAGGATCAAATTATGAGACTTTAAACTCCAATGATTACACATGCTTAAGTATCTTATGAAAACACAACATTAGCCAAGGTCTGGATCCAATTGTACAAAAACATTGTCCTTTTTGATTATCCGATTGTACAAGATTAGACCTTGCTCGATTACGTGCCAATTGTTTGAAAAATAACTTTTTGATTAGATTGAAATCATTCTCCCCCTCAATCAATGACATAAGTTGTTGATTGAGAGTCAGATATTTTGACAACTGATAAGTCCATATGATTTCCAAAAATATGGTCCGAGTTATTTTCAAAGCAATTTTGTTTTCATTAGATGAAAAATATTTTTTAGAAGAATATTTAGAAGGAAAAATATTTGAGAAGGAAACATTTTTCTTTTTGGCGACAAACATTTGTATTTAGAATCCGAGCATGAGGTTTCAAAAATTAGTTTAAGCATGGCTCTGTTCTTTCTTTTAAGGGGAATGCTGAGTTTATAAAAAGGAAGATTTATAAGAAGATACATTGTCCTTTTTGATTATCCGATTGTACAAGATTAGACCTTGCTCGATTACGTGCCAATTGTTTGAAAAATAACTTTTTGATTAGATTGAAATCATTCTCCCCCTCAATCAATGACATAAGTTGTTGATTGAGAGTCAGATATTTTGACAACTGATAAGTCCATATGATTTCCAAAAATATGGTCCGAGTTATTTTCAAAGCAATTTTGTTTTCATTAGATGAAAAATATTTTTTAGAAGAATATTTAGAAGGAAAAATATTTGAGAAGGAAACATTTTTCTTTTTGGCGACAAACATTTGTATTTAGAATCCGAGCATGAGGTTTCAAAAATTAGTTTAAGCATGGCTCTGTTCTTTCTTTTAAAGCTGGTTACTGCCTGAAATGACAATAAACTATCATTTTTCTCCATCCTTTTATTTTTTTTTTTTTTTTTTTTTTTTTTTTTTTTTTTGTAAAAGGTTTATGTACATTCGAACTTCATCTAAAGACCCGTGCCATTCTTTGAGTGACAAATCAAAGTCCGTAGATGTTATCAAAGAACAGAAATAGATGGGAAAAATAATATTTTTGGGCTTTTTCAAAGATTTTCTGATTTTTATGGATTTTTGAAATTTTATATTTTTCTATTTTTTTTGTGGGTTTTATAATTTTGTATTTTGCTTTTTTTGAATAAATATGTTCAAGAGTTAGATGAAGAAAAGCCTTTACTACTCGTCTTCCTCTTGAAGACGTTTGAGTGTTTTCGGTTGTAGACTCTTAAGTCCAAGTCGTGGAAGAATAAACTCAAAACGTTCTCTAGGAAGAGCTTTAGTGAAGATGTCTGCCAGCTGATATCCAGTTCTCACAAAATATAGTTCCACCACACCTTTCTCCACTTGCTCCTTGATGAAGCGATGTCGAATGTCGATATACTTTGCTCTTGAATGTTGAATGTTGTTGCATAAGAGAGCAATGGCACTTTTGTTATCACAATACAGAGGGATTTTGTTGAATTCAAATCCATAGTCAGATAATTGGGATTTCATCCATAGGATTTGAGCACAACAAGATGATATGGCTATATATTCTGCCTCTGTAGAGGATATAGACGTACTCATTTGTTTCTTCGAGGACCAACTTACAAGCTTTTCTCCTAAGAATTGAGCACCACCAGACGTGCTTCGATGTGTATCTTGACACCATGCATGGTCTGCATCTGCATATGCTGTTAGTGACATATTGGTGTCCTTCAGATACCAAAGTCCCATATTAATGGTTCCTTGGAGATACCGAAAGACCCGTTTAACCGCTTAAAGGTGCTTTTTGGTAGGCTTAGCCTGATATCTAGCACACATGCATACAACGAGTAGAATATCATGTCTACTGGCTGTGAGGTACATCAGGGATCCAATCATACTTCGATATTTCGTTTGATCAACCATGATCCCTGAGTGGTCCTCATCCAGTTTTGTGCGCTCCACCATGGGAGTGTCAACAGGGTCACAAGTATCAAACCCAAATTTCTTTAAAATTTCATTAGCGTATTTAGATTGATTAATAAAAATGCCTCTGGGACTTTGTGAAATTTGTAATCCTAAGAAAAATGACATTTGTCTCATCATGGACATTTGAAATTTGGAGCCCATTTCCTTTGAAAAACGGTCACATTCATTAGGGTCGATCGAGGCACAAATAATATCATCAACATAGATTTGAACATGAATTAAATGTTTGCCTAACTTTCTGGTGAACAATGTGGGATCAACTGCTCCTTTGCTGAATCCGTTGATTAAGAGAAACTTTGACAGTGTGTCATACCATGCCCTTGGAGCCTGTTTCAAGCCATAAAGAGCCTTCTTCAAGCGATAGACATGAGTAGGACGTTCTGGATCCACAAAACCTTCAGGCTGACTGACATAAACGATTTCTTTCAGATCTCCATTAAGAAAGGCAGTCTTCACATCCATTTGATAAACCACCATGTTCTTGCTAGCAGCATTAGCCAAGAAGAATCTGATTGCCTCGATACGTGCAACTGGAGCAAATGATTCCTCAAAGTCAATACCCTCCTCTTATCGATATCCTTTTGCAACAAGTCTTGCCTTGTTTTTCAACACATCACCATGCTTATCAACTTTTACTTTGAAGATCCATTTGAGAGAAATGATCATAGCACAGTCAGGAGCAGGTATCAATTCCCAAATATCAAGTCGATCGAATTCATGAATTTCTTCTTTCATTGCATTGAACCAACTGTCCTCAGACATTGCGGACGAGAAGGATTCCCAATAATATTGTCTAATGGATGATCATGTGTCCATTTTCTGAAATGCTCATGTGGTTGTGGTTGAGGAACTGATGTAGCAGAGTTGGGGTCCCCTGATAAAGATGGTTCAGATGATGGATCAGGGGCAAAAATGTTCTCAAACGGTGCATCTTCTGGAATGGCAAAGGGGTTATCTCCATCATAGTTGCCAGAAACATTTCCATGATGTACACTCGAGGATTGAGGATTTGATGATGACGATGAGTGATCTACAGAAGGCGCTTCTTGACTCAGTGACACAGAAACTGAAGGATTATCTATGTTGACTGGATTAGGAGCCGCCACTGTTGATGGAGTAGACTGATCATTAGCAATAGGTTCATAGTATTCATCAAACATCGGATCAAACAATTTCTTCAAATCGTCTTCAGAAGGAGGTACATATGGAACTGCAGGTGAGGGATTTTGTACAAGAGAAGAACTAATGGGACTACTTAATGAACGTTGAGATGCGGGTCCAGAACTTGATTGTCCTAGAGACATTTGCCCAGATAGCTCATCGAACATGACGTGAATAGTTTCCATGATATCTTGGGTTCTTTTGTTGTAGATTCGGTAACCCTTCCGGTTTGGTGCATAACCCACAAAAACTCCAATGTCCGCCTTAGCTCTTAATATACCTAAATCTTGACCATCATGCGTTGGATAGCATAAAGCACCGAACACACGAAGGAAAGAGAGATCAGGTTTTCGATTATGGACAAGTTCGTATGGATTTTTTCCATGAGTGGTGTGGATAAGGGAACGGTTTTGGGTATAGCAAGCAGTGGCAATGGCTTCAGCCCAGAGAAACATTGGAACCTTTGAGTAAATTAGCATAGTTCTTGCAGCTTCCACAAGAGTCCGATTTCGTCTTTCAACTACACCGTTCTGTTGAGGAGTACGTGGAACACTTCTTTGATGGCTGATTCCAATGCTTTCATAAAACTGACTTAGTTCTTTGTTAACAAACTCAGTTCCATTGTCCGTTCGAATAATTCTAACAGTCTTGTTAAGTCGAACCTGCAGCTGTTTGATAAGTTTGATGATGACATCTGGAGTTTCATCCTTTGTCTTCAAAAACTTAACCCAAGTAAATTGAGAGTAGTCATCAACAACGACTAATACATATTTCTTCCCATTTATCGTTTTCACTCTCATGGGTCCGCATAAGTCCATATGAAGAGTATGAAGAACTTCCATAACTGAGTTTGCAGGTTTGGGTTTATGGGCATATTTCTTGCATTTTCCTAATTGGCATGCTGAACAAAGATGATATTTTTCATATTTTAATCTAGGTAAGCCTCTTATGAGGTCCTTTCTAGAAAGATCATTAATGGTACCGAAGTACAAGTGATTGAGACGACGATGCCATAACCAAGACTTTGTTTTCGAAGCCTTTGATTACAAGCAGATTGGAGAAGACTTCATCATGTCTTCGATAGAGATGGTGTACAAATTGGTTCCACGAGTTCCTTTCAAAAGTTCAACACCATCTAGTTCTCTAACAAAGCATGTATGTTTTCTAAAGGCCACCTCTAGATCAGAATCATAGAATTTCCCAACAGAAAAAAAATTATGACGCAGACCTTCAACATAATAAACCCTGGAAATTACACTGTCACCAATGACATAATCTCCATATCCCATTATTGCACCAAAATGGTCGTTCCCGAATCTTACAGTCCCGATGAATTTACTCATGAAGTTCATGTGCCTCGAGCGATCTCCAGTCATATGATTGGATCAGCCTGAGTCCAGGTACCACAAAAGGATTTGAACGACCTGCAGTTGAACACAGACAAAAATGGATGACTGGACAATTGGGATCCCCATGCGAGAATGGGTTCGACTTGGTTAGTAAATGAGATTGGAACACCCACATCAAAAGCAGAAACAATGATATCATTAGAGGTAGATGCAGGACTAAAAGTGACAGTAGATCTATTCAAAGTGTGTTCACTTCTTAAAGGTGTCACTCTACCAGTGGGCATCCATTTCCTAATGGGTATTGATCTAGATAATTTAGGGTAAAACTGATTAAGATTGAAATACGGCCAATAGGTATCCATTGATAACCTACATTACTAAATTTTCTTCCTGTTGGTTTCCAATGTTTTCTAGTCTTCTTCTACCTTGGTTTTCTGACCTTCTTATCCTGTTTTCTAGTGTTAACATTTTTTACCGGATATTTAATAGCATTACTCAACTCATTCACAACACATTCATGATTAATACCAGAAATCAAGCAATTCATTACATGTTTGGCAAATAGTATCAGAATTCAAATTAATTACAGTACGCTTATAGCTAATACTAGAATCAACACGATTCGTCTTATTCAACACAAACTTATTGTTCCTAGGGTGGTCTTCTACTTTCTTCCATTGATCACTCTTAGCTTACGAGGTCCTATCTTGCTTTGTATTGCCTAGAGGCTTTGACCCGCTTGCCTTAACATCACTGATTACTCCTGTAGAGGGAATGATGGGAACATTAGTTGGTTTTGCTTCTTTTTGTGTTCCTGATCTAGAAGTTCTGGGATCTGAAATACTAGCAGGCACATCAAAGTTCACGTACTTTACTTTTGGCATAGAACAAGGCATATCAAGAGTCGCATGCTTAATACTAGACATAGAGCATGGCATAATGACTTTATTTTTAGTACAAAAGGATTTAGGGCATGTTGCTCTTAAACATTCTAAAAGCTCTTGAGATCGTTTGGCATATAAGCATGCATACCTAACTTCTCTATCAAGTGGTTTATTTATGCTATCCTCTTCGACAATCTCACGGAGACATTCTAGACGATCCTTAAGATACGAAAAATATTCTTGACACGCAAGTTCGATATTTCTAAGATGAGGGGGAATATACTTTATAGTCACAACATACTTAGAATTCACAGATGCCTTCGATACTAGATTCTCATCATCGACAATTGGCATTTTCCCTTTTATCTGACTCTTCAGATTCTCAATTTCCTTTTGTAAAGAAGTTATTTTTTCATTGTTCTTGTCACGAGTGACTTTCATTGAATCATGTAACTCTTTGAAATGTTGTTTAACCATCTCATTTTCTTCTAGAAAACTCTCATTTTCTTGTTGTAAAACATTAATGATGTTTTGAAGATGAAATTTTTGAGAATTCTGAGAATCTAACGGAGGAGGCATTTGGGAACCATTCACATTATTTTTTTCACCCTTCAATTGTGAAATTTGGGTTTTCAATCTTCTGGTTGTGTTACAATGAGCTCGAATCTGTTCGTCACGTTTGCTTATTTCAAAAACTGCATCAAACTCAGGAGCATCCGAGGATGTCTTGACATTATTTTCTTTGAAATGTTGATATTTTAATTGCAAAGCAAAATGTTCAACTTCCAGCTTAGAAAAATGTTTTACCAAGTTATCATGATCATCCTGTTCTATTTTCTCATTCAGTTTTGAATTTGTGTTTTCAAGCTCAACGACACGATCATGGGAGACTTTCAAAGCAACAGATAATTCAAGAAATTGAGAAGCAGTAATAGAATGATTTGTAACAGTATAAAACACATCTTGAGCAACACAACTAGAAATCAAGTTCTCATTTAAGATATGCAGATTCTTCCTTTCAATTTCATTACATTTGAGCTCACGTTCATAATCATTGAACTCAATTTCTATTTCATTGAACACTTTTTCATTTCTTTAATTTCAGTATCAATGCCCTTTTGAAGACTCTCAAATTGTTCTTTTAGTAGTTTAAAGAAAGGCATGACCTCAGTTAAATAACACTCTTTGGTTTGCTCAAAACCCCTTTCCCCTTCAGTAATCCCTGTGGGTGTAATTCTCTTCTTACATGTTTTCTCAAAGTCAACAAACAATTGATAGACTACGTATAAACTGATTAAGGTCTTGCTTTGAGTAGAAAGAGTTCTGGCACTAAACGCATAGGTGTCTTGGGGGGATACACAGTGGCTGGAGGCATTCTCCTACAGGGAGGATTCTTCTCAATCAAGTTATCAAATTTTTGTTTATCCAAATCTTTCTTCCAGAATACTTGCTCAGGGGTTAATTGAGTTTAAGGTTTAAACTTATTCAAGGCAATCCAGTTTTCTTTAGTGTAATCATGAGGTTTAAACGTTATATTATGCTTTGTACACTTAGGATCATTTAAATTCTTTGCCATTTTCTCCCTAGAGGCATCTTCTAATTTTCTATCCTCATCAGTGCTTCCTATACATGATGGTGTTTGCCTAGGCTTAAGAATCTCATTACCATTATAGACTACCTTTTGTGCAGCTCTAGCAACTTTTCAATACTCGGGATTGGGTACCTCTACAAGGGGAATACTATGCTTATCGCTTAAGACTCTATGCTTAGTGATCATGTGAGCAGTCTGAATGGTGTTCCCTTGTATATATAGTTTGTTCTCAAGTTTGTTTTTCAAAGTTTTTAGGTTGGAAAAGTCATTTAAAAGTTTTGATTCCTTAGCAGTAAAGTCCTGTTTAAGCACCTTTACATTTTCTTGAAGTTCTTGCTTTTGTTTAACAGTTTTATTGAGCTTTTCTTGCAAGGAGTTTAACTCTTGTTTTAACATTTCTTCCCTAAAGTTACTTTTTCTGATAATTGTATGAATTTGGAAATCCATCTCCTGCTCACGGTTAGTCAATTCAAACTTAGCACGTTGTTCATATATAGCAACTTATTTCTTATAGGCATTCAGTTCAGAGGTTATAAAATCATCAGGGGCACATGCAGTGTATTCATCAAAAATATAGTCATCATTGACTGCAGAAGATGCATCACTTGGTACAATTTCACTTTCATTTTGTTTCACATATTGATCATATGGGACAATATTGCTATTACCCATATTTTCAATATCTGATTCAATAATTTCAGTTGATTGTACCTTGTCGCGTATCTTTTGCACATCAACATCATCGTATAGTTTCAATACCTCTGATATGATTGATTCCTTGGATGGACTGGCCTGTTGTGGTAAAGGAGCCTTTGGAGAGACCATTGGTGAGATGCTAGCAATGAAGATGGTCTGAGCAGTAGGTTCATCATCGACATCAGAGTCAAATGCATCACAGTTTGCGACTTGAAATGCATTTGGATTGTTGTGTCCCATACCCTGCACTGGCTGTTCATCCACATCTGCATCGTAAGTTTTGGCGTTTCCCTCAGCAAGAAATAGCAATTCTTCCTCATCCAATACCACTCCATTATCTTGAGCTTGTACCAGCAGCATTTTGTCCCTAAAGTACTCTGCATTTTGTGGATGTTTTGGAGAGGTGCAGTTCCTTGCAATGTGTCCTTCTCTACCACAGTTGTAACACTTGATTGGCTTCCCTTGACCCTGAGCCATGTTCCTTCCACGATTCTGATTACCCGCATATCCTCCACCTACACCAGCATTTCCATAACCAGCTCCTGCCATTCCTTGTTCATTCTGTAGTCCTTGCACATTTTGCACCACTAGCTTTCCTTCTTTGACTGTAGCATGATTGTGGAGATTGGAGGCTGTTCTGAGATGATTGTTGGTGTGTGGAGTGAAGTTCAAGTTTTGCTTAACCATTAGAGCCAATTGATTAACAAGATGTTCCATGAATGTTTCTGCATCTGGAGGCTTATACCCTGGATCTGTGATGCTTTGGTGGTTATTCCTACATTAGGGTAGAATGCAGTTGAATCATTTGATGAGCTTACATCTCCAGAATTGGTCTTGAACTTTTCCAATATCATTCGTTCAAACACAGCATGTTTCTTATTTTGAAGCAAGTAAGCATACAATTGCTCGTAATTTGTGTTCCTCAATCCTTTGTTTAACTTGACTGCAGTGACAAATTTGTGCCATTCGGGATTCATGTTGTTCATAAACTTTGAATTGAGCTGGATATTTGGCATAGTCATTTTGATATTCCTCATGTTATTCACAAGCTTATGGAATCTCACGTAGTATTCTGTACTGTTTCCCCTCGATTCATCTTAAAGTTCTCAAAGTCATCATACAGTTGAGATTCCCTGTCTTCTTTAGTCAATTTAGAACCAGAGAGAAGCATCTTAACATTGTCCCATACTACCTTCGCTTCAGTGTTGTGATTGATCAACTTATTTGTGCCTAAGAGTCATAATCGGTTCTATCCAGCATGGGAGGACGAGTATCAGATCCTGCAGCTTGAACGTCATCCGCAACAGAAGAAGTGATTGTAGACATGATTATAGATTCTACGGGATTTTACTATTCTTTGATTAAACCGGGAAATAGATTCTTTCACGGGATTTTACTAAATCAAAAGAGAAACCATAAAACGTAACACGAAGAAATGACAAGTCTCAATAGACAAGTTGTACACTTGACAAGTCGCACCCAAGACAACTCGTGTCACAATTCTCAATTTCCGGTCATTTTGCAAACTTTTAAAAAATTTACTATTCATCTCGGGAATTACTATTCATCGGTTACTATTCATCGTTTTTGAAGTCGAGTTGACGTTTTGAGAGGTTATTTCAAAATTTTACTATTCACAAAACACTATTCATTCCCGGAGAAAATTTTATATTCATGATTTTTATTCATCATTTTTCATAAACTAGGTTTACGAGTGTCAAATTCGCGTAACCGTAAGGGTTTAGCTGCGTATTCATGAAACATCATTGAGAACATTTAATATAGACTAGAGTTAGTCTACATATCATCAGTAATATCATTTTCATAATAGTTCATGAATGGGTTTGCTTATTTCATTAACGTATATTTTTCTATTAAATAAACGCTATCGCACGATCATTTATTTTGAATAATTGATCCGACACTTCTAACAATTGTCCTAATATATTTTTATACTCATTTAAATACTATAAAAATTATATTATTAGTTTACCCGATGTTTTAAATTTATTTTGTATATATATATATATATATATATATATATATATATATATATATATATATATATATATATATATATATATATATATATATATATATATATTTACGACGGTTTTCGTAAATTCAACTCGATAATTATTTATTCACTCAATTCTTGCGAGAAATGTATTTTTATAATTTTAATGACTTCGATATATTTTATTTTGTTCCGTTAAAATTGATTTCTAGCTAACGCTACACTAAATATCTAATTATATTTACAAACTACACAATATACTTAACATTAAAATACATTTACTCATCAAAACTCATCAAACCCTCCCCAAAATATCCCCTAGCCGACCTCCCCCCCCCCCCCCCCCCCCATGATTCACCATTTTCTTGCAAAAATCTTTCAAGTAAAGTGTACACCTACACATTTCTTAACAGATATTTGTAATATACACTTATTATACTAATCTTAAAAACATACATACTCATTTTCCAAAGGTGAAAAACCAAATCAAACTCTCTCTTCTCTTTGTGGTGGGTCGGCCAAGGCAAGAAAAACAAGAAGAAAACATAGAATTTTCAAGATCAAGTGACAATCTAAACCCTAGTATACTTCTATATAAGATTTTGAAATAAAAAATCAAGAAGTAATTAGTACCTAGTTACCTTAACCTCATCATAATACAAGTAAGCTTTTCATAATCTTTATAACTCTTTCACAATCCTACTTGAGCTATTTTTATTGTTCTAGTAAGAAATCATGCAAGTATCATATGTATTTATACCAATTTTATTTGTTTTTAGTACTTAT
Organism: Chrysanthemum seticuspe; assembly: GCA_019973895.1. Taxonomy (NCBI): domain Eukaryota; kingdom Viridiplantae; phylum Streptophyta; class Magnoliopsida; order Asterales; family Asteraceae; genus Chrysanthemum; species Chrysanthemum seticuspe. The sequence continues at coordinate 320,649,106 of BPTQ01000004.1, read as the reverse complement.
TATGAGTTTTAATCATCCTATAATTAATCCCTTGAAACATATAATTGTTGATGAAGTTTAAGAACCCATGACACCCTAAGAAGGTGTATGGTAGGATTAGAATAGATTTGGTGTTGATTTGAAGTGATTGAAACAAGATATACGCAAGAAAAACCAAGTTAGACATTATATAAATAGTTGCTGTCCATTTTTATAAAATCTGGAAATTTCAACAGGTCATGGACAATTTTGGGTTATATTTTCAGAAAATATGCTTTAAAACAAAACCGTGGTCGCTTGAACGGGTTAAAACGGGTTTATAACGAAGAAGTTACGTTATTTTCAAGTTTAACGACGAAAACTAATTTATCTAAATGAGTCGATTTATCAAAAATATATTAGTATACTTTAACACGAAACTAAGGATATATAAAACGTAGAAAACGGACTTATAACGAATAAGTTACACGCGTTTAAATATAGCTATTGTAAACTATTTTACACAAGTAATAACATTTATATATTTTTTTTACTAGACCAAAATGGTTGTCGCAAGTGACCATGTTTGGAGTCATTTTTCATATCGATAGGATACTTTTGAGAAAACGATGTCTACAAGTAAAAGTGAGTTCACCTAGCCTATTTTCCAAAAATGTTCAACCGTTTGTCAAGCAAAGCTATAATGAATAATTTACGATCACTCAAAATTAGTCATTTTCATGAATTGTCCAAGTGTATTATTTTACGACGAAAAACTATAATTTCATAATAAATCACTAAATGACTATCGTAGGATATCATTTCAACGTAAGTACTTGTAAAGTAAATTAAAACTTGAAAAGGCGTTATAAACTTATTTTTCGACGATAAACTTTATTTTCAAAATGCACAAGTGGTATGGATAATATATGAGTTGCATGCATAACATTATATCATGGCTTATATTAGATCATATCATTCATATAGGGTTGCGGATAGAGATTGCACCTTATTTCTGTGTATTCACTTTGTCATCATAATTATTGCATCAGGTGAGTAATCACAATCCCCTTTTTTACCGTTTTTACTATATTTTGGGGCGAAATGCATGAACCATACTTGAACTAACTTGATCACTACTTTTATGAACTCTTTTGACTTAAACATTTGAACTTGAATCAAATCCTTGAACTTAATTACGAACTTATGACTTGTTTGAATTTATTAAACCGTACATATTACGACCTAAAAGTCTCGCCGTTTTGGTGGAGCGTTCTTGACCTAAAGTCTCGCCTTATGGGTGGAGCGTGCAAAGTCTCGGCGTATCGGTGGAGCGTTCTAAGTATCGCCTTATTGGTGGAGCGTGCAAAGTCTCCCTATGTGAACGGAGCGTTCTTAACTGTATATAATAGTTGTATGATGTACCGTTCGTACATTCGCATTGTTAGTCTCCTATTAGTAAGCAGTATGGATAGCGCTATTAGAGGTCGGCCAACCTCTCGTTCACTATGTTACGGGACGCATATTATTTATTCTAGGGGCTTTGCATGGCATACATTATTATATACGTGGTGCTATACTGTGAATTATTATGACAAACTAGACATACTACTTTTGGCAGTGGGTTGTGAACACACAGGTTGCAAGTTTTGTATGGGCGAAACTTGGAACTGAGTGGATTTACAATGCCTTTGCTTTGTAGACTATTCTCAATGACCGAAACCTTTGACTCTCTCTCTTAAACGTTTTCATATTATACGAAACGTGTGTACTCACCAACTAAACTATTTTCATAGTTGACCCGTTTTTCTCTCATGCATTTCAGGTGATCGTTAGTAAGCTTTTCTTCAAGGTCTTTGCATAATGAAGTTTTCACATGTCACTACTAATCATTATGTATTAGAACGAAATCTTTTGGGAACTAAACTTTGTATTTTAATTGTCGATGTAGGCTAAACTAGTATTGTAATAGTGTATCTTTTCCTTTAATCTTAAACGTTGGTATGTTCTATTATCTTTTGCTTGTGTTCCTTTCCAGTTACACCTCGTGTTTCCGCTTTCGGCGGGGTGTGACAACTCGCACCCAAGACAACTTGCACCCTAGACAACTCGCACCCAAGACAAGTCGTAGTATAAGACAAGTCGCAGTACAAGACAACTCGCACCCTGATTACCAACTCGCTTGTTAGACAAATCGCATAAAACATAACTTGCATAGACTGACAACTCGCATAGTACACAAGTACACCCACTACTTCCACTACTTTGTCCTTTCTTGTCGTTTTGTCTCAATAGACAACTCGCATATAATATGTGACAAGTCGCTTCAATAAGCATACTTAGAAGAGAAAATGGCATCAAACATGGGACAACTCGCATCAAAGAAATTCTTACCGTGACTCAACTCGCATCCAAAAAACATTCAAAAACACCACTTTTCAATTCAAAAATAACTCAACCACGATGATTTAAACCTTCCAAACCAAAACCTAAACACTTATAATGATTCTAAACACAAAAGTATTATCAAAATCCAAACTTTAACACAAGAAATTATTCAAATGATGCTAACTACTCTAAACTCATTCAAACCCAAAAACCTTATGAAAACCACTAGAAATCCAAGAACATGATAGATGAATGATCAAACCATGGCTCTTGATACAATTTGAAACATATTAGTTTTCATAAACACATAATCTAATGCACAAAGTAGGCGTATAGTATGAGTTCTAGAGAGAGAAAGTAAAGAGAGTTGGGAACTTAGTGAGACAAAGAAAAATGATATTGAAAGCTCCAACCCTTTGCCTTGCTAGGCAAAGGATATTTATAGTTACAAGCTTAGACGCCCTCCTTCGGGCTGTGAATCAGGTATACAGTGGGTAAAGACCCGTCCGTCCTCCACGGTGTTACTTAACAAACTACTTACTAACACTAAATGACTACGACTACGAGCTTTCTAATGAATACATATACTTGAGGTGACCGACTCTTTAACAATAGGATTTTCTAAATCCTAACATGCATCCTTACCCTGAATTCAATTGAATAATAACAAGTCTACATGGCGAAGTTCTTTACCATCTCTCGATAGAAACCCCATTAGAGCCTCCTTTCTCACCATGATCCCAACCTTGCAATATATGTCAACGAGAATATCCCGTACCAGGTTATGCCTGAACTTTACACCACTTCACTGGAACAGTGAACCGCATGGTCTCCCCATTGGTAAAGACGGTGCATATTATTATTATTATTATTATTATTATTATTATTATTATTATTATTATTATTATTATTATTATTTTTTATTAAACAAACACTTTTATTAAAAACTCATAGGATTTACAAAAAATTGGTGGGAAGCCGAGAAACTAACTGGGCCCCCACACCTCTAGCAATAGCAAAACCAATTCTATTAAAAATATGAACAGCAGCACGCGCTCGAATGTCTTGAGTCATAGAGAATCGTCGAATACGCTTTAGCAAGGTTACTGTCTCCTTCTCAAGTTCGCCAAAAGAAGAAAAGGAAAAGGGGAGAAACCCATATCCAATGTCCGCACATTTATTATTATTATTATTATTATTATTATTATTATTATTATTATTATTATTATTATTATTATTATTATTATTATTATTATTATTATTATTATTATTATTATTATTATTATTATTATTATTATTATTTTATTTAGTTATTTTTTTAATTATAACATCACTTCATTAGAAAATCAAAGGAAATTACAAGAAATTAGTGGGGAGCCGAGAGACTAACTGGGCCCCCACACCTCTAGCTATAGTAAAACCAATCCTATTAAAAATATGAACTGCAGCACGTGCCCCAATTTCTTGAGTCATAGAAAATCGTCGAATACGCTTTAGTAGGGTTACTGCATCATTCTCAAGTTCTCCAAACGAAGAGAATGAGAAGGGAAGGAACCCATAGCCAATTTCCACACATTTAGCATCGTACTTGGCGCGTTTACGTTGTGCGGCATCAATAACCGCATGCCCTGGCATAAAATCAATCATCCCAGATTGTGTCAAGGGCGACGACCCCGTAAGATCAACACATACATAGCATACATGCACAAGCTTAAACTAGCAAACGCAAATAAACACGAAACCAATTTGTTTATGTATGCAAAGCATATAAAGTCCAAACACAAAACATAAATGTTTTATACGTAAACATATAATCAAAACACAAAGCATATGTTTTATACGTAAACATATAATCCAAACAAAAGACTATGTTTTATTATCTAAAAAAAACATATATGTTTTATACGTAAACATATATGTATCTTTCCAAAACCCATTCAAGAATGTAAATTTGGCCTATGATTTATTTTAAAATTTACTAGTTTGACTTGACCATTCCTTAATTATTTATTGTATCATGATTTTTGGCCAATAATACACCAAATAAAATAAACAACACCAACTTAAATAAGTATATCAACCTAAATAAGTAGATCATGTACAAAAAAGCTAATAGCATAAGTGGATTCAAGCATAAAATTAAGATAATGGTTGTACATTAAATAACATAAGAATGATATAATATCTTGTAGGGATGAATATATGAACGCTAGGTATGTGTGATTAGGAGCTCATAAGTTATCCATATTTTAAGGAAACTACATATTTGTCTGATAAAGTATTTAGAAAACTATAATAAAGTGGCATACCACTCCAATATGTTGACTTGGACAAGAACCACCAGTAGTTTCCTCTAGGCCTGACCTGGCTAAACTATCGATTTCCATAAACATGTTATTGACATAAATGTACGAGATCGAAATAAACCGAATCGATATTAATTTTATATCACGTATGTTAGGTCACCATAATGTAACACAAGCATCAATATGTAAGAAATATAGATGGAGAGAGTTCGGATGAACACAAACACAAAACACACGATAGAATACTAAATGTTATGCGTAGGATATTAAGTGAAATGTGAACAACCAACCTTCAAATGAAGGTTTACAAAGGTATTTATAGGGGAAGGGACTAGGGCAACACTACAAGTTCCCTTCCTTCCTTATTGGACATGGGCCAAGGCTTATGGGTTTCTACATAAGCCTTGCCATTAATAATAACATAAAAGCCTAATTAAGCAACCTATTACATATTGATTACTAACACTTGAAATATAGTTTAGAAGTGATTCCAACAATGTCCCCCTAAGTTTTGGTAATTAATGACTTCAGTAATCTTGAAAAGTTGTTGGTGCGGATGTAATAGTTGCCTTGACGTCTTCTGACATTCTTCTTTCTTGTGAGAAAAAGTGTCTTGATTCCAACAATCTCCCCAGTGTGAGGATCTTGTTTTTCTTTGAAGTTTTCAGCTTTGACGTCTTCATTTATCTTTGTTCTTTGTTCTGTCATGGATATACTGATGTTATGTTGTGGTTATCTACATCAGGTCCGCTTAGTTGCTCAGGTGTCTCCACGTTCTTCTCCAACATGCTCACACGCTCTTTGACGTTGGATTTCAGTGTTGATGTAGTTCTCTTTAGTCTTTAAACTTTGTAGATTCTTTGGCTTTGATGAAGAATCATTCTGACTTTTGTGTTGCCTTTCGAGAGAACTTCAATTTATGTTGTTGTTGGTATGAGCATGTGGAGAATCTGCACAATCATCTCCCAGGAGCATCCATAAGAAGAAAACATAAGAATTGGTTAGTGATAAACACCAATCGGTCACTGTGGTCGTTTCTTAGAGAATTGACCACTACGATTTTTCTTCTGATGAATGTCTTGATTCCATTCACCTTGGTCAGGCGAATCAGCCGTCCGAATCCCATAAGGGACAGTTGGCATTACATTGAACAAGTTCAAGTAATGACCCACATCTTCAGGACTCGATTCTTGAAAGGAATCTCCTTAGCGGGATTTCCAGCACTTACAAGTTCGAACTTCGAGCGTTGTTGGGAATAATCTGTTACCACGGATAGTTGTGGTTTACACTGCTGAGATTAACACTAGCAGTGGAAACATATTCCCACTGCCAGTTCATCGTTAGCACTGCTATCAGTTTATGTTTAGTTAAACGTGTCTTGATAAGTATAGAATAGATCTTGTGTATATTCTATTATGTTAGCTTTATACTTATCTTGTAAAGGACTCCTTGTTGTATAAAAGGAGGTCCTAGGTCATTGTCTTATGTACTTGTTAATTTACCTACGAAAGCTTCAAGGTGTAACCCTAGTGATACTAAGATCACTCGTATTATTCATCAATAATATTGGAGCTTAAATTTTGTGTTTAATATGTGTTTACTCTCATATAATACATTATACAATCCATCTTGTAAGTATTACTAAGTAAATTCTGCGTGCTTATTAATATTATACAAAATATCATAGACACAAGGAGTGTGTCCAGATCCATCAAGTGGTATCAGAGCGAAGGTTTTGATATTTTGTTTTTAGAAGATCCAAGGAATTTGCTTAACTCACTCACTCAATTCAATGGAGATGGAAAACAACCAGTCCAATGCTTTTACACCAAGGCTACCTAAGCTCAAACTTAATGAGTTTGAGATGTGGAGGATACTGATTGAGCAATACTTTCTCATTCAGGATTATGCTCTATGGGAGATTATCCAACTTGGTGATTCCTTCAAGCCTGTGACTAGTACAGTGAAGGTTGGTGAAACAGATGTTGTGAAAATTTCTACGCCTGAATCTAATGCTGAAAAAGCAATAAGGAAGAATGACCTTAAGGCCAGAAGTTTGTTGCTGATGACTCTTCCTAGAGACCAGATCATTGCATTCAGCAAGTTCAAGACTGCTAAAGAACTGTTTGAAGAGATTTGCTCAGTATTTGGTGGTAATGATGCTACTAAGAAGACACAGAAGACTTTTTTGAAGCAAAGTTATGAAAACTTCTCTGATTCAAGCAATGATTCACTTGATAGCATCTTCACCAAACTACAAAAGATTGTTACTCAACTGACAGTGTTTGGCATTGAGGTAGAAAAGGAAGACCTCAATTTGAAGTTTCTAAGAAGTTTGCCTTCAGAGTTTCAAACTAATGTCACTGTTTGGGAAAACAAGTCAGACATTGAAACAATGAATCTCAATGATCTTTACAACAACTTCAAACTCATTGAAAAGAGGTTGAAGAATGCTGGGAAACTTGGTACAAGCTCTAGTAGCTTGGCATTGTTGTCAACCTCTGTTGACAGTGATGATTCTGAAGATGACAGTGATGATGAAGTTGCCACTGCTGGTTCTAAAGTTTTCCACTGGTAATGTAAATGTTACCACTGCAGGTTCAAAGAAGAAGGTTGCTAGTATTGGAGATCCTACCTTTTATGCTTTCATATCCACACAAGTTGATGGCTCTGTCTTAACTCATGAAGACATAGAGCAAATTGATGAAGATGACTTGGAGGAGATGGATATTAAATGGCAAATAGCTCTTCTTAGCATGAGGGCTAGGAAGTTCTACAAGAAGACTGGCAAGCCTATTCACATCAATGGTGATGAAACTGCAGGTTTTGATAAGAAGAAGGTGGAATGCTTTAACTGCCACAAGTTTGGACACTTTGCTAGAGAGTGCAGAAGACCAAAGACCAAGGACAACAGGTCTACTTGGTACAAGCAAAAGAAGGGACCAACTGTGGAAGAACCAAAGGAAATGCTGGCTATTGATGGTGTGAGCTATGATTGGAGTTTCATGGTTGATGAACAAGAAGAAGAACATTCAGATGCTGCTCTTGTTGCTACTGAATTTGCTCTTATGGCTTTCTCTGATTCTGAGGTACAAAACTTTGATAGTTGTTCTAAAACATGTAGGGTTGCTAAAGAAGTTGAAAGACTTAATGATTTATACTCTAATGAAAGGCAAGAATTGTATACTGCTAATTATACTCTGGCAAATCTTAGGAGAGCTATGGCAGTATTAGAAAAGAAAATAGAGCACTTTTAGGCAAATGAGTCAAAATATAATGATGATATGATTCTTCTTAGGAGAGAGGTAGAACATACAACTGCTGTGAATGAAGCATACCAAAAGGAGCTTGAAAGACTCCCAAAGAAAAATGAAAATGTTAATTTAACTTTAGACACATGTTATCATCAGTCTAAGTCAATTGATAAAATTTGGAATGCTCAAATATATAATAAAGCTAAGTCTGGTATGGGTTATAATACAGTGCCTCCACCACTAAGAGGTGTTCCATCACCTCCAGGTATAGATTTAGCTCATACAGGCATAGAGGATTTTAAGGATCTTGTAAGGGAATATGGTCCTTTAAAAGACACAGTTGTGAAGAGTGAGGAAGAGAGTAAGCTTGATAATGATGTTTTTGAGAGTGCTAGTGACTCATCTGTTGTTGATGAGAGTGTTAAAAGGAATGTAGAGACTTCTATCCCAAAAGTTGTTAATACTGTTACAGAGGAACCTAGGAAACCAGTTAATAAACCTAGACCAAGTGTAAGGTATGCTGAGATGTATAGGAACAAGCCCATAGCTCCTAGGGGTAACCAGAGGAGTTGGAATCATGTTAAATCTCAACAACTAGGTAGTGATTTTGTTATGTACAATAAGGCATGTTATATCTATGGTAGTTTTGATCATTTACATGCTTATTGTGATTATCATGTTGGGAGGAGGGAAGTCCATGGGAGTAAAAGGGTGGAGACTAACAGGTTTTAAAATAATGTACACCCTAATTCACATTGCCAAATGGTCCCAAGAGCAGTTTAACTTAGGAGTGGCCTCAAAACATTTGCCACTGCAAAAACTGTTAACACTGCTCACCCTAAGTCACCTGTTAAAAGTGCAAACACCAAAACAACTTTTGCAAAATCTGCACAAATAGGGAAAGGAACCTTTCAAGCTAAAAAGAGTAATCATAACCAACAGTGGGTGCCTAAAAAGAAACCTGCAGTTACCACTGCTCACTCAAAAGTTACCACTGTAAGGGTTTTGAACAAGAAAAGAGGGGACATGGGCAATGCTGTGAAGGCCTCAGCACGTTGGGAATGGAAACCTAAAGGAAATACCACTATAACCAATCCCAATGGTGTATCAATGACCTTTGATAGATTTAACTATATTGATACACGAGGCAGATCCAAGTCAATTATGGCTTGGGTCCCCAAAAGAAACTAAATCTTTACTTATGTGCAGGAACATCCAAGGACAAAAAGATCAGATCAAGGATATACAGATAGTGGGTGTTCAAGGCACATGACTGGCAACAAGTCCTATCTTTCAGATTTTGAGCATTATTATGGACAATATGTCAGTTTTGATAATGAAGTTAGTGGAACAAAATGTGTGATGCAAGAACACTAAAGATAAAGGAAAACATGGATTATTATTATTATTATTACACAAGACTGCACTCTAAGTGCAGCAGTTACATCCATGAAGTACTGATTACAAGCATCACTACTTAAACTGAAAACTACTACCCACAACCTATCCCAAACACAAGCTTTCTATCCCATCCCCTACCTACCCATCATCTATTATCTATGGCTTCTTGGGAAAGCCCCAGCTTGGCATCACCTTCGGAGCTCCACGCATGTTAATCCACTCATACACTCTAGGGCTTGCTAATCCCATCACCACTATCCCAGTAGGTGGTGAGGATGATGAAGGACTGGCTGATGGTGGAGCTGATTGCAATGGCAGAAAAGGTGATGGTTGGAGCTCTTCAGGAGGAGGTATTGCTGCAAGAGGAGGAACACTCAGGACTCTTTCAGAGGTCTCATCATCTGTATCTACATATGAAGATATGTAGGAGTTGATCTCTGAGCTATCTTCCTTGACTAATGCATCCTGAGGCTCTGGTTGTAGTGATGATGGACCAGCAGGAAAAGGACTTGCAAGAACAGTTGAATGTTTTCTCTTCCTGGATACAACCTTCTCATACTCTTCTTTGTCAACTCTCCCAGGGTTTTTCAAAACAAAGTCATCCCATGAACTATCAGATGAACTGCTAGAAGAAAGATTGATCGCACTAGATTGACTCATGGTTTTGTTGAAATGATTTTTTAGAGTAAAAATTTTGGAGTATGTGATTTGAGTGGTTTGTGTTAAATGGTTTGTTAAATATATATTAAGTTGGATTCAAGAAGTTAATGAGGGGAAGGTGTAAGTGGTTGAGAAGTAAATTGGAGTCCTGTGGCCTTGGAAAGTGTATCAATGCTTATGAGTTAACTTTATTGAGTATAGCCACTGCTATGTTCATTCCTTGCTATACACTAACCATTTTCAAAACTCAACAGTGATTCCAGTGTTTGATTTACGCTTGTTAGTTGCAGATTTGAAGGATTCTTTTTTTACATTCAAAGGTTACTCTTTGATGAATCGATGCTCGAAGGTTGTTTAGACTCTATCTAGTTGTCCACTAATATTTACACAGAAATTATTTTACAGTGGGAACTATACTGCAACCAGTGGTAACATGCTTACAGTGGAAAAAGGAAAAACAAAGGAACTTCATTAATATAACGTGATACATTACAATCAAAGTGAAAGTACTTATTATCATCAAAACACAAAAGGCTAAAACCTAGTACATACTACACCTAACTTCAGCTACTCCATTGGCTTCTTGCCTTTGCCCACATAGTCATGCTTGTTTCTTGGTGCCCTCTTCCTTTTGTTCACAAAAGTGGATTGCATTCTTGGACATGGAAGCCCAAGAACCTGTGGAGGAGGCTTTGGTAGCATTGCAGGTCTTGTTGGGATGGATATCTGCTTCAAATTGGAGATAGCTGTTTCCAGTGCTATTGAAAGAGCCTTTGGCAACTCTTTAGCCATGGAATAGGTCTCATCATTCACCTCGTCATCATCTGAAGAGCTGGAATAGAACTCAAGAGATTTTGTAAGTTTAGCTACAGGCACATGCTTAGCAGTTTCTTTGGTATACTTTTGGAAGAAGTGCCAGCTCCTGGTGGAAAGTATCCACACCATCCTGATGTGTCTGAGGATGTCTCAGACTCGATTACATATTCTTCTTCTGAATTAGAAGAGATGTCGATGGTGTTGGAAGGATTGCTCATGATTATGGTTTTGGGGATATTGTGTTTGAATGAGAATTGGTGAAGATTATTGATCTGTGCAAAACCGTCAAGTTTTCTCACGCGAGCTGAACACTTGTGAATGACCAGCCGTAAGGAACTTAAAACAGCTCACACACCAATTGCAATTTA